>LNAC01000241.1:1534346-1599191 GCA_002007465.1 Ailurus styani | reverse complement strand
ATACGCGGGCGCGCACCGGCCTCTGCCCAGGTCGCAGCGTTTGTGTCCCTGATTGTACTCTTGGGCCCGCCTTTCTGCTCTTAGGCCCTTGGGATAGGGCTCTGGGCTTCTGAGTGCCTCGTGCCAGCCCAGCGGGCTCAGGGCCTGTCTGTCCTCGAAACGTCACTCTCTTTGTCCACCTGAATTCTAGCAGCTGGCTCTTAGGCATAAGCCCGGGGTGACCGGTCCAGAGTAATCCTAGCTAGGCTTGTATACAGCTTGGCTCAGTGCCCCCTGCAAAACAGCGTTTGCTAAATTCTGGCAGCTGGTGTGGCTTCTGCAGGCACAGATCTGCCTGTCTGTGTCCCATGGGGACACATCTGTGTCTTTGTGGGGACGTGGCTATGCAGACCCCATCACCTTTGTTTGCCTGTCCACTGCCGCAGGTGCAGTTGCCTGGTTTGGTATGGGAAGAAGGAAGATGTGGAGGGTTCTAGGGTGTACTGTTTTCCTAGTGGTATGTGCAGTATCGACAAGCGAGAACTGGCTGAAAAATATGAAAGGGGTCGGGAGAGCATCTCATCTTGGCTCTAAATCGCCCCAAACCTCTCCAGCATGGGGGCACACAGTAGGAGGCGGGGGTGGCACAGAGAGAAGAGGCAGCTTCCGGAAACCCTCCTAAGGACCCTCCAGGGCATAAGATGTAGGTGGAAGTGAGAGAGGGGGAATGAGTGTGGCATTAGGCCAGAGTGTTTAATTTGTGAGCAGCCCGAAGATAGCTACCTCTGGAGTCTGAAGCGCTGGGTTTGAATCAGAATTCAGTGGTTGTTACTATGTTACTAGCGATGTTTCCTGCACAGGTCTCCCTGGGGCTCAGTAGCTTTGTGTGCAAGAAGGGACTTAAAACTCCTATCCTGCCTACCTCAGGAGGTACCTGGAGGCTCAAATTGGCTAGTGCCTCAGAAAGGGCGGGGGCAGCCTTAGGCTGCTAGGGCAAGGGGCATGCTGGGCTCATGGGGTGGAGTCTGAGCCTTGGGGAACAGTTTGAGGGCCTGGAGCTATTTGGTTGGGGGTAGTAAAGGGAGCCATTTGCATACTGCTTCCCCTGATATTCTGCATCAGAGGAGTGTATGCTTAGAGCCCAGCTTTGGACTCTTGGTGTGTGAGATACGGACAGATCTTGTGGTGCTGGAGGTTTTGTGTGAAAGCCTTCTACTGGCTTGGTTGGTCTTTAAGTTGTGTAACCTTAGAGCAGCTTGACTTTCCAGAGAGCTTTCCTCCAGGTGAGCCGCCATCTTTCTTTTATCTTCATGCCACCAACAGAAGCAGTAAGGAGCCCTTTCCACAGTTGGAAGCCAGGGAGATAGGAGAGGAGGACACTTTCCCAAGCAACGTCATGGGTGTGGGATGTCAACCGCCTGGTGCTGTCTTCTGGGGTACAGAGCCAGGCTGAAACCAGCTGAGGAAGGCTGAGAAGGTGCCAAGAGTCATGACAGGCGGCCCTGAACACCAGGGCAGGGTTGGGGTTTGGGGGGCACTGGGATGTCCCCCGTCACAGAGCCTTATTTGCGTGTAGCAGCTGTGTAGTAAACACTGAGAAAGGAAAGAGCCCTGGCCGGGCGGCCTGGAAACTCAGGGTCAGGTCCTGCTCAGCTCTCAATTTGTGGGTCCTGGGGAGCATCACTTCACCTCTTTGGGTCTGCTTCCTCACTGGTCAGAATCAGGGCATCTGTCCAATCAGTTGTTCTGCCCTCTGCTCACGCTTCACTTCCTCAGACAGGCCTTTTCCGATACCCTAGCTAAAGTAGCTTCCTCCCGGGCCACAAGCACCATGCCCAGATCCGATCCTTTCACAGCACTAATCATCATCGTCTGAACTTAGCTTTGCTACCTCCAGTCATACTGGAAGATTCAGGAAAGCAGGACCCTTCCCCGGTCCTCCTACCTGCTGGCTCACAAGCACCTGGAATATAGTAGGTACTCAAAAAAGGTTGTGTCAGTGAGGGAACAAATAACTTAATAAGCAGGGAACAGCAGCATACTTTTCAAATTGTGCTCCTAGGAGCTTTTGAGGGAGGAGCAAGCCCAGCAAGCAGGCCCATGGGTCCCTCACGCCAACAGCTGGGGCTTACTCTGAGTCATGGGCTGGAGTCCAGGTAGGATTTCCTTTGAAGAAAGGGCCCTCCCACTAAGATAAAACTGGAAACCCATTGTATCAGAAGACGCCTAGGGGTCTTTTCAAGTTCAAGTTGAAGTAATAGTCCTCCAGCTGGAAATAGTGCCCTCTCGGCCTCAAGGAGAACCAATGGCCATGATTCAGACACTCACATCCCACAGATTACTTCTGCTTGGCCAGGGAAGTCGTCATAGGGTTGTTTTTTTGCAACCAGTTTGATTTCCTGACTCTTTGGACAAGGTTAATGTGAAGATGATTTTGCACACAGCTCAGCAGCCAGCGGTCCATGGGAACTCTGAACCATGTGTGAGATGAGCAGGAGCAGACAACTGACTCTCTGCAAAGCGGCTAAGCCACACTGATATTGCAGAGCTGCCTGCTCAGGGTGACCGTGTCTGTCATCGTCCTCCTGTGGGGGGTTGGGGGGGCGGTGTGGGGGGAGTGTCCCCAGGGAGACTGTCCAGACGTGCCTCCTGCCCAGTAGATGTCCACTCAGCATGCTTTATTCTTGAGTTGTTGGCGGTGGGACAGAGCCCTCTCTCTGAGCCATTCATGAGCCTGGGAGACAGTGACGTGCTGGCGCGCCCTGACCCGCATTTGCAGCAGCTCTGTTAGCCCCGAGGTCGTCTCTTCCTGTAAATACGTTTGCTGGTGGCATTGTGGCTCTCGTACCCAGCACTGTGCCCAGGTTTTTGGCACGGAATCCATGCTGACCACCACCTTTGTTAAACCCAATGGGAGTTAGTATAAGACAATGTATACACTAATATAGTTATGTAACACACAATATTATATATATGTAATTATGTTAGATACATTAATGTCATATAGTCTATAATGTGTAATATATGCACTAAATATTATATGCTATTATATAAATACATAGTATATAATTACCTATTATAGTATATACTGTTAGTATTATATACTATTACTATTATATACTATTTATAATACTATATATTTTAGATACTACGTACTATAACTATTATTTTATTATTTGTATTACTATTGTTATATAGTATATAGTGTCTAATAATATACATAGTATCTAATAGTATATATATAGTATATAATAGTATGTACTAAGAGTATATAACATGTAATGGTAATATTATATATTAATAGTATACCCCTTAATGGAGAAGAAGGTTCAGTTGTTTCGTTGGGTTGTTTTGGGGGCGTGGCTGAGGGGGGAGACAGTGGAAAGAAGAGAGGGAACACAGACCCCCCCCCTGTAATTCCTTCCGACCGCTGACCTTGCTTCCTGTAGCCATCCCTGCTCTGGCTGACCCCCGTGGGCTCCTGGGTTCTTGAGGTTTGTACTCACAAGGAGGTGCACTGCAGAGCTGAAGGGGAAGGCTGATCTATGTGCACAGATTCACCCAGCACCTCCTCTGAGCCTTCAGGCCTGAGAATACCTAAAGGCCTGGCCCCTGACCATCTGGTTGGGAGGAGATTAAAGTCCCTTCCAGGAAGAGTGGAGAAAACAGCTGAGTGCACACTGCCTGGGGTGGCGCTCACCCAAGCCGCAGCTGGAGATCAGGGAAGGAAAAGAAAGCCAGCCAGGGCAGGGGGGCTGGGGGGAGGGCAGAGAGCCCAGCTCTGGGTCAAGCACTCCAGCCTGGAATCCAGGCCCTGCCCCTTCCTTCGGGGTAACCCTCCGTGGCTTACATGACCTCACTGAGCTTCGGTTCCTCTTCTGCCAACAAAGAAAGGATCTCTAACTCCCAGCTGGCCTGGGTGTGGATGGATGGCTGAGGGGCACAGAGCACCCAGTGTGGCCTGACCAAGGTGAGCACTCTGGACAAGTGTTCATGGTGACAAGGGGGCCCGCCAGGTGGTGACCGCTGCATCATGCATCCCAACCCTGATCTTGCATGCCGGTCATCGGGGGTACGCGCAGGCCAGTTGACCACCCCTTTCCTCCTCTGGGTGCCTTTCCCCCTGGCCCTTTCTCTTCCCCACACAACTGCATGCAAGATGCAGCTGGATTTAAGTGCCCCAGTGCCGTGTGTGAGCGTCAGCCCTTCTTGAAGGCTTAAGGGGTTTTACTACAGAATGCCAAGAATTCAAGAACTGAGGCTGTTATAGAGGTTCAGGAAATGTTAAAGGAAATTACTCTGACGGTCCCTGATCTGTTTTGAAGTAGTAAGTTTTGAACTCAAGTAGAGTTCCCTGACCCTCTTTGACGCCAGGCAGCGGGGGAGAACCCCGCAGTGGTTCTCACCCGTGTCCTGACTTCCAGATTCTTCTTCTTTCTTTTTTTTTGAACAGGAATCTCGTGTTTTGAAAGATTTTTGTCAGCCACACTTCAGTGTAAAGGGAAATTTGTTTCTCCATTAGAAACAATTGATCAAAGACCATAAAAGTGGTAGTGATTTCACTACCCAGTGTCTGCTTCACTGCTTTTTATCATGTACATTTTTAAAAGACCCATTTAGACCATTTAACCAGCAAATTCTAGTGTGTTGAAAGGCTCAGAAGAGAAAAGGACAAAGAACAGGACTTGGCTGGTGTTGTCCAGTTTGTCTGAGGTTTGGGACAGATTGCAAAATTATAAGAAGTTTTTCATTATCCTGTCTGATCACATAGGTGTGGTAGCTAGCCTCTGACTTTTTTTTTTTTTTTTTGACCGGCAAAGGCCCACGTTTCTATAAGTGCTTGTGAAAAGATGTAAAGATCTTTCTCAGAGCTTCTTTTGCAGACAAGTACTTGGGTTCTGACCCCGGGAAAACAATGTCCTATACCAGGGTTTCAGAATTATATTCCTCACCACTACATGAGGAGAGAAACTTAGGTTTATTGACTTTTTTTTTTCTTTTTTGTCCCTGGCAACTAACACCAAGCCAAGCAAAGACTAGGAGTTCAGTCAGTGTCCACAGAATAGATATTTCAGGAGGAAGCTTATCAGTCATCACTGAGACTGGGCCTCAGGGAGAAGTACCTCAGCGAGGGCTGGCCACATAATTTGTCAGACCCAGTGCAAAATGAATGGCAGACCCCTGGCTCAGAAAGCAGGGAAAAATGTCATTAAAAGTACTAAAATGTATTCCTGTCTTCCTTGTTCTCTTTCTTGACTTGTCATGGTGGGTTTTATTTGCTACTCAATGGCATTCTAAGTAAAGAGAATTTAAAATTTTAATATTAATTTAATTTTAATGTTAATTTAGCTTTATTTTTTTTTAAGATTTTATTTATTTATTTCACAGAGGGAGAGAGATCACAAGGAGGCAGAGAGGCAGGCAGAGAGAGAGGGGGAAGCAGGCTCCCCGCTGAGCAGAGAGCCCGATGCGGTCCTCGATCCCAGGACCCTGAGATCATGACCTGAGCCGAAAGCAGAGGCTTTAACCCACTGAACCACCCAGGCGCCCTATTTAGCTTTAATTATTAGCATGCATTTTACTAATTAATCTTGATATTATGTGATGCCAGGTTTAAATGCAAGTAGGGCACTTGGCTGTCCCAGTCAGAAGAGCGTGCGACTCTTGATCTCAGGGTTGTGAGATTGAGCCTCACATTAAGTGTCAGGACTACTTAAATAAATAAAACAAAATTTAAAAAAATAAATGCAAGTACGCAAGCATTTAACACATATGTAGAATCACCAAAATCACACAATTCATATGTCCTAGCTCATGATTTGTTCTTATCAACACTGGAAATGATACACAAAGCGACCTCGACGTTTTTATTTCCCTGCTTGACACATGCACCTCCTGTTGGCACACTGTCAGACCCCACTTTCAGCCTAAGGGGAAAGAAAGGGCTGAAAGGAAAAGCAATCATGCCCAACATGGACACGGGCTCCGCTTCCCTTCTGTTCATCATTTTCAGCGCAAGTAGATGAGTAATGCTGCAAGTGTCACAAATAGGGAAGGACAGAGTATCATAAGGGTCCTTGGTTGCTGGTGCTTCCTACAGTGCATCGCTTGGTTTCTGCACTTGAACCCAGTGATGGGTCCAGCAGAGAGCCAGACCTCCCTGGGCCATCAGCCCCCGCTTGCTCCATCAGAAACCTAACACCTTATCTTGGACTCTCTTTGAGGCTCTTTGAGCGCCACGCCCGGAGGACCCCCAGGAATTATGTGCTTGTGGGGCATCATGGATCCAAGGATATCAGCAAGGAACAGTGGACACACACACTGTGCATTTCTCTCTGCTCACGGTCATGCCCACTGTCCCATGGTGCTTCACTTACAAAACACAAGCTCAAAAATAAAATTATTAAAAATTCCAAGATGCCAATAGCAGCGCATTAAACCAAGCGCAAGGCCCTTCTCAGCATGGGGCACTGTGAGTCTACGCAGGAAGCCCGCTCGTGAAGCCAGCTGGGGTTCAACCCTTGACACATTTTGGTCCCATTTTTAGATGGTTCTGGCCCACTTGGGGTAGAACACTTGAAACAAGCAGGCCACTCAAGTGCCCTCAGATTCCAGTTAGTCCTTTAGATCTTTGGAAAACAGCAGAGGCTCCCCTCTCCTCATCCAGGTCTCCATCCTGCTTTAAATCATTTACATTTTTAAAAAGTCAGCTTGGATCATTTACTCACAGGTTCCAGTGGGTTTAAGAAGCTCAAAGGAAGGGAACGAAGAACAAGAGTAGAGCAGGGCAGGGCCCATTTTGTCTGAGGATTGGAATGCACCAGAATGCACCAGAAGCAAAAAGCGTCTAGGAGTTCTTACATCTGTTCAGAAATACTGTCTAGCTTGTTCTAGGCATGACCATTTTTATACCGAAACCAAGCAGATGGTTTGGGTTGGGAAAAGGTAGGGCTTAGTTAACAAGGAAGGAGGCGCTCTTTGGGTGACTCCACATTTTGGGGTGCTTTTTGCACCTAGAGAGGCTTAGGGAAGCCAGGCCTTCCAGAAGAGATTAGTCCCTCTCTCTCTGGGGAGAGAGGTGAGGCGGGGAGACGGGAAGTTAGGACTAGCAGTGCTGGGGCCAGAATGAAATACTCAGAAAGCAATTAACACTTTCCGATAGCGCTGCTGCCTGCTAAGGGCTTTTCAGTGGGCTGGAAACCTCAAGTTCCCAGTGAGTACTAGGAAACAATTACTAGTACCGTGAACTGAAATAGGAATTCTTTCTACCTTTTTCCTTCCTTCGTTCCTTCGTTCCTTCCTTCCTTCGTTCCTTCCTTCCTTCCTTCCTTTTTAATATAGAAAGATGAGACCGCATTTACTTTGTACCTTTATTCCCTTTAAGTTGGCCTACCTTCTACCTGTGTTCTAGTTTATTGTCTAAGTAATGCTGTAAACAGCTATTTTCATTATTAAATTTGACAGATGCATGACATGCTATTCTCCAGGGGTCCGCAAACTGTTCGTATGACCTGCAAGCTAAGCTTATGTATTAAAAAGATTGAAACAAACAGAAGGAGGAGGACTCTGCGGCAGAGACCATGGGGTCCGCAGAGCCTGGGAGACTTGCTAACCCGTCTTCTAACAGAAATGGTTTGCAGAGCCCCAGGCCCCATCCCACCCCCCTGCCGCCTGTGGTTACAGACAGCTCAAGGACCCCAGAGCACTGAACCCGGGCACAGGGGCTAGCCTGTGTTAGAGGAAGGCCTGGCCTCAGAACCACAGTCTCTCGGGCGCCACCTTCTGAGACCCCGCTTTCATTCCCCTGGGGCTGCGGCCTGGGAATCGGGATTTTTACAAAGTCCTCAGGTGGTTCTGGTGCAGCTAAGGTTGAAAAGCACTGCCCCGAGGCAGTTGTTCTCAAAGTGGGGACCGCAGACCTACCTGAACCTGCCAAGCCAGGCAAATATCCCGTCCCAAGTGCGGACGACAGGGGGAGGCTGGCCAGGGGGCACAGCAAGACCTCCAAGTCTTGCTTTGCAATCTAAGGCTGGAAATGACTGGAACTGTTCTTCTGCTCACAACTGAGGCCCTGGAAGGTGAAGTGAGCTGCAGGAACCAGAACTTAGGGTAAGAATAACACCACCAAGAGCAATCATGAATCCCTCCCTTATGAAAGTTCTCCTTAACCATAATTTCAGTCTTGGGCTCTGTTTTTCATTACTACATATGCTTGTCTTTTAACTTAAAGAAGGTACCCTTTTGGTCAATTCAGGGGCTTAAGCCCACTTCTGAACTCTCTTGAAATAATGTAAATAAACATATATGTGCCTAGGAAGTAGGAGAGTTGTGTTGCTGACCGGCACCCCATAAAGGATCAGTGAATTCTCTTACAACTGCCCCCTCTAGGGATTCCTGCGGGGTACTTGGTTCAGTTGCCCTCCAACAATGTAGCGTATGGAGCATTTAGGAATGTAATAGGATTTATGTTCCAGGCACTGTGCGAGGTTTTAACATATGCTCTCTCCTATAATCATCACAGACCTTACAAAATCAGTGCTGTCAACCCCATTTTACAGTCATGAATGTTGGGGCACACCTAAGTTAAAGACCTTCTGCAGATCCCACAGCTAACACAGAGCTTCAAACCCAGGGAGGTCTGGCCTCAAAATTGGGGAGGGTGGGGAGGTTGGGAAGCTTGCCCATGCTCAGGCATGATGTGGCATTTCAATAAATCTACGCTGGGGGAGCTTGTGGAGATAGAAAGCAATTATTCCCCGCTCTCCTAATCCTTGCCCAGTGTCTTGTGCACCCATGGCAGGAGGCGAGCCCACACCGTCCAAAGGTTGGATTGCTGACATGCCATCTTAGAAAGAATTCATGGGCCAGAAGCTAAAGTTTCTACATGAGTTATCGAGAATGCCGTCACCACCCCAGAGCTGGCTGGGTCTTTAAATTCTTTCCTCCTCATTTTGGAAATTAGCAGCATAAGTGGCACATAAATATTACATAGCACATATTATCATCACCATCAATAATAATGAGGCATCCTTTTAGAGCTCTTCACACTTCCAAAGCACTGGAGGCTTGTTATTTCCTGATGTCCTCGTATTAATGGGCTCGGTAAAAACCAGAGGCAGTGGGAACTCAGAGATCGTGGCCATTGGCAGCACTGGGAGCCAGCAGTCTTCCCAAAGCCCAAGAACTGGGCTGAGAACCAGAGGTGTGCCCCTGAGGGCCAGCTCTTCTCAGACCTACTCAGGGAGAAAGGAGAAATGACATCTACCCTCTGGCTCTCTCTGGCCAGCCTATGGGAGCGGACGGGCTCCTTCTCCATCTTCTAGTCCTGGGACATGCAGGCGGCTCTCCAAACTTCAGGAACAACATGGAGATGCTGATGGTGATGAAGTAATGAGTACGTGGCTAGGGAGCTGATGTATGCAATGTCTAGAGTGTTCTGATGCCAAGTCCGTTTCTATAACATCCTCCCTCTGTAACTCATGGAACCAAAGTCCTTCCTTCTTTTTTGGAAAGAATTAGGGTAATAGTGTGGGGGTTTTGGTTAGTTGCCATGTGAGTACATTATTTCCTTGCCCAGAAAGGTCAAATATCTTTAAAAAGACAAGAATCTGTGTGTTTGGCTCTCTTGCAGAGAGAAGGTTCTGATACTTACCAAGGGGGTTTCTATGTCCCTAGAAAATATGTTTTCACAGGGCTGAGATGAAGCAACATGGTTTATTTATCAGGGAGCTTAGCAGCTTCCACACACTCTTCAATAAATTACATCACTTTCTGGACTTAAGACCTAACAGATTTACATCCAAGTCCCAAAGTGAAAATTGGAATTTAAATTTGGCTGCGTCAATGTTCTCTCCTTCACCCTCCCATACATAAGCACACGGTTCTGTCAGTCCATGTGGTACAGGAGAAAGCAAGCTGAACCAGGGTCTGGATACCTGGGCTACTGGCTTCTAGCATCAGCTCTGCCTTCTCTGGGATCCCTGGGGATAGGATAGGGGTCCACGGGGACCCTAAACCTGTGCCTAACACAAGGCCTTTCTCTTGGGAGTTGTAAATCCAGGTCTTGTCTATAACCACTCCAAATAGCAATCTGAACTTTTTTCTTGGGGGAAAGTCATAAACCTCTTTGGGGATCTGCTAACACCTATGGAACCCCGACACATAAATGGTAACATTTTTTCATGTAATTTCAGGGGCCTCCAACTTAGGACCCCCCGGAAGGAATGGTCTTTTAGGCTTACTTGCTGCACCATGGTGTCCTGCTCCAGAGACAAGACAGGCACTCTTTGGAAAGCAAAGGAGAAATTGTACAAATCCTGCTCTCTGGGAATGGAGACAAGTTTTTATGTCATTCAGGCATTTTTTTTTTTTAATTTCCTGCTGCCTGGAAGGGAGTGTCTGTGCCTTTCTGATTCCCAGCGAGCAGGTTGTGAATGTGCTTAAGCCCCAATTAGTGTGCAGCATGATGAAAGCTTCTCCGCGGGCACCCCTCCTTCAACCCCAGAGCATCTCTGCAGAGCACAGAGCCTGCTGACTTCCCTTCCCCCCCCCGCCTCCCCCCACAGGTTGCTACCACTAGCAGGGTCGGGAGGGAGCAGACTGCGCAGTCCACCAGTGCTCACCTGGCCTTCAAGGTCACTCTTTCTGGGATCCGTAAGAGCATCCTTATCCCCAGAGGACAGAGGAGGACACTGGCTTATATACATAGGACCGACCTGCCCACGATCACAGGGCCGGGAAGAGTGACCGTGATTTTCCCTCCACAGATGTGACAGCCCAAACCAAGCATCAGGGAAGCAGGCTCAGGTTCCCATTCACGCCCCAGCTCCCTCCTCCGAGCACCAGGGAAGGTGGAGGGAAGAAAAGCCCCCCTCCCGCCCACGGTCAGGATCATGCCTCAGGTGCCATGCAAGGACCCCGTCCCTGAAGCTCCCAGGTGTGCTCTGTGGGCTCAAGCAGGGTCATTTCCCAGCCGGCTCTCAGAGACCTTCAGGTCAAGCGAATTGTGGCTGCAGCTGGGGACTTGGGGAAGAGGCTGCCCTGGGCGACTTGAACTCTGCTGGGGATCCCGCCCTGGGGGAGAGGGGACCTGTACATGTGAGGACCTGGTCCCCTGTGTCAAACCTGGCGGGAGTTCTTGTTGAGTCTGGGGAGGGGGCCAACGTTGATATGGGTCCGTGTCTTACACCCCTCCACCCTTACATGCACACAACAGTGAAAACATACCCTGGTCCCTCAGAACAGATGCCCCATGGGTCTCCGGCTCCAGTCTGAGCCCTAAATCCAAGCTCGGTAGGTCCACGGGGCCCAGGACATCTCCCACTTCTCTCTGGCTCACTGAGGACTGTGGACGTCTGGGAGTTTCTCCCTCTGCTCTCAGGGTCATGGCCACCCAGCCCTCTGGCCTTCTCAAATTTCTGTCAGGCACCTGCAGCTGGCTATTGGCAGGACCACCTGTGGGTAGATGGTGGGGTGACAGGGAGGGCCTGCTGCTTCTATCCCAACTCTGCGCCTGATGTGGCAGAGCAGAACCTACCAGGGAGGGCAGCACGGGCCGGCCTCCTGCCCCGGGCCTCTCTGTCGTGGGCAGCCTTTTTGCCTCGCCATAATCACGTGGCCTCAGATGCGGGGCTCAGAGGCAGCTTCCAAAGGCCAGCCCAGGCTCAGTTTCCCTGGCTGTGTACAGGGTCTGGAAAGCTTTCCTGGGCAGCGTGAGCCCACATGCCCTGGGAGCTGCTTTGTGGAGGAGGAAGAAGGAGCTCTAGCAGTTGATGTGCCTCAGTGTCCCTGGGGTCCTCAGTGAGGGCCGAGAGTAGCACTCAGCTGTGCCAGAAGCCTCTTGGCCAGAGGTGGTCTCATCATCAGCTAGGAGCTGGGCACTAATCAGAGAAGCCTGATGCGCTGGCAGAACCTGGAAGGCAGCCCAGCTCATGAAATGGCCTGGCAGGGGCCAGACAAGCGCAGGATCCTGGGAGGCAGGCGCCAGGAGCTGGGGCAGGAGGCTCTCCAGACTGGACGCCGGGGCAGGGCAGAGAGGGGGTGTAGGAAGGCTCCTCTAGAGCAGCACAGGGGGTAGATGGGAGGGTGACCCTGTATTTCAGACAAGGCTGTGTGTTTTTGAATAAGTTTCTCCATCTGTGACATGGGGATCCTAAGAGGGCCCACATCTTAGTTACTGTGAGAAGTACTATAATAATGAGGTCATCACTATTATAAGTGTTATTATTATTCCCATCCTCTGTGCAAGCAACCAGTGAGCTAAAGCCTGGGGAGGACAGAAATAGCAAACCCCATGCCGACACACAGGGCTGCTGCCATTCCCCAGTGGGCTTAGGCCCTCTTGCCCAAGACAGACGCCATATTGAAAAAAAAGAGGTAGGGCTGCGGAAGACAATTTGGCAATTCCTCAGTAAGTTAAACATGTGACCCAGCAATTCCACTGTTAGGCATTACCCAGAGGCATTGGAAACAGGTGTCCAAACAGAAACGTGTACATGAATGCTCATAGCAGCTCTATTCACTATAGCCAGAAGGTGGAAACAGCCCAGATGTCAATCAACAGGAATGGATAAGCAAAAGGCGGTCTGTACATACAACTGAATATTGTTCAGCTCTAACAGAATAAAGTACTAATCCATGCTCGAGCGTGGATGAACCTTGAAGACGTTATGCTAGGTGAGAGAAGCCAGACACCGAAAATCATATATTGTATGAATCCACTGATAGGAAGTCTTCAGTAGGCAAATCCATAGAGAATCTCGGTGGAGGTTTCCAGGAGCTGGGAGGAGGGGGAGTGAGGAGTGAGTGCTCCGTGGTTACAAGGTTTCCATTTGGCCTGACGAAAAGGTCTGAACTAGACAGTAGTGATGGTTGTACAACATTGTAAATGCCCCTAAGGCCACTGAATCGTACACTTCAAAATGGTTACAAGGGTAAATTTTATGTTATGTGTATTTTCCCTCAGTTAAAAAAAAAGGAAAACAGTGGGTGGAACTGGGGCCAGGTGGGGGTTAACAGAAGTGGAGCCATCCATAAAATGAAGGATTTCTCATTATCTCAGAGGTCACTTCCAGTTCTAAAAATACCTTGTGAGTGTATGTTACGGGATGTATCTCCCCTTGCTTCTTTCGACTGGGGACAAGTACGGGGGACAATATGCAATTAAAGAATAAAAAAAGAATTAAAACATTTAAATTAAAAATTTAAAAATAAAGAATTAGGAAGAATCAAAGAATAAAAAGTGCTAGAGCTGGGGTTCTTTGTGGTTCCAGCTTTCGGATGAGTGGGGAAGGGGAGACAGTGATGGGGGGGCTTGAGTGGGGGATCCCAGGGGATTAGCACACCCCTTCAGCCAGAGAAGCAATGATCTGTTTTATATGTTAGGTTCTACATACAAATTTCTTTGAAAGAATGTAGCGAGAACACCAGCTTTTTCATAAAAAAAAAGAGAGAGACACAGGCACAGAGAGATGAGGCAGAGAGAGAGACAGGGATTTGCCCAAAGTGCTGACAAGTAGTGAGGGAAATCCTGAATTAGACCCCTTGACACCTGGGCCTCTGCTTGCCCACCCCCACCCCCCAGGCAAACCACATCTGCTAATGCCTCCATCAATATCATCCCTCCGGGTCAGCAGACATTCGTAGCATCCTTCTGGCAATTTCCCTTGGTCTGGGAATCATGGGAAGGGAGGACCACCCTTAGTGCCTGTCCCCTCCTGGATTCTACAAACACACACACTCCCCAGTCAAATCCCCCTCATGCCAAGCGCCAGCCTTCCCTTGGGGGTGATGACCCAGCAGCCCCCACCCGGACAGGGCCTTGAGCCCATGTCTCCATGTGGGTGATGAAAAGAGGGGCTCTTTCTGGGTGGAAATCATACAGCCATTCATTCACGATGATTGGGGAAATTATAAGATAGATCCATCTCCGAGTATGGGAAAAATTATAGACTGTATTCTTCACTATAATTAAGCTGGCTTTTTGAGGGAGCAGTAAGTATATTAGGCAATGCGTTTTTCTTTTTTAAAGGTATCTTTGAGACCTAACGTGTCAAAATTAAAACTCTGTGCTCTTTTTTCAGAGAGGCAGTGATTTTCCTCATTGGGTTTAGGATTTTACTTCTCACCACCGGCTCCTCTGCTCCCCTAGCCTGGTCTGCTGGTACAGGTAGTCAGCATGGGCCAGCAGCTTGGACTGACCGTGAGCTGGGCTGGCCCGCCCTTGACCATCCTAGACAACACCATGTCCACTGCAACCTTACAGAGTCACAGCAAATCAGCCAGACAGGCCTGATTCTCCCTTCAGATACCCAGGTTCCATGGTGGATTTAAAAATTCATTTAAAGCAATGCTTCTTCCCGAGCCCTAGGATCTGATTTATAACCTGTTAAATCATTTGGGTTTATTTAACATAACTTCGCAAGTAGTGACTCTACTTCTGTCATTCCCAGAATTGGAAAGTTCACTCGTACCCATTGCTTTCATAGTAAAGTCCAGAATCTTGAGCATGTCATTTAGCTACTTTGTCACCTTCTTTGCCAAATTCCTACTTGTTCCTTTCTTTTTTTTTTTTTTAAGATTTTATTTATTTATTCGACAGAGAGAGAGAGATCGCAAGTAGGCAGAGAGGCAGGCAGAGAGAGAGGAGGAAGCAGGCTCCCTGCCGAGCAGGGAGCCCGATGTGGGTCTCGATCCCAGGACCCTGAGATCATGACCTGAGCCGAAGGCAGAGGCTTTAACCCGCTGAGCCACCCAGACGCCCATCCTACTTGTTCTTGAACTCTCACTGGTAGTTCCTCTCCTAGACACACTTTTCTATCTGAACTTCTTGCATTGAGTTGGATGATGCTGATTGTGAGAGTCTCCCCTGCTGTGAACTCTCTGAGGTCGGGGCCTGCTTCATTCATTCTCTTCTTTTTAATCTCTAGCCCACCATGTTACATAGCCAGGCTTCCAGTGNTCTGAACTTCTTGCATTGGGTTGGATGATGCTGATTGTGAGAGTCTCCCCTGCTGTGAACTCTCTGAGGTCGGGGCCTGCTTCATTCATTCTCTTCTTTTTAATCTCTAGCCCACCATGTTACATAGCCAGGCTTCCAGTGTTCGGTGAGGTAACAGATTAATTAGTTGATCTCAGAAGGGAAAAGAGATACATGAAGCCCCAGCCAGACCACCACAGCAGTAAACGGAGGGTAGGCCTACGGCGGACGGGTCGCTGAAGAGCAGAGTGAGTGGACTCACTACAGGTTGATGAAGGAGGGCGGCAGAGGGGGGACATCTGGGTGTAGTGGTAAGGGGTGGGGCAGGAAGTAGTGACACTGGAAAAGTGAGGAGTGGGACATAATCCTGAAGATTGGTGCCCTGGATGGGTGGCTGGATGGGAGTGTCAGGGATACCAGATGGCCAGGTAACCGGGGGCGATATTCATTTAGTTTCTGCAGGCCTGGCAGTCAGGGACCTGTGGCCACATGAGAGAGCCTAGAGTCCCGCAGGTTTCTGAGAGTCGTCAGTTTGGGAGATGCAAGCGGAGCTGGGTGTGAGCAAGGCTGAAAAGGAGAGACAGGAGGCAAAGCACAAAGAATGGTCCCCACTTTGCCCCGGACTGAGTACCAGTCTTTAATTAAAGGAGCACGCCAAGCAGAGGACCCAGCCAATGAGACTGAAGAGGGCACAGAGTCAGAGACTTGGCATCGTGACGTCATGACGTCATGATGTGCAGATCAGAGTACATTGGAGACATGGGAAGGATTGGGAGAGGGTGGAGCCATGGCCGCAGCCATGGAGAGAGAGCTTCAAAAGAAAGGTGCAGCACGCTCAGTGGTTTCAAATTCGGCAGAGGTGAAGCGGGATGAGGTGGTAAAAGCTGCCTCTGGCTTTGGCAAGCAGAAGTGAGCGTGGGATGAGTGGAGGGGAGGGGGCGGCCAGACTGTGGCGGGCTGCACCATGACCGGACCAGGAAGCGAAGCTTCAGGACCTGGTGATGAAGAGAAGGTCTGGCAGTGATTTGAGAAGGAGACAGGAGGCAGGTCACATGGGACTGGGAGGTAGTGTCTGTGACCTCCAGGTCAGGCTTGGGAGCCTCCCACCTGCAGTGGCATCCTGGCTCTGGGCGCCAGTCTGCTTGGGGATCACCTCGTTGCTCCTAGAGAGGGAGCTCAGGAGGCCTTCCTTTCTTCCTTTCTTGGAGTGGGACATTATATACAGCAAAGACTCTGACTCCCGAAGACAGAATTCAAGTTGTAGTTAGAGACAAAGCTGGGCCTCTGGGCCAGGGACCCAACAGGACAAAGAAGTTTCTTTCCCTCTCTTGTGATAGTCCAGGGCAAGCCTGGACGTGCCCTTCCTCTCACATCCCATGGTCAAGAACTACCACCAAGCCAGATCTAGCTGCTGAGACCCCTGGGAAATGTGGTTGCTAGTGAGGTGACCACTTACCTACCTACAACTCCATTATAATGGAGGGAGAGGGAAACAACTTCTGGAGGACCACCAACAGTCTTGGCTATCTTAGAAATCAGACTTAAATCAGTTTTAATCCACCGCCCATTCTCCAGATGAAAGACGAGAATAGCTACCTTCAGATCAAAATTGAAGCTTATGTGTTTAAGAAGGTACATGGGGGTGGGAGGTTTTCAGTTCTACCAGCCCCCCAGTGTCTGCCCATTCAGCATATTTTGTGCTGCCCAGGCTCTGTTTGCGAGTGAAAAGTCAAGATTTCACCCAGCTGGCTCCATCCGATGGAAGGCACCCAGGCCGGGCGAGGAAAGTGAGAGAAAAGGAAGACCAGAAATGAACAGCTGGGTGCTTGCTAGGGCAGCTGTGTGCACCTGCATAGACTGTGCCTTGCACAACTCCAAGGGCAGCCACTCACCCGGCCCTGATGTGTACAGCGCCCCCTGGAGCTGAGAGATGTAGCTGCGCTGTCTTTGTCGCATTCCTAGGAGCCACCCCACAGCTGAACCCCAACACCTTGGGCTCTGGGGCCTTCCTCCTGCCCTTGCTCTTTACCAGATAGATCCTGAGTGTGCCCTGAATGGGCCACCTCTGAAACCTCCATCCTTGCTGTGAGAGGGTTCTCATGGAGGTATCTCCATGCTCCAAGTACCAAGCTTGGCAGAGAAATCGGCTCTGGCTGGAAGTGACTTTTTTTCTCTCCTCAAAGCCTGATGAAAGCCCAGACCTAAGAGGTCTTGACTTTGACTCCAACAGCAGCAGTGATGGGTCCCTAGGTCTGCCAGAGGAGCCTCAGCCCCCTCGGTTATAAAGTAGGGGTGCCGGCACCTGAGACCATTAAATGAGAGAGCTGGCCTCTTCACTGGCTGCCACTGCAGGGGGCTGAGGCTTCCGACTCCTGGCTGGGGAGTCTGGGAGGGGCGCTGGGGCCAGAGGTGGCTTCTCAAGGCCCTGAAACACCTTGTCTCCACGACCAGGAAATCTTATGTTTCCAAAACACAGGGAGAATGACTTGCCTCCCTTGGATCAGGCATTTATTTAATGAGCTCCTTTCGGGTCGGGTGCACACACACTATTACCTCCCACAGCTCTGCTGCCAGGCTGCTGAGCGTTGTAAGGAGGAAGCCACACACGGTTGGCACTGAGATCCCACTGGGGTGGGCCTCCGGGGCTCCGGGCTTTCCCAGCCCCTACTGGACAGCTATCTGGGAGGGCTGGTGCAAAGGCAAGGAAGAGAGGGTGGGCAGCTCAGAGAAGGGGGGTTACCTGCACGCCCGCCTTCCAAACCTGTCAAAACCGCCCCTCCTGCTGGGGGTTCTTGTGAGGTCTGATTCCATGAGCAATCAGAAGCGTGCGTCGATGCCCTAGGGGTGTCCCACCAGCAGGGACCATCCTGCCCCTGTTTGTGCCTTGTTTGTGTGTTTTTTGAAAGGATTTTCTACTTTGGCATCCTGGATAAAGGTCTGCGTTTCTCACTTGAGACTGGAACTAAAAGACGAGAAGAAAGAGGGGACAATGTAGAGGGGACATGGAAAGCTCTGGGGAGAAACAGAGCAAGTCTCTGGGGGGCTTCTGCAGGCTCCCCGAGAGGCTCTGTGCTTGACCAGAGTCCTCCCCATTCGTGCAGGTTCAGGACCTGGAGGGATGGGGTGAGTTGTGCTTCTCTCTTTTCCATCATCTTTGACTCAGGTGTCCTAGGGAAATGGGTGAGAAATATTTATGACTCTTGAAGAGAGTGGGTGCTTTCCCGTGGCCTGTTAGTGCCTGTGTTCATCTGTTCATTCATTAGGACCACCCCCAACTCATGGCACATGATCAGTTAATACTACCCATTGTTATTAGTAGGTTCACAATCATATACACAGAGCCTTAGGTGATACAGAAGTGGTTGGAAGTTACCATGCCAGTAGTAAGTCCTGGAGTAGAGTAGCATCCCTATCCAATCCAGTGAGCGAGATAGTCATTCTATTTTTGCAGATGAGAGGAACTAAGGCTTAAGATCATAGAGCAAGCCAGAAACAGAAGTGGGACTAGTGGGTGCAAGCCTAGTCCTCCCTGCGTCACAGGAGTAGGGACGGGGGCACCAGTGAGAAGAGAGGGAATGGGCAGGGATACCTCCTCATCTTCTGAGCTTAACGACCTCATTAGCCCTGCTTTGATGGCAGAGGCCCTGCCAGTGCTACCGCATGGAGTCCACCCACAGGCCCCCCCAGTCTGTGGCCCTGCCTTTGAGGGCCTCCTCCCACCCCACTGAAGGTGTCCTTTTGTAGTGGCTTGCCAAAACGAGGTGCTTCATGATCCCCATAACCCTTGCCCTCCCCCCACTTCTATTTATTTCATAACATGATCTATTATTCAGTCACATGCTTAACAAAGCTGGACAACACACTTTCTTTTCAATGCACATGTAACATCCACTGAAAGAAATGGTTTTCTGGGCCATAAAACAAGTCTCAACACATTTCAAAGGACTGAAATCACACAGCCACAGATTCAGCCACAGAATCAAGCCAGAAATCCACAAGACAGAGACTACCAAAATACTCCCAAAATGTTTTAAAATCGAGTGACACACACATACTCTTGGAGCAAAAAAGCAGCTGCAGTGGGAACTAGAAAATACTTTGAAATGAATAGTGAAAAATACCACAAGTCAGCATGTACAGAAAGCAGCCAAAGTAGTACTCAGAGGGAAATACGTAGCCGTCAGTGCACGTATGTGCTCTGAAAAAGATCAAAGCGCTCTACAATTAAGATCTCTGCACTTTACCCGGTGTTTGTTAAGCTTCAATTTTAAAAGTTTAAAAAAAAAAACCAGGAAATCATCTGATGTAACAAATTTACATGAAAATACAAGTGAGTAATGACACTCAACTATATCTACATTCTAAGAAAGACTTACCTAACTAAAGTGATTTTGTCACACATTCAAACTGGAAAATTTCAATGCTCAGGTAGGAAAGTTTAGAAACCTTTTGAATGGACCTTAGGCCAACCCATGCAGCAGGGGGTTATATGAAAACTGCATTTTAAGGTCTTGAGGGCTGAAACAGAGCTTAAAAAGTAAGATATTGATGAATGATTTAAAAAGAAAGAGAGAGTAGGCTAGGAAAAATGATATCCCAATGTATTTTCATAAGTTGAGATTTAATCCTAGGGAGTGGAAACCTGGGGAGGTCATTCCTGGTATCAGTGGACCACTTCTAGGATCACCCTTAGGAAAGGCCCCCTACAACTATCAGCCTTCCAATGTATAATTGATTCTTCTACACTTCTATAGAAAACATAATTGTCTATAATTCTTACCCTGTCTCTTTCCACCCCTGGTTATTTGGTAGGTTCTCATAATGTTGAGGCTCACCTTAATATTAACCTTAATTAAATTTTATTAATATTTATATCCCTCTTCTTTTATTTATTTTAATTTTTTAAAAAGATTTTATTTATTTATTTGAGAGAGAAAGAGAGACAAAGATAGTGAGAGCACAAGAGCTCCCACTGAGCAGGGAGCCCAGCGTGGGGCTCAAATCCCAGGACCCTGGGATCATGACCTGATCCAAAGGCAGACGCTTAACTGACTGAGCCACCCAGGCATCCCTGTATCCCTCTTCTTTTAAAATGACTTCCCTGTCTAAACAAGTCTGTTGTGTT
The DNA here is from genome assembly GCA_002007465.1 of Ailurus styani. Classification (NCBI taxonomy): domain Eukaryota; kingdom Metazoa; phylum Chordata; class Mammalia; order Carnivora; family Ailuridae; genus Ailurus; species Ailurus styani. Next base: position 1,579,110 of record LNAC01000241.1, on the reverse strand, counting down.
CAGGTAAGGTCCTGACTTTCTGAGGTAGATTCTTCATGTCACCCAGAATCAGGGTCTCCTGTCACGGTCATCTAGGTAGAGTCCACTAGCAGGTGAGTGGGCTTCAGTGCAGAGAATCTATCTCCAGCTCTTAGATATATGGCCTGTGGCTGGTATATTCTGTAGGGTTACCCACACGTTGTCCTCCACTGGAGAGGCTGTAGGGAGTTGGTGGTAATGATTCCTTTGCTCTTGTGTGGCACTGAGCCTGTAAAATGATAGTGTGCACAGTTCTTGTGACTTCTCCATCCCGTTGGATCCTCACACCCTTTCAAGGTGCAAAGGAGACAGAACTGGACCGGTATCAGGTCCATTTTACAGAGGAGGAAGCTGAGGCCCAGGGTCACACTGCTCTAGGTGACAGCTGGTGCTCACACCCAGTCTTCTGACCTGCTGACTACCACTGTCTTTGCTTGTTCATTGATTCTTATCAGAAGCACTAGGGAGGTCCTCCTTTCCTGGGTCAGGCTGCAATTTACATAACAACCTGGAAAACATGTCAAAGCGTGGTACTCAACTCCAGGCAGAGAGTCCAAAACTCAGTTTATGTGTGAGTGTGCAGAACAAGAAAAAAACCAAACCACCTGCTTCAGGTTATGATGGAGCCCTGACTGATCATATGATGCATGTTGGCACTTGCAAATGAAGTAAAAAAAATAACTCATGCACTTGGGAAGACATGTCTCTCTGAGCATAAAGACCGAGACTTCTTAGAGCTAGGATTTTAATTCAGGGACCGCCTACGGCACCAGCCACATGACGCTATAGTTAGCCATCAAACCTTAAGTTTGGTCCAGAAGAGTGGCCCACATTCATTTACCTGCACACGACAAATATGAGGATTTAAAAGAAATAGCTGGTAGTGGCCCAGAGGCCTCAGGCCAGCCCTTGCACCCCTCCCCCGGTAGCCCCAGCAGCTGCCAGTTCCCCAGGCTCAAAGGTGAGGAGATGGAGGACTGGGGAGAAAAGGGTGATCCTCCTCCAAAGGGTTCCCCCAAGCAGCTTGGTGTCTTGGTGGAGACAGCCAGCAGGGTACTCCCCACCCAGGAATGCTGGCCCCTCCACTTCCCGCAGCCCCCGCCTGGGCTCTCTGCCCCAGGGAAGCCTCCCTCATTCTTAGCTTCAACCAGAGGCCACCAAGCTGAAAGAAGTTACGAGAAGCCAAAGCTAGAACTGCCCAGACAAAAGTAAAACATCTGCATCCACGCTGTGCATGTCTCCACATTCCAGCTGTGTGCCTCGGTTTCCTCTTCTGTAAAAGGGGTAGGACACCGTAATGGGATCATTTTAAGTATTAAATTAATTACTGCACATACGACGCATAGCTCAGTGCCCAGCACATAGTTAGCACTTAGTAAATGTTTAGTTATTCTTATTATATCAGCCAATCGATCTTGCCGGTGGCCATGGAGCTAGAAGACCAGGTCCCTCCAGGCTACCCATCTGCAGCATGACTTTGGTCCAGTGTGGACCCCCCGCCCCTGCCCCCGCCCCATGCCAGGCTTGGTTCCTCAGTTCTCAAATGGGCCAAACCAGGGACCCTTTTAGCATCTCTCAGCTAACCCATTCAGAGGGTGGGAGAAAACCCCACTTTCCTGACTGCTTCAGGGGGACCGTCCACCCACCGGGAATGGGTCCGGCAAGTGGAAATTAAATGAGAGAAAGACAAGGACAAAGAAGGGCAAAGCTGTCTGCGTGGGGGAAGGAACCATGCTACTCGGGGCCGCAACCAGGTTTCATTCGAAGCCTAAATTAAGTTACAAATTCAACCACTTAGATTGTGTTTTTCCTTTTCCAACTGTCGTTGCCCATCCTGGGGGCATGGCCGCTTGTTGGCCAGGAGCGCAGAGGTGGAAACTGGCACTTACGGAGCGGAAGGGGTGGGGGAAGTGTGGTTTCTCCCTAGTGAACGCACACTGGTTTTGTGTTTATTTTAGAATCACTCAGCTCCTCCAGGAGCCCCCCCCCACTTCAGATATGGGGTGCTCGCCCCTTAGGAAATGAAGAGTCAGGGCACCCCCAACCTGAGCTTTTGCAAATGGAAGCAGACAGAGAAGAGGTTGGCGAGATCCCAGGAGTAGAGCGTGTAGGGAAAAGGGAAAAGTCACAACTCAGTGTGGCCAGCAGGATTGTCCCCGGGCCCCTAACCTGATTTTCTGGCCTTTTCTGCAACCACAGTGCCCAGCCAGACCTCCAGGCCTTGGCTCACATCACACTGTCCCCTCTCCTGTTCTGCCTGCGATGACGCTATGTATCCCCAGGGACCGGATTAAGTGCCCCTTCTCCCACCACTCTCCCCACTGTCCCGGTGTGGCAGAGTTAGTGTCACCACCTCTGTGCCATCCTCAGGGTGTAGAGGCGATCTGCCTGCCTGTGCACCACCCCCACGGTTGCCGGGAGCCCCGCAGGACCCGCTCCAGTAGTTCTGAGGACCGCTCCTGGCGCCTCGTGGGGACTCCGTGCACATTTGCTGAACGAGTATAGTATGGGGCTGGACCAGGGGCTGACGGTGCTGCCGTACTCACCTGTGATTTCGACAGTCGGCTCCCAAGCACTCTGCACCCCGTGCCACCCATCACCCCCATCACCGTTAAAGGACTCAGCTCTGACCCCCGCCATCCCCCAGGGGGTCCACTTGCTCCCGGGTGCTCATCCTGGCTGAGCTTGGCCCTGTGCAGCACCAGTTCCCCACACATCTGGCCAGCCCACTGGGCTCTTTCCGCAGACCTTTCATCTTTTCTGCATTTTGAGGCTCATTTCACTGGGGGCGGGGTGGCTTCAGTGCGAGAGGGGCGCCCAGCCGGGGCTCCACCCCACCCACTCAGTTCTGTCCACTCGGGATAATCTCCGTGCGGGGTATGGTCTGAGGACCAGCAGCAGCAACAGCACCTGGGAGTAGGGTGACCCATCATCCGGTTTGCCTGGGGTGACCCGGGTTTAGCACTGAAAGTCCAATATTCTGAAAAATCCCTTGGTCGGTCCTGTGCAAACTAGGTCATTAGCCACCCCAGAAAACTCTGACACTTGGCGCAGGAACACCGCCGCCCACACCCAGGGAAGGGAGGTAAGGAGCCTGAGTGCTGGCAGCCCGAAAGGGGCGGAGCCAGAGAGTCCCGCCTCCGTGTGCAGCTCCGCCTCCTGGCTCAGGCGGCAGGTGCCACGGATGCAAGGAAGTCGAGCCAGTCAGCTTGCTAGAAGACTAAAAAGGCCCCGAAAAGGAGCCAAGCCCGGTGCTATTGTCAGTGGGCACTGCGGTCAGGCAGGGAAGGTGGGGATGGCCATCTTCGGAGCTGGAAGGATGCCACTGAGCCTGGAGCCTGCCGATAGGCCGCAAGGAGCTGGGGTTTCAGATGCAGGCACAGCAGAGCCAAGACGTGGAGGGAGGGGCAAGCAGGTTTAGTAAGAGGCCAGAGAAGAGATCAGCTTGGCTCTGAAGTGGGGCTCTAGGAGCCACGGCCCCCTCTTCTCCGTACTCGGGCTAGTCCAGGACCCCATGACAAAATGCCCACGACTTCCTCCGCGGGGGTGGGGACGAGGCGTCTCTGCTTTGCCTGCCCAGGGGTGTCCATGAGGACAGCTGTGCATCTACCAGGGGTCCCATCCAGAACCACCTGGCAAGTGGGCTAGGAGTTCCCTCCCTCCTAGGAGGGTGGTTGCTTCGCCCTCCCTATCTGCCCGTGCCGGGTCCCTAGGCAGTAGAGTTAACGGTGTTTGATGTCCCGAAGCTGAGGCAGAGCAACAGGAGGGTGTTCGTTGAGGTTGTCCTTGATGAGACCTGCATTTCAGGGAGTCCCCTTTCAGGGGCAGACAGGCTGGGGCTGATGGGGTGCCTGGAGACCAGTTAAGAAGTTAGTGCTGAAGCCCAAGAAAGAGATGGAGAGGTGTGAACCGGATCAGTGGCAGCAGGGATGGTGAGCAAGGGACAGGCACCTAGAGGCAGGCAGTGAGTACCATTAAGGGACAACGGGGGAAAAACCCCAGAGAGGGAAAGAAGAAGCCATTTGGGAGATTGACATGCAGAAGAAAGGAGGGGAGTGTGGGTCCCAGAAGCCAGGGGTCTGGGCCACAGTGCCACATGCTAGGAGAGATCCCAGTGACACTAAGTAGCGAGGATTCACCAGTGACAGAGTGGCATCAGTGCCAGATGGTGGTAGGTTAGGGATCCAGGAGAGGGGAAGAACAGGAGATTCAGGCAGATATTTTCAAATGAGAAAACTAGGGAAGTGGGCACCTGGGTGGCTCAGTGGGTTAAAGCCTCTGCTTTCGGCTCAGGTCAGGATCTCAGGGTCCTGGGATCAAGGCCCACATCGGGCTCCCTGCTCAGTGAGGAGTCTGCTTCCTCCTCTTTCTCTGCCTGCCTCTCTGCATACTTGTGATCTGATCTCTCTCTCTGTGTCAAATAAATAAAAAAAAAATCTTAAAAAAAAAAAAAAAAAGAAAAGAAAAAAGAAAACTAGGGAAGCAGCCAGAAGAAGGCCTAGGGTAAAGGAGCATTTTTTGCATTGAAAAGAAGGGAAACTTGTGGGCGCCTGGGTGGCTCAGTGGGTTAAAGCCTCTGCCTTCGGCTCAGGTCATGATCTCAGGGTCCTGGGATCGAGTCCTGCATCGGGCTCCCTGCTCAGCGGGGAGCCTGCTTCCTCCTCTCTCTCTCTCTCTGCCTGCCTCTCTGCCTACTTGTGATCTCTCTCCCTCTGTGAAATAAATAAAATCTTTAAAAAAAAAGAAAAGAAGGGAAACTTGTGATTCCTGATTCTCCTGAGAAAGACTGTACTCCAAAACCTCTGAGATCTGGGCTTTTTTAAACTGATTAACTCTGCCCTTTCCAACCCATGGCTCAAAGTGGCTGCTTGAACCGCAGTCCTTTCATCAACCTTCCAGGCAACAGGAAGAAGGAAAGGATGAGGAGAGACATGCCCCTTCCTCACTCTAAGGATATTTCTGATTATCAGAGATAAAGTATGACATTTATTGATGACAAAGGGATCAATCTACCAGGATGATATCACAACCCCAAATCTGTATGTACTCTATAAAATAATTGTACAATATGTGAAGCAAAAAGAACAGAACTGAAGGAGAGACAAATTCTTAGTCACAGTGAGTGTCTATAATATACCCTTTGAACAGAGTGGGAGAAGCAGACACAAAATCAGTAAGGATATAGATGTGAAAAGCGCTGCTAACCAATTTGGCCTCATGAACATACACAGAGTTCCACACCCTACAGTGACAGGTTTCATGTCTTGTTTTCAAAGGCACGGGAAACATACGCACCCAGAAGCTACGTCCACCCCTTCTGCCTATGTGCCATCTGCCAGCAGTTAATTCTGGCCTCACCTGGCAGGAAGGGGTGCCGGAAAATGTCTGCCCCAGGTGGCTAGTATCCACTACCACTGAGGGACTCTAGTCCTAAGGCAGAAGCGGAGAACAAGTATTAAGGAAACCAGCCATCTGTGTCCCTTCCTTGTCCCCTCCCCTGAGAGCAGTGCACAATGGCTAAGAGCGTGGGCCAAGTCAGATGCTTTGCATGCTCTCCTGGCTTTGCTGCTTACTTGCTGTGTGACTCTGGACAGATTATGTAACCTTGCGCAGCCTCAGTTTCCTTATCTTTCAAAATGGGAATAACCTATACTTCCTATTGGGAAGATGGAATAAGAACACGTGTAAAGCACTCAATTCCGTGCCTGGCATATAATAAATGCTCAAGAAATGTTAGCTGCACAGAGAGGTTAAGTAGCTTATCCAAGGTCACACAGCTGATAAATGACAAGGCTAGCTTTCAGATCCAAGTATCTGGCTCCAAGCTGGTACTGACACCTCTTCAGGGGCCTCTGCCACCCCCAGCATTATAGGTAATGGGGGTGTAGTGGGGGATAGGAAACTTCTACCACCAGTTAGCCATGTCAGTTTAGAGAGTGTTAATTTCCCCACTCTCTCTGCGGAAGGTTGACTTAATGAGCCCAGAATTTCCCATGACCCTGACATTCTGTGGTTATGTCTTCTCTACCACTAATGGCTGAAATTTTACCATTAGAAATGCATTTCTTTTTGTTTAATCCCATCTTCGGCCTCAACTCCCTTTTTAGAAATACAGCTTTCCGTTAGGGGTTCCTGACCCCTTGGTTTACTGGTATAGGAGTGTCTGTAGCATGGTTCCATGGGCCCTGGTTGGGAGGAGAGGGGCAGGCAAACCAAGAAGAGATGTGGACAGGAGAGCCCCCAAACAAACTGTCCATTTACTAATGGCCCATGGTGGCCCAGCAGAGCTCTCGTCAGGCCACCTGCGAGGTGGCCGCATAATAGCTCCTGTTCCACTCACCCGGCTGGCCCCATCTGTCACCATTTTCACACTTTTTTGTAGGCTTCCTTTTTTCTCCTTCTGTATTTTTTCTTTCCGCTGCACTGTCTCTCAGATGAAATTGGAGAAAAATGGGTTTTGTCCTTTTTTAACCAGAAGACTAAAACTCTTAAATTACCTTCTTCAAGTTCTGCAAATAGAAATCCCAAATAAGACAGCCACCTTTTCCTCTCTCTCTCCCTCTCTCTCTCTCTCTCTCTCTTCCTCTCCCTGTCTTAGGAACCCAGGAGCTTGAACTAAAAGGCAGGATAGTGGCTTAGGAGGAATAATCTGGGCTTGCCCCTGCACCGGCCATGGAAAAGGACCAGGCCGGTGACAAGAAGGGCCTGTCCAGAGGCGGGGAATGAGGGAGAAAGAGATGGAAGTGAGCAAAACCAGTGCCCCCTTGCTTGTGGTTCTAGAATAAGAGGTCCCCTCGAGAGAGCAAGTTTAGCTACTCTGTGAGGGTTAGGACACAGGCGGGTGCCTGGGGGACATGGAGCCCAGGAGAAGCAGGAAGTACAAGGGCTGTTGTTCAGACCCACCGAGAAGCACACAGGCCTACGGGCACTATGAGCTCCCTTTGCTTGTGCCACCCGACTGAAGTCACTCACGGTTCCCAGAGACTCCAGCAGGGGGCAGCAAGTCAAGGAGAGGGAGCATGGTTCCAGGGCAAAAACTAGGAATTCTGGGGCTGGAGGCCTGGGTCCTAATCCCTGCCACACAGACTACTACTGATAGCTGACATCTACCGAGCGCTTACTGTGTGCCCAGGACTATGCTAAGCACCTCACCCGGACCCTCTGACTTAATCTTCCAAATGGGCCAACGATGTCGCCATTGTTATGGTCTCTGCTACAGGGAAGGACGCTGAGGAATGGAAGATTGCATGACTTGCCCAAAGCCTCATGCATCTTGGGGCAGACCTGAGTTTGAACCCAGGGAGTCCAACTCCAGAGCTCTTGTACTTCTTCCTGCCAAACAGGAAAGAAGGGCCTGCTGGGCCTGCTGCTTTGCTTCCTCATTTGGAAACTCATGGTGCAGGGGGCCAGTGGGGCGGACTGGATGAGGCTGACGTCCTCTCCAGCGTGGGCCGTCTGACTTGGGGCTCGTGCCTCCCCTGTGCACACAGAGGTCCCATTCAAATGATGCAGAGTGCCAGGTAAATTTGTGCCCTGCAACCCTGATGAGACGGGGAGAGGAATAAGGACACGTCCTATGGTAGGAAGACTTGTAGGTTGGAGTTACGGTAAAAGGGCAAAACCGAGATCCAAAGGTTCTAGAACATTCTGCGCAGTTCACCTCTATTGTGCATCCAATGATAGCCTTTACATTTACCTGCTCTTTGCTCTAGGTTACATACCCACAGCCTCAGACCCGCCTGGCCCAACAGGCTAAGAAGGAGCTCTGGCTCTGGGAAGGGTGAGGTGGTCCCCAGTGGGGCCCCCTGTCAGTCCCCTCTGTCTTTTTTGCAGGCCCAGCAACCATGGCCCATTACAAGGCAGAGCAGGACGACTGGCTGATTGTCTACCTGAAGTATTTACTCTTCATCTTTAACTTCTTCTTCTGGGTAAGTGAATCTTGCACACACCACCATCCCCTGGCCCAGCAGGGAGTGAGTCAAACCCCCTTTGTGTTTTGTGAGTCACCACTCAGGTCGATTTCTTTCTTTTTTTTTTTTTTAAGCAACCTGGACAGGATTTTCTTTTCTTTTCTTTTCTTTTCTTTTTTTTTAAGATTTTATTTATTTATTTGACGCAGAGAGGGAGAGAGATCACAAGTAGGCAGAGAGGCAGGCAGAGAGAGAGGAGGAAGCGGGCTCCCTGCTGAGCAAGTCCCTGCGGGGCTTGATCCCAGGACCCTGAGATCATGACCTGAACCAAAGGCAGAGGCTTTAACCCACTGAGCCACCCAGGCACCACTCGGGTTGATTTCTTCCAAATCAAAGACCACCCATGGCAAATCCTGCCTACTTGGAAGCAAATATGTACATTTGCTACTGAGGGGGAAGAAAAGGATCTGGCCTGCAGGTTGGCGTGGAGTCCAAACCACATGGCATTTGAATTAAGGGTCACATAAACATAACAATGAGCATTGTGTTCCCGCCTGCAGTACAAAGGGTCTGGCTCTTTCTTCCCTGCTAACTTGCTGCACCAGTGCCTTGTAGGAAACGTGCCTGCTGCTTGCCTGTGCTCCACCAAGACCCATTTGCCTTTTGTGATTAACATTCTCCAGGCCCCAGGGCTGAGGAATAGACGTCATGGAGCCCTGGGCTGGTGTGGTGGGAACGGCCTCCACGGTGGCTTCCCTCGAGAAGCCTGCCCCGGGACGCCTTCCAGGAGGAGCGGGGTCGGTGCACCTGAGCCAGTTATCGAGGTAATCGGAAGCAGAATACCACTGCTTCCCCAAAAGAACTAGACGCTGGAATGTGTGTGTTTTGTGTTACAGCCTCCCTAGATCTGGAGAGCTGGGGGGCGGGGGCTGGGAGAGCAGGCTTTGCTAGGCTCGGCTGTTTAGGGATAGTGCCGCCTGGGGCAAGCCACTTAACCCTGGCTGAGTCTCTTTCCTCAGCTACAAAATGCGAGAATCATTTCTACCTGGGATTTGTTAAAAAGGAGACAACAGGCCCCCAATGGTGTCACTTAATGCTAAGCCTCATGTCACCAAACCGAGACTTAATTACAGTCTCGGCTCTCCCAGAAGTGGCGTCTTAAACCAGTCAATCAGGAATCCCTTGAGGAGCAGGAGTTAGGTAATTCACCTGCTAGACCCCTGCCTTCCCCTAAAGGAAAATAACCTTGCAATAACCATCCTGCTTTTTTGCCTGGCATTAATCCTTAGTCCTGCTCCCTTCTGGCTATGAAAGTCTGTCCTTTGTTTCAAGTGCATTGGAGCTCCTTTCTATCTGCTAGATTGGATGCTGCACAATTGGAATCAATTCCTGCTCAAAGAAACTCTTAAAATGTTTAATATACCTCAATTTATCTCTTAAGAGTTCGATTAGCAGATGGTAAGTGCTTAGCTCAGTCTCTGCACATACAAGGCATTCAGTAAATGCAACATTTCAGATAGGCTAGCTGCAGAACGCTTGCAAATACCACCAAATCTGCCTGGCGATAGAGTGGAGCAGAGGTCCCTGATTCCCCTGGGAAGCAATGCCCTCCCTTGACAGAGTCTTAAAACATCTCAGAAAGGCAAAGATAGGTTATATCTACATGTTCAGGGTTTTTCACTAAGACTAATTAAATTGCTTGAGATGGGCCAATGTGTTAAGACCCCGAAGGATCACGATACAGGAGTTAAGGATTGGTGGGCACGGTGAGGCCAGGGCTTGGGAGAGCCTTGGAGAGTAGACACCCATTTGATGCTATCTGTTAAAAAGTCGAATCATTTGATGTTTGCTTAAATGTCTTTTGCAAAGTTCCTGAAACGAACAATAAACTTATTTTATTTGGAACTTTTCCTGGGCAAGAATTTCCTGGAATACTAAAGCTGGCTTGATGAAGCCAATGGACTAATAAAGTCACACCAATGTGATCAGTAAGCTGTGTGGGTGCAGACAGTTTTCATTCTCAGAGAAAAATCCAATAGAGCGTTTAGGATTCTTTCTGAGTGAGGATTTTTTTTTAAGAATAAGTATGTTCTTCCCCAATCATAAAAGTCTATGTCTCCACTACAGATAATCCCTAAAATATTGAAAAGTATAAATAAGGAAATAAAAATTACCCACATCTCTGTGTATTAGGTCCCTAGGGCTATCATAACAGAGTAGCATAAACTGGGTGGTTTTGTTTTTTGTTTTTTAAAGATTTTATTTATTTGAGAGAGAGAGAGAGAGCCTGAACAGGGCAGAGGGAGAAGCAGGCTCCACACTGAGCAGGAAGCCCTACTCAGGGCTCGATCTCAGGACCCTGGGATCATGACCTGAGCTGAGGGCAGACACTTAACAGACTGAGCCACCCAGGCCCCCCATAAACGGGGTGGTTTTAAACAACAGAAATTTATCCTCTCACAGCTCTGGAGGCTGGAAGTCCAAACTCAAGATGTCATCAGGGCCATGCTTCTTCTGAGACTCTGGGTAAAATCGTTCTTTGACTCTTCCTAAATTCTGGTTGTGGCCGGCAATTCTTGGCATTTTGGGCTTGTGCTGCATGACTCCGATCTCAGCCTCTGCTCCCCCCCGACTGTTCTTCCTGTGTGTCTCTGTCTTTACGTGGCATTGTCTTCTCCTTAGAAGGACTGCATTCATATTGGGAAAGGCCCACCCTGATGGTCTCATTGTAACTTGATTACATCTGCAAAGATCCTATTTCCAAATAAGGTCCCATTCCCGGGTACCAGAGTTAGGACTTCAGCAAACCTTGGGGACACAATTCAACGCATAATAATTCACCATCCAGGGATGACCCCTGTTGACATTCCCTCTAGACATGGCCCTGATCAGAACAGGAGATGGCGGCGAACTGCACCATGGGAGTGATAGTGGGGATCGAAATATTTCGAGAGAGTCAAGGAATTTGGGAGGTAACATTAGGTCACGAACTGGTTGAGAGGAAAGAAAACATGTAACTTTGGGTGGACGGTGAAGCCCTTCACTGCAGTGGTAGACCAGAAGGACAAGCATTTTGGCATCAGATGGTGAGGTCAGATGGTGGCATGGGGGACTTGAGTCGTCAGGAGACATCTGAGCAGAGATGCCCCATGGGAAGGCGGCTCGTGAGTCTGGATGGTTTTCCCACCCAGATGGTGGCTGCAGCCACAGAAGTAGGTGAGGACCCCCACGGAGACTGAGGAGAGAAGCGAGAATGAGATGCAGAGCAGCCCCGTGGTCAGGGGTGAGTCGAAGCTCAACAGTGGCCCCCATTTGCCTTGACCAAAAGAGCTCCTGAGATGTGGGACTTTCAGTCTGCCCACCAGAAGAGCCGCAGGCAAGCTGACAGGAGCCGTCCCCCAGGGAGACTGGAAGGAAGGGCTGCCAGAGCAGTGAGAGGCAAAACCAGAAGGGACAGTGTCCCAGCAGCTGGAGACTGGGGGATAGGGGAAGACATGTTCAAGGGAGAGGACACATCACGTATTTGAGGGCCATTAGGTTTGACCCCACGGTTTATTGGTGGCTATAGTGAGAGGACTCTCAGGAGAGTAGTGGGGGTGAGGGTCGAGGAAATAGGCACTCGGCGTAGACAGCCATCTGCTGGACACCAGAAGAGAGAGAGGGCCATAGCTGGTGGGGCCAGCAGGCTATCATGAGGTCCTCAGCCCAGAATATCTGTGGAAGGGCCCTGACCTTGCCTGTGAGCACCCTCGGGCCCCTTCAAGCCAGAGTGGACTGGAAGTCTGTCTGTCAGCATTTGTGTTCCTTTGGGAGCGGTAGGGAGAGGGGCATGGGGGGGCGGCACAGGCAGATGGGCAGCGAGCTACCCAAGCAGCTACCAGCGAGGGGGCGCTCACCCATATAGAGCTCCCCCCTGGGGTTAAAGATACCCCTGCCTGGGGGCCCGGCTGGACATGGACCAGCTTCCCAGGGACCCATTCAGCCAAGCCTCATCCACCTTATGACAGATGGTCCGTTTGGGGATGTTTGGGCCTCGGTGTCAGCCCAGGGGTGTCCTGGCATTGTCCTCTGGACGAAGTGATTCCTCGGAAGTAGACAAGGGACAGACTGCTGGCCCATCTCCTCCCACAGCAGAGCGCAACGTCACACATCTTGCCGTGAACAAAGGCCCTGGGAATTTACCAGAATTCCCTGGGAAGGGGGCGTGTCAGTGAGGGACCCTCACTACGCCCCTGGCTACCACCCGCACCCCTGCACAGACACAGAGAGCGAGCCAGACAGCAGAGGCACATTGCCCCTGCTAGTCCTTCTTTCTCCCCCATGACAGTGTTCTTTCTCCGTACACCCCCTTGCCAAACTCTGTCCCAACCCAGCACAGCGAGGATGGAGAAGCCCTTCCTCGGGGCAGTGATGATGCCTAGCGTTCACGAGCCACTGCCGGATAAAGACCTTCCTTGGGTTATCTCACGCGATCTTCAAATCAGCCCCAACAGTCTGTCTGGCCATTATCCTCAGGCAGGGAACAGGCTCTCCCGTTCAGAATCTTGCCCAAAGTCTTACAGTGGTGATGAAGAAAGCTAGCGCTGACTCCCAGGCATCCTGGTCAATGATAACTGAAAACTCCAGCCTTGATGTTTATTAAGTACTGTTCTAGGTGCTTGGGATGCATGAGCAGACAGAGTCCTTAGGGTGCATGGTACTTCCTGTTATAGGCTTCCTCTGTGGAACGCCTTCACCTACATCATTCTGTTGCATCTTTCCAGCATCCCCACCACCCTGAGCAGCTCTATTAGAGCCCCACTGTGCGAGGGGGGAAGGGCAATATGCCCAAAGACCCAGTGCTGGAGCCCAGGCTACATAGGAGGCCACCAGCCCCGAGTCCTGTCCTCTCCCATGGTGTGTGTGTGGCAGAGATGGATTAGTAAGACAACAGAGCATGCCGGGAAGACTCGAGCTCAAGTTTGGGTTCAAATTCAGATCTTATTTATTTGCCATGGGACATGAGTTGCTGGGGGCGGAATTTTGACCCCTCAGAATTCATTCGTTGAAGTCCTAAACCCTAGGTAGGGCTTTGAGTAGGAAATTGAGGTTAAATGAGGTCAGAAGGGTGGGATCCTAATCCAAGAGAATTGATGGTCTTACTGGTAGAGAAGAGAGAGACTTCTCTCCATAAGCATGCACAGAGGAAAGGCCCTATGAGCGCACAGCGGGGTGGCAGTTGTCTGTAAGCAAGGAAGGGGGTCCTCACCAGCTCTGAATCGGTCAGCACCTTATGGCTGGACTCCCGGCCTCCAGAACTGTGGGAGATAGAAATACATTTCTGTTGTTGAAGCTGCCTAGCTATGGAATTTTATCACAGCAGCCTGAGCAGACTAGAACATGAGCCAAATCACTTAATCTCACCGAGCCTCGATTTTTTGGTAGGGTCAACAGGAGTGTGAAAACCTGTAAGAATGAGGGGCGTCGGATGGTTCAGTTGGTTAAGCATCTGATCCTTTGTTCCAGCTCAGGTCATGAACTTGGGGTCGTGGGATCGAGCCCCATGTCAGGCTCTGCGCTCACCTCCTTCTGCCAGCCCCCGCACTCATGCTTGCTCTCTCTCTCTCTCTCTCTCTCTCTCTCTCAAATAAATAAATAAATCTTAAAAAAAAACCTGTAAGAATTAAAGATGAACATTTGGGAAAATAACAGTTTCTGACACACATTTGGCGCTTGGCTACTGTGTGTAGCTTTTTGAGTGGACTAAGTTACAGTTTTCTGTACCTATAACATTGCTGTTAAGACTCAGGATCCTGACCCGTGTAAGAATTGTTCAGAAAACCAAGCTTACCTTTACTGTGCACAGTGCAGTCTAATTTCTCTTCTACTTTGTGGCATTTTGTTCTATTTTTTGATGCAAGTTACAACCCACCAAATTAATGTCACAGCCCTAGTGGGTTACACTGCAAAGTTTCAAACCCCAGAGCAGTTGGATGGTATGTACCGTCCCTACCTCCCCCATGACACAGGCAGGACGCAGGTGCTGGTCTGGGGTCATGTGTCAGGCCTGGCGGTCTCAACCAGACTTTAAGCCCAGCCTCCCCGCCTCCCAATCAGCCGTGCCATGCTTGCACAGTTTGAAGGTCATGAATCAGTTTACACTTTGCATTGATCCTTACAACCACTCTTTACTATCTCCATTCCGTTTTGTAGAGATGAAACCGAGGCTCACATGGTTGGTGGAATCCTATCACTTCTGGGGTTTCTGACTCAAAGTCCAGTGCTCTTCCCATCTGCAGAGACCACTGACCAATAATCACAGTCATAGACTCACTGTTCTAATGCTTACTTGGAATCCAGAATGTCCCCAAGGTTCAAGGTTGAACCTGAATTAGGATGTTTCCAGGGTGTGGGCATTCAGACGTGCAGACTATGAAAAATCTAAGCAAGATTTCGGAGGCACCACAATGGACGCTCACCTCCTGTGCCTGAGCTCTGTCCCGCCTCGGCTTCCCCGGCCCCCAGCGCTCAACCCACACCTGACCCCCATCTTTCACTGTCCCCCGATCCCTGATTCCGCCCCACCCCTTGATTTTGATTAACCCGGTACTGATTGGGACCATCTCCCTGGGCAGGGGAGGCCACCTTGGATACAGATCTGGGTCAGGAACCAAAGCCGCCAATACTTTCATGCCCCGTCCCTGACCCTAAAAGGAAAATGTGATCCAGTTCCCCTACGTGGTGCCTGGGAAATGTTTTTCTTCCCTCCCATTTCCTGCACGGCTCCTTATAGCTCCCATCACCCCTGCAAATGTTGTTCCTTAATTTATTATTTTAATTAGCTGCTTGGCTGTGTTAATAATCAAAACTTGCCCAGCCTCCCAGGAGCCATGCCAGGCTTTGGAGGAACAGCAGGAAAATCTGTCTGCTCCCAGAGTTCTGTGCTGCCCGGGCTGTTGTCTGAGGCATTGGTACTTCCCTTGGGGAGCAGTGGGGCTTGGCGTCCAGGGAACCCCCGGGACCCCTTGCGGGGACAGGAGGTGGGGATGGTGGAGGACTCATGTCCCGGCTGCAGGGGTAGGGGTGACCTGAGGACATCTCTCTAGGACTCCCATGGAGAGCCTCTGCTGGCTTTCCCGCGGTGGGTAGAAGGCCCTGCACCCCCACATCACCATCCCACTGACCAGGCCCCTGCCTGCCTCCCAGAATGTGTCATCTGTGACGGAACAGGTCCCTTGGCTGCTTCTTCTGCTGCTCTCCTTCTTAAAATGCTGAAGTCACAGGACCCCCATGGGGTGAGGGCATCCCTCCCCTCTATGCTGTCTGGGTCTGCTGGGGACAGGCTCATACTGGGGGGGGGGGGAGGGAGGGAGCACATTTGGTCTGCATGGGCCATTGTGGGTGAGACTGATCCAAGGAGGAAGCCTGCGGGGACAGCCCTGGGCAAAGTGGCTTGTTTCATGAACAGAGGAGCTTTGCATGGATCAGCAGCCTGGCTGATAACACGGGCACTGAACTGGCCCATAGAGTCCTTGAGTTCTAGTCCCTGCTTGGCTCCTGGCTGGTTACAGGACCTTGGAAAGTCACCTCTCTCTGGGCCTTTGTTTCTTCCTCCAGAACAAAGAAGGGGCCAGACTTAATTCTTCTCTCCGTTCCTCCCTCCCTCCTTCCCTCCTTCCCTCCTTCCCAAGGGAGCTACCAGGCAGGCATTACACTGTGTAGGGCTCTGCTCAGGACACTAAGTTGAGTGAGATCTCACCAAGAGGCTAGAAGGGACATAGACGGAAGGACAAATACAGCGGTACGCTGTGACACGCATCCCTCTAGAAACCCATGCAAGCGGGGAAGCCGTGGGGAGGACGGGATAATTTGCAAGACTGGGGGGGCAGGTTCCTGCAGGTTCCGAGCTGGGTTTGAAGGAGGAGCATCTTCCCTCCTGCCTCCAACCCTCAGTAAATCCCCTGACCTCTGCTCTTGTCTTAAAGGTAGGTTGCTTTGGGGAGAGAGGGAAAGTAGTGCTGTGATTTCTTTTCCCAAAGACTCTTTAAAGCCCAAGAGCCAAGAGAAGAATGCCTTGAAGCGGAAAGTGGCTTTTAGCAGGACAAGCCTAGCCGTGAAGATTCAACTCAAACAGAATTGGCACCCAGGAGGCGCCTGGGTGGCTCAGTCATTAAGCATCTGCCTTAGGCTCTCCCTCTCCCTCTGCTGCTCCCCCTGCTTGTGTTCCCTCTCTCGCTGTGTCTCTCTCTGTCAAACAAACAAACAAACAAATAAAATGAATTGGCACCCAGGCCACAGGGACATGGGGGGAGCTGGGAGAAATGCTGGCCGGGCCCTGGGGGGGATGTTGGTCATTAATCCAGCTCAGGCCGGCTAGGGAGGCAGGCTGGAGTCTGGGCTGGATGCTCTGGGGGCTAGGGAGCCAGGGGCAACATTTTGGTGGAGTTGCCTGGTGTCAGCTTCCAGTGGAAACTTCCTTATTGAGAGTCCCTGCCCCGTCCTGGCCCCTGCTCCCCCCTCAACTGGTCCTGCCCCCAGATCCCAGCACAGAAACCCTTCTGTAGCCTGACAAAGAAAATCCTGCAATTACTTTTATATTCTTTGCCTGCTTTCCAGGGGTTGAGGGAGGGTTGCTGCTGCCTGATGTCTGTCGAGGCCCAGCTATGTGAGGCTGTTCAGGCTAACCCTTCTTCTGATAATGCTTCTTTTCTATAGATTGGGAGTTCCTAAAATTGCATGGCCTGGGTGACCTGCCCTGCCCCTCCTGGACCACCTGGGTGCTTGTTGGCAAGAGGGCCAGCTTAACCCTCTGCCAGGCTTTCTGGCTAATCGGCTGCAGGCTCTGGTTTTGAAAAAAGGTGGTTAATATTCCACAGTTTTGTAAAGAGCCCAATACTATTGAATCAACTATGCAAACAGCAGTTGAAGTAGCTCACTGGGGTCAGATATCTCTCCACCCCCCTCGGCCCTCCTCGCAGCCCCCCTTCCACTGCTCTTCCTGCTGATTTAGGCAGTTGCTACACCGCTGGAGAGAAAGCCCTGTGAGCCGCTAGTCCAGAAGCATCTTGCCGGAGGAGTGTCAGCGGAAGGTCATCCTCTGGTACTAACAGGGACACTTTACCCAGTGGAAGAGACCTCAGACATATGCTTATCCCGTGGCACCATTTTACAGATGAAGAAACTGAGGCTTAGCCAAGTGAAGTGTCTGGTACCCAGTCTCATGATGAGGCAGGGGCACAGCCAGGGCTGGAACCTAGGCCCGCTGACTTCTACCTCCCAGTCCTCCTCTGGTGACCCATTCCAACACTTAGCAACTTCTACTTTTCCTGTCCGGAAGCAAGATGTTTTCTAAAGAGCTGACTGAGGCCCAAGCAAGAAACGCCCAGAGGACTTGAAACCCTCTTGCTCCTGCTGGCAAATCCAGTGTCTCCCGCAGACACTAACTTCTGCACCCGATGTGACTTCCCAGGGAAGGGTTGGTGTCCCCATGGACATCAGAACGAGTATGACTGTGTTCCCTGGACCTCAGTCAGGGCAGTGGGTCCCTTCAGGTTGCTTCCAGACCCTCTCTTATGGCTGGGGACCCTACAGCCACCCTGGCTGACTTGGGGGCTCTCCCTGCTTTGCAAGATTCCAGACCTTTCTGTGACTGGCAAGAGGGCGACCCTTTATTAGTGGAATTGATATCGTTCCTCCTGGGGCTGCCTTTCTTACGGCCCCCCCTTCCCCTGGGAGCCCCATGGGTTGTGGACTTTTTTCCCCCTTTTTTCACAATAGGACTTTCATCCCTTTGGACTGGAAACTTTGCTCCTCACTACCCCACCTTCACCTTCAAAGCTCGTACCAAAGCAAATAGCCTCACATAGACAGGAAAAAGGATGGAGTTCAAGTCCTGAACAAGTGTCAAGAGCTATCCAGGCAGCTACACACAGGGCAGGGGCCCTGAAGCTTCCAGGAAACAGCATCGTCTGTGAGATTCATCACACACCACCTCCTGGGAGAGAGGGGCAGGACACTCTGACCCCCCATTAAATATGGAACTCATGGGATCGTTCTCCAGAGCCACCTGGAACTTAATAAAATAGTCATGCCCGGATCTTACTCCCAGAGGTCCCACTTGGCCTGGGCTGTGGCTTGGGTTTCAGGGAATTCCCAGGGACTATGCAGCCAGGCTGAGAAATTCCACCTCTGGGTGTCGAGGTGGAGCTGGCCTTAGAGACCCGTGCCCACCAACGCACACCGTGTGCCACAGGATTAGACTTCAAACGCCAAACCTAAATACATTCTTTAACGTGGCTTACCATTTCTCTGGCTGAAGCGTCCAAAGCTTTTTATCAGGTTTTCAGTGGGTTCCATGTCCCTCCACAGGTGTCCCCAATCAAGCCCACACATGCCCAGAAGGGGGGTTCTGAATCTGATTCTCAGCCTGTGGGGTTGACAAACCTAATGGATAATGGATCATGTGTGTATTTCTATAAAGAGACTACACCGATTAAAAGATCATTGCAAAGTGGTCACATTGACTGTTTCATGCCGCTCAGAATCTCTTCCTGGCACTCTCATGTGCCTTTGATTAATAAAAAATGAGAAATGAATTATTACTTAACTAATGCACTGTATTTGGTAGGCAAAGCCTCCAAAATATAAGATCTGCAGGAAAAAGTAATCAAAGGAGCCCTTGGTGGTTCTAGGCTGGGCATCATGAGTCTGACAGAGCCCCCTTATTGGGGAGATGAAGAAACACTCTCTTAAGCCACACAGTCAGCCATGCAAAGTTGGGACCCTAACCCAAGACTTTCAGCCACACTGAGGGATGAGGAGGGTGCAGAAAGAACACGAGCAGGCGTTCTTGCTGGAAAGCCTCACTTGACACAGTGCCCCTGAGCCAGACTCTGAACTCCCTCCCTGGTCATGAAGGCTGTGCAGGCCAGAGAGAGCCTACACTCAGAGAATTTCAAAACCTATCATAGTGCAGGATTTCACTGAATCTAAGATACCACCAACTGTGAGATTCGCTGCTGTTTTCTGTACCATCAAGAAAATTTGCGACCAAGTATAATCATAAAATGCATCTCAGTTGTAGAGATGTTAAGTTGGGGGGGGTGTTGGAGGGAAGGTGTGCATTATGGAATTGAAGAAATGCGGCCCCTTAGCCTCTCCCTTTCCATCTGGAGCGGTGCAGCTGTGTGATGTCCTTCTACCTGTTTCTCTCACCTGCTGGAGGTGCTGAGGAGGATAAAAAGCAGTTGGAAGAAAACAGATTTAAAGAATGAAGTGAGTTGGGCGCCTGGGTGGCTCAGTGGGTTAAAGCCTCTGCCTTCAGCTCAGGTCATGATCTCAGGGTCCTGGGATTGAGCCCCACATCAGGTTTCCTGCTCTGCAAGGAGACTGCTTCCTCCTCTCTCTCTGCCTGCCTCTCAGCCTACTTGTGATCTCTCTCTCTCTCTCTCTCTGTCAAATAAATAAATAAATAAATGAAATTTTAAAAAAAAAAAAAAAGAGTGAAGTGAGTTGCACAGCAGACCCAGCCCAACCTGTGGAATCGGAGGATGGAGTCCTCAGAAAACCTGGCTTTGAATCTCAATTTTGAAACTTTCTCATGATGTTACCTTGAGCACCTTCTTCTCTGCAAGCCTCAGTTTCTTCATCTGCCAAACGGAGCTGTGCACTCCCCCCACCCCCCGCCGCCGCTCCACCCCCCCCCCCGAACTCCCGCACGCCCCCGAGAAGAGCGCGCNGCGTGCCTTGGCCATGGTGAGTGCCAGCAACCCCCTTCTGCTCGCTCAGCCGAGAACAGACACGGTGAAATGCCAGAGTGGGTTACGCAGAGTCGTTCTGGGACGGATGGGAGCCCCTAGCAGGATGAGCGTGCATGGACCGAGCCAGGGGTCTTCTGTAGCTTTTGACACACTTGAAGCAGATTCCCCACCCATCTGATGAAGAGAACCCTCCTCTAAGTGAGGCAGGGAGACTAGGGGCCAGACAGAAGTCTGCCTTCCCAGGAGCAGAAGGCAGAGATGGTCAGAGGTCCCAGGAGTCCGGCCCCCCACCAAGACCCTGGGCGGACACCCTAATACCACCCCATCTGGCACCTTGAGGACATGGACACACACACACACACACACACACACACACACACACACACACACACACACTTCTGCTGAGCACACAAGTCACAGAAAGTGTGCAGAAAAAACCGGGCTAGAGAGCCACCCCGGCTCTGTGTCCCAGGTACCCTTCCTAGGGAGCCATCAGCCTGACCTGCCAGTTCGCAGCGCCCTGTCCCTGCCTCCTTCTCGGGGCTGGAAGAAAATGGGACTGTTAGCAAGAAAGAAATCTCTCCCAGTCCTTCTGCAGCCCCAGACCAACTCCAGCTGGTGCAGCTTGCGTCCGTTCAGTGGCAGAGGGAGGCAGTGTGGCTGAGTCTGCCTCCTGGCCCTGCCACTGTCCCTAACGGCCCCTAGCCAGAGGCAGGACCTCGAGCAGTTGGCCTTTCCTTGGTGGGCCCCACTTGTGTCATGGGCATGACTTTTGTCATCTGAAGATGGGAAGGGATGGATTGAGAAGCCCTGGCATGCTCCACGTGTGGGCAAACAAACGTAAGGCTGAAATACCTACCGGGAAACGTGGGCCAGCCCAAGGAGCACGGGGGGAGGAAGGGCGTCATGTCTCATGGGGACACAATAGCATTGGGGTAAGAAGTACCACAGTTTGGAGTCAGCCTCAGATTCAAAATCCGTTCCTGCATCTTGTTCAGGTGTGTGACTGAGGACAAGTCTCCTAACTTCTCCATGCCTCGATTTCCTCATCAGTGAAGTGCGTGACCAAACTATTCTCTCAAGCTCTTTGAAGGACTGAATGAGGTGGTGCATTAGAAGTGCCTGGAACTTGGTGGGCGCTCTGTCGATGGCAGCTGTGGGCCCATGGAGGCCACCTGCCCTGACCTGGACTTTCCTGCAGGTGGGCGGGGCTGCCGTCATGGCCGTGGGCGTCTGGACCCTGGTAGAGAAGAGCGGCTACCTCAGCGTCCTGGCCTCCAGCACCTTCGCCGCGTCCGCCTACATCCTCATCTTCGCCGGGGCTCTTGTCATGGTGACAGGCTTCCTGGGCTTCGGTGCCATCATCCGGGAGGACAGGAGCTGCCTCTCCACAGTGAGTGCCCTGCTGGAGCCCCCAGCCCTCTCCCTGTCCCCCATCAGGCTCCTGTACTGAGAACCCCCATGCGCTCAGGGGAGAGATGGCTGGAATCGAGGCCTCGGGAAAGCCAGAGAGGGACAGTCACCCTCGGGTCTGGTGTTGGCCACAGTCTCCAGGTTCTTAGCACCTAAGCCAGTCTTGGCGACCTTCTACCCTACCTTTCCACTCTCCTCCTCCTCCTCCTCCTTCCAGATTGTATCACGGTGCTTTTCAAAGATATGCAGAAATTAATGTGATAATGAAGCCCCTTGTCCCATCACCCAGACTCGACAACTACCATCGCTTGTTCCACCTGTTCCCTCCCTACTTCCTGCCTCTCCCCCCTCGGCTCTCAGACAGCGAGTGGTCTGTAATATTTCAGTGCGTCCCCCTAGAACGGAAGGGTCCTTCTTTAGAAAACATGACAACATCATGATCACACCTAGAAGCAGTGACCAGTCATTCCTTCATATCATGAAATAACCAGGCAGTTTCAGATTTCCCCAACTGACCCATAAACTGTTCTCTCTTTTTTTTTTTTTCAGTTTCTTTGAATCGAAACCTAAATTAGGTCCATGTATTAAGATTAGGCAATTTGTCTCCTGAATCTCTTTCAGTCTCTCAGCTACTCCACCTCCCACGCCCCCCCCCCGGCCTCGCACCTCTCTCTCTCTCTCTCTCTCTCTCTCTCTCTCTCTCTCTCACACACACACACACACACACCTTGTTTGCAATTTATTTGTCGAAGGAACCAGGTCATCTGTCCTATGGATTTCTGATTATGTCCTTGTGATGTTGTTTAACGTGTTCGCCTGGCGGCTGAATCTAGAAGCTTGATCAGACACAGGTTCGGTTGTCGGGGCAAGAGGATGTCATGTGTGATGTTGCGGGCAGCACAGGCTCCTTGAAGCTGGGAAGACTGTCCATCCATAGCCAGCTCATCTTGTCAGGAAAGGAAGCCAGGCTGGGACTGGCAGGGGCAGAGGGCAGACCCGCCCCCTTGCACCCATCACTGCTGGCCAGAGCAGCCTCCCTGGTCCCTGGGTGGCGTCTCCCTGCTTTACTCTCTTCCCAAGGGCCAAGTCCAGTGGGAGCACAGCGGAGGCTAGAGAACATGTGGACTTAGCAGGGCAGGGCCAGAGCTGGGAAGAGCCGAGTCTCCCTGAGAAAAAATCAGGTTGCGCCTGAGTGGAATCAGGTCACAGGAAGGAGCCCTGAAGGCTGTGCTCTTCCCACCCTGCTTCCCTGTACCCTTTGCACATCCAGCCAGGGGGGCAGGGGGCAGCCGAGGGGCCATCCCCTGAAGGCTCTCTCCCCGGTGGTGACCTAGTTTTTTAGCTGCGGCTGTCAAAGCACCTGTGTGCAGGCTCAGTAGGATGGCTCTCCCCTGCCTAGAATCAAAATTCTTTGATTTTGCTCAGAGGGATAGCCCAGAGCCAAGGTGCAGCTCACGTGGATGGCGGCCCCCCAGGGGGGTGAAGTCCCACATGGGGACCAGCCACCAGAGTGTGGGCTTTGATGCGAACTGTCCTAATGGCAGTGGGACAGGTGTGCCCTGAGCCAGCCCCACAGCTGCCAGCCAGCCCTCACGTGGCCCGGCATGCGTCCTTGCAGGCCTGCTGGCCGTCCTGATCTGATGGGCATCAGCTGAGTGGAATCACTGGGCATGTGATAGGGGTCAGCAGAGAAGCTCCTTCACTGGTGGGGAACTGAGGCTTACAGGAACCAGTGCTGCCGGGCCCAGAGAGAGCCTGTTCCCTGCATTCTCAGTGGGTCTGCCTTTCCTCTGCTCGGCCCTGACTCTTTAGGACGTGGGGCCTTGACCTCGGCCTTGGGCTTCAGGCTGAGCCCTCTGGCCCATGGAAAGCAGGCCACTGAGCCATGTGATCGCCAGCTGCCCCTCCTTCCACCAGCTAACCTCACCGCGAATGAAACAGGACTCACCTCTCCAACCCAGAAAGGAAGGCAGAGGTGCTCACTGGGGAACCTTCCTTCTCACTCAGAGCTGTCTGTCTTGGCTCTAAAGCAGCCCCTAAGACCCGTGCTCCCCTACAGCCCTGGAAAACAGCCCCCTGCTTTCCACCCCGGGTGCAATTACAACACAAACGGGCACTGTGCGTTGAGAGCCACCTCCCACTGTCCTTACCACAAGAGTCCCTGGGAAGCTGCAGTCCCCGTGACTCCACCCAGGCCCTGTTCTAAACACAGGTGCACCTAGCTCAGTGCATCCTCAGCCAGCCCTGTGAGCTATTTACCCTCATGGTGTGCACTTGAGGTGAGGAAGCTGGGCCGCAGGGAGGTGGAGCCATTTCCTGGAGGCCATACTGCTAGGGGGCAGCTGGGTCTGTCTCCCGGGCCAGAGCTCCCGTCCCCAGCCACGGCCAGCCTGCCTCCAGGAGGCATTATCCACCCCACGGTGCCGATGAGCCAGCGGGCCCTGGAGGCATGGAGCGCGAAAGCACCAGAGCTGAATTGTGAAGCCCGGTCTGTTAGAATTGCCAACAAGAATACACACCCCAGGAAGGCCTGGCAGGATGGGGGGCAGGGGGGCAGGAGGCCGAGGGGGGTATGGGTGGGGCATGCCATCCCTGAGGATGTCAGCACAGAGCAGCTGCTCTCAGAGACCTGGGTGAAGACGAGAGGGAGCTCCCGGCAGGGCCTGGCCAGAAGACTAGGCCAGGAGACCAGGGGTAGGGGTGGTGGGGGGTGCACCTAGAAGTTCCTTGCACTCATTATAGTATGAAAACAACAGTGTGTGTCCGAGCATGCCCCATGTAGACGGGAACTTGAGGGCCATCGAGTCCACTCCATCCAGACGTTCCAGTCTGAAGACACTGGGCTGCTGAGTGTGGGTCACCCAGGCATTCATGGCGGGTGCTCGGCATTCTCGGCTTCTTTGGAACTCTGTCCAATCCTAAGAGCTCTTCCCCTTGGCAGCCTCAACGATCAGAAGGAAAGCCTAAAGGTCAGTAACGGGCAACCTTCTGCTCTGCGAGCCACCCGTCCCAGCCCCCTCTTCCTTACTCCCATCCTAAACCATCCATGAGCAAGGCCTGTCTGGCCTCCAGGACCAGCCCATTAAGAAAACTGATGTCCCCACCATCCAGTCACAGCCTGCCCGGGGGGACCAAGCTCCATACCCAGGGCTGCGCAGGGAAGATTTGGGGATTTCTGGAAGGCCGGGGCCTCGGGCTTACCTGCAGGATGCGCACCTCTACCTCTCGGCTTGCCCTTCTGAGCTTCAGACGGTCAACAAACTAGAGACCTTCTCATCCCCCTGGGCCTTGAGGCAGGGCTGGGGGCACAGGGGCTGTTGCTAGATGCCCTCCTTGTTCACAGCCCCACCCTACCCCCCTCCCCGCCCCCACCTGCTCTCCTGTCCATCCCAACAGAACTGATCCAACGCCTCTAGCGTCTGTGGTCCGATGTCTCTAACCAGACACATCACCAGTTTGGAAACCAGGGCAGGGAGGAGTGCCCACGCACAGCCACCAGCCCAGGGGTCTGGGGACAGCAGGCTAGCAGAGAGCAAACTCGAAGCCTGGAATCTTCTCCCTTCACTTCCCTCCCACCCCCTACCCCGAAAGAACCAAAGACAGAACCTGAGGACAGAACACAGGTGAAGCAGTGGTTCTGAATCACCCCCATCCTGGCCGCTCACCCCCCGAATCATTGAGCACTTAACTGTTTTCCCATGAAGGTGGCTAAGACAAGTTGGAAATTTCCAACCCGGGCTCCCGTTCAAGGCCAAGCAATGTGGTTAAGGCAGTTTGAAAGGGTTCTGTGGGTCCTGGAGGCTCCTTGCTGCTCCCATCTCATTTTTGCCCCCCTCCTTGTCTAACTTCCCTTTGAAATCTTGCATCAGCTAAAGGCTGAAGGCAACTCCAAAGGAGGAATGCAGTGAGTCTGGCTCTGCACAAAGTGGTCCCCAAAGAGGAAAGGGAAAGATGAAAGACCAGCCATCCAAGTGATGTGCGTCCAGCCTGGATCAGGCGGAGGGCAAGGCCGGACATCCAACGTTCCCCGAGAACGGGACGGGGCGGGACGGGGACTGGCGGGAGGGGGGCGATCCGGCTCACACAGTGTGACATCCGTCCTAATCCAAGTCCTTCCTCCTAGCGTATCTGCAGCCCTTAAAAGTCACTTTCCCAAGAGGGAAGCGCTCATCAGGGACAGGAATAGCACGTCTTCACTGGTGCTGAAACAGCGCCCTGCATGACATGGGAAATCTCCGGGGGGGAAAGGGAATGGGATTTAAATTATTCACACCAGAGCTTCTCTTTTAGCAAAGGCTGCATGTGGGAGCCAGATAATTCAGGCCATCTAAGCCTAGGCCAGTGACCAGGACAGACGCCTCCCTGATCGAAAGAGATATTTTTAGAGTTTTGAATATGGGCTCTGAAAACTTTTATGTCTTAAGCCAAATGAAGATGATGATGGATAGTTTGGGGTAAATCGGGTCCTCGTCATGGGTTCTTTTATATCGAGGGACTGGACTAAAGCGTAAGAAGTGCTAGAACCAATTTCTGATAATGAGACACCAGACTGCAACACTTCCATCGAGTATATCCAGAGCTGGTTAACCAGGGCAAGAAGGTCTAGATTCACGGACTAGGGTTCAAAAGCAAGTTGCAGCAGAGCTTGCCCAACTTAATCTGGAACTCGGGGATTTCACTCGGCCACTTCCGGCCATCTTGGGATCCCTGTCTTTTTCTGGGGGTAAGGTATGACGAGGATGAGAGAGTTCTAAGGAGGAAACGAGTCACCACATTATATAAAGATCATCAAATGCGGCTATAATTATCATTTACATCACCATCACCATGACCAAGCTCCTTTGAGAAGGAACCTAAATAAATGGAGTTATTCTTAGGGCCATTACTCCCTGGTCCCCACAGCTTGGGCGGGACCACTTCCTTGATGGAAGCTGGTCATGGAGGAAGGATCCCAATGCCCAGGGAGGGGGGGCGTTGACCGCATCTCCCCACTACTCAATTCTCAGCCTCACCTTACTTTGTCAGTGTCCATCAGCCACCCAGGCAGGGTGGTCATAGCCTCGTCTAGTTGGTGGCACTTTCCTAGCTAGGACAGTGACAGCTTAGAGTCCCAACTCCTCTCCATCAGAGCAAGAGAGCTTTTCCTGGCCCTGTATGGTTTGGTGCAGTGGAGGCCGGGAAATGGACAAGGTGACTCTTGCCAAGGCTCCTCATGGGGAAGTAGGATGGAGATTCCTCAAGAGTCTGCCTTGAGGCAAGAGGGCTGCTCAAGAGACCCATTCAGTCAGTCACCCTGGGCCCTGCCTCTCCCAGCTGGGCCCTGCTAAGGTCCTTCAAGAAAGGCCTGTTCCATGCCAACCACACAGGTGCCTGATGGAACGCGGCCCCTCTTCCTCTCAAGACCTTGGCAAGTCTTTCCCATCGGCCTCCTTCTCAATAGTCTTACTTAATTCGGGGGCTGTGCAGAAGGGACTGCCAGGCCACCCAGACACAAACTCTCCATGTACCCCCTTAGCCAAAGAGAGAAAGAGACCTGCCTAAAGTTACATAGCCAGAAACTGGCAAAGCCTGCTCAACACCCAAGTCTTGGTCTGGGGTCTTTCCTGCTGCCCCAGGCTAACTTTGCACTGCCCCCCCCCTTTTGGATGCTTCCAGCACAGGGAATGGACATTCATTTTTCATGCGATTCAGGATCTGTGGCTGGTATTCCAGGTGAAAAGCAAAGCCCTTTGAAAACTGGAGGAAGGCCAGTTACCCTGCTGCCTGTCACCTGATCCAGTCAAAAGTGAAGGTCAAGCTTCAAGCTGTAGGCAGCATGGCAGAAAGCAGCTCTATTAGTGAACCAAGGACAGTGTGTTGGTCTAGCTGGAGAGAGCTCAAGCCGCCCGTGTGTGGGTGGATGATCGCCCCATAGTGGGGCCTCCCTCAGAGAAGGGCTGTCCAAGGAGGCTCAGAGACAGTGAGTGAGTGTGTGTGTGTGTAGCAGGAGGGCAGGGAATGGCTCTCAGACATCAGCCTTTCACATCCCAAATCCAAGAGTTTACACAGCTCGCAATGACTCCCTCCCTGTCATTTGGTTCCTGCTTCTTTCCTTAGCAGATTCCGAGTTCAGCCATGTGACAGAAAGGAGACTTGCTAGAGGCCCTCTCCCCAAATGAAGCCCAGTCTGGCCCTGATGATGGGGACGGGAGGGGGGCGGCTCAGGGGAATCTGAAACCCAGACTGCCCTTACAACTTACTTGGAAGCCCGTGTGTCCACGCAGGTGTTTCGACCTGCCCGGTGACATTTCCCTCCCACTGGTGTCAAAGTGCCTCTTATGGCACAAGCACACAGCCAGCGAGGATGGCCTGGAAGCAGGCTGGCCGCTGAGGAAAACTGATCCCGAGCGGAAACTGTCCTCCTGCTGAGGCCCCAGGCACATGGCCAGTGGGGCTGGGGCAGTGGCCACGGTCAGACTCTGAGAGGTTCCTGCCCCGCCGAGAGCCCTGGGTGGAGGCAGAGCGCAGGAGCCCCCCCTTCCTTGCAGGAGGTGAGGTTTCTGATCCACCCCTCATTCCCATCACAGAGCCGCAGGCCTGGGACAGGAGTGGTGGCTGCCCAGGCATCCGGACGCGCTCCTCTCCTGCCAGGTCATGGCGCTGGCTTTGGGATGTCCGTGCCTCCACATTGGCATGCAGTGCCCCACTCCGTCTCCCCGCACATCACGCAGAGGTTTCAGGGGCGTTGACGGTCAATCGGAAAAGAAGACCCAGGAGACAGAGAGATGGCAGCAAAGGTCTCCTTCGTTACTGATGAAGCTGACTGCAGTATGTGGCTTCATAGCTTCAGCCAGAAGCCTTAGCAGCTGGTCGGCTCTGGTTGAAACAGACCCGCAAGCCTTTTTAGAACTGCCCCCACTAAACTCACGGCATGCTGGAGAGCAGAGAATGTGGCATGCTGAGGACAGGCTGGCCCCGAGGTGAAGGAAGAAGGCCCACTCAGACAGGACAAGCAGTTAAGTAAGGAGGAGGTGGGGGAGAGGAATTCTTCTAGCTGTCCCTGCAGGGAAGCCAAAGGACAGGCCAGGACAGAGGAGGCAAAGCCCCTACATGGCACAGACTGATAAAGCTGCAGCACCGAGACCTTTCTCCCCATCTATGCCCCACATTTTATGCAGAAGGCCCAGAGAGGGTAACTGATTCACCCAGGGTCACACAGCATCTTGTCCCAGGGGCAAACTGGACCCAGACCCCTAGGCCAGGGCACCTTGTGTGACATCACTCTTCTCTGACCAGCACCATCCTGGGTTCAAGACCCCCATCCCTCAGGCTGCAGGGGTAGAAATGATCAGAACCTGCCTGTTGCAGCAAATTTTCCATGTGGGGTGGGTCTTACAGCCACTTAACTGCCTCCACCTCCTCCCCTACAGTGGTCTGCAACTCACTCTCCATATTCCATTAATAGGGCTGCCCTTGACCTCAACAAGCAGGTTTAGCCCATTCCCAGAATTTCCTGCTCTGCTGGGCACAAGACAGGAGAGGCAGGGAAGACATGCATGGGCCTACAGCCCAGTTCTTGGCTTGGAGTCTAGTGAGGAACACGAGAAACCTGTATCAAAAGACGAAGTACCCTGTGGGGGGTTTAAATTCCTGTTTCCATCCAGTCAGAGCCTCTGACCTCTCCGAACCTCAGGACTTCTCCTACCCTCCAGGCTTGGTAGGAATTTCTCCTGTTCAGCCTTCCCTTTTCCCCTGTAGCCAACCCTGCCCTAGAATTACCATTGCGGGGACCATCACCGGTCCCATCCGTGGTCCTGCCCTGGCCCCATGCACAATCTCATTTGTTCCCGGTGCCTGCACAGGTGCCTACAGGCTACACCCCATCTCTCCCGCAGCCTGGGGGAAGACATCAGTGGGAACGTCTGGGTCCTTCTGGGGGGACAGCAGGAGGCAGCAGTCAGCCATTTCCCCCTGTGCCTGATCCTTCAGGCAGAAGCGTGCCCTGAGTTTTCTGGGCCGTGTCCCCCGAGGAGCCTGGCCTCATCCTGCCCCCCAGGTGGAGGTCACCTTCATTCTCCCAACAGTGACATCTCCTTGCAGGAATGGCTCGAGGCTCTCAAACCCACATCCTCTCTCTTCTGCAGCAGCACCTCTGAGTCCTGACTGCCTCCGGCCGGTGGTTAATAGCCAGAAAATAATGTGCCCTGAGGTCAGCGCCGCTTAAACAGCTGACTCCATCTTTTCCTGTTTGGCCTTGGCTGTTTGCAGCTCCCTGACCCTGCTGCGGCCTGCCGCTAGCACCCTCTGTCTCATGTATACAGCCACGCGGGGAGCCTCTGGCTACGCCCTTCTCCCTGCAACTTAACCTTGGCTGCAGCTTGAGTCTCCTCTCCTTTTCCACTGCCACGCTGCTCTGAGAATGGGCCTCTACCCCCCACCTGCCTGGCCACCATGCCTCCTCAGTTTTCCAATGGTGGCTTACTTTCTGTCTCTGATCCTGGAGAATAGTGGAGGAGGCAGGGGACCGAAGCTTCGGCGAGGTTCCCTTCTTTGTGGCAGAACCAGCCCAAGGAGGAGATCCAAAAGTCCAACTGTAAAAAGTTCTTAAAACTCACTGCAAGGAGGGCAGGAGCTGGTGCCGAGAAGCCTGGGCTCATGGCCCCCGTGACTCTGCCCCAGAAACTGTCTGGGGCCCAGCTCGCCCCAATGCACTATTAGTCCATCCAGAGATCCAATCGCTGATTAATCACCTGAGTGTCACCGTGAAACATGTTTCCACACAGCGCCTGCCGAGCTTCTCATTAAAGAAAGTATTGGTTTGGTTCAGACAGTGCTGTGCTGTTCCAGCTTCATTTGGACCTATAGCTTCAGAAAATATCCAACTTTGTTTCTAGTCCAAACTGTACCATTAAAAAATTAAAGAAAAAAAAGGTAGCGGGTACAGAGGGAGGATGAATGTTTGGGTCCCCTTCTGTGCTTACCAGCCTGGTTCCTAACATGCAGGGTCCACTGCGGCAGAGTTTGAAGGGGCCTAGTTCTTAGAGGTCTCTGGGGGCAGAGGCTACAAGAGCTTCGTATAGAAGACTCATTCCCAGTTTCTCTCAGACCAAGCCTCGGTGGTTGCTTCTGGAAGGACTAGAGGCAGCCCTGAGTGCAGGGGCCAGCCAGTCACAAAAATCCAAGAGTGGCTGGAGGTCAGGGAGGAGTTGGGGTGGGGTGGGTCCAGTTCTCCCCAAGTTTCCCCAGGGACTGTGAAGACAGAAGAAGATACAGGTCAGAGCAGGAGGGCAAAGATCAAAGTCCCCATAGTGCTGCGGAGCAGGACGCGCATGAGACTCGGGAGTCCAAGGGAGGCTCAGAAGCAAGGATGTCCGCCGTGAGGTCACGGTCAGGAGCTTCTGGCACAGGGAGCGCTTTGGGGAGGCCTCGCCTAAGCTGAGACTTGATGGCCAACGACATGTGACACAGACAGCGAGTCCCAGGCAGGGGCACGGAGAGCGGCCCAGAGGCCCGCGGCCTCGCTGGCGTGCAGGGCGCTGTGTGCACTCACACCGGGAGTGCTGGGGGAGGCCGCTGGGCTCTGAGGTGAGAGCCATGGCCATGATCCAGGGCCCAGGCATGAAGGGGCGGGGCCAAGCAGGCAGAAGCCACTGTTGAGGAAGGAGGGGAGCCTTCCCAGGGGAGGTGCCCTGGAGCACGCCTGGCCTGCCCTGCTAACCATATCCACCCCAGGGGTTCTCCGTGAGTCCACCCACCCCCCATCACTGTTTAGCGGGGACAATACAGCAAGTCAGCATGCCGTCTCTGGGTTCGGCTTCTGGGCTCAGCCATGTTCTTTTTTTTTTTTTAAGACTTTATTTATTTATTTGACAGAGAGAGATCAGATCACAAGTAGGCAGAGAGGCAGGCAGAGAGGGGGAAGCAGGCTCCTCGCCGAGCAAAGAGCCTGATGGGGGGCTCAATCCCAGGACCCTGAGATCATGACCTGAGCTGAAGGCAGAGGCTTTAACCCACTGAGCCACCCAGGCATCCCGCTCAGCCATGTTCTTGCCATGTGACCTCACACCAACGGCTTCGCCTCCTGGTGTGTGCACCTCGGGGTTCCCAGGAGGCTAACGGGGTGCTCAAGTGAGGCTGTGCTCACCTCTGAGGGTGGCTGGGCGCCCTCAGGAGAAGTGCTCACAATAGGGGCGGGCCCTCGCTGCCACGGAGCGCCCACTGTGTGCGCTCTGGGCCAGTCTGCTGAAAGGGGCACTGATCCTGCCAAGGAAGGGTTCCTCGCTGTCCCTCACGCTCTGCTGTGAGGACTGCCTTTCCGAGGCAGTCTCCTCTGCTCTTGATCATCTTCTCTGCTCTTGATCTTGAGAAGCGCGGCAGGCACACCCTGAGTTGGGTTATTGCCTCCTCAGCCTTAGGCCGCTGGGCCCTGACTTGGCTAGTGCAGGGAAGCCAGGCAGCCTGGGGCCCAGTACATCCTGACTTACACTGAAATGGGACACCTCCAAATGACACACAGGGTATCTGAGATCTGTCACCCCCCGAGCCGTCTTCGCTCTTCCTGGAGCCAGCGGCGGCCCAGCCCTCCCCGGCTCCCACGGGGGAAGCCAGGGGTTACCCACCTGTGATGTCTCAGGAGGCACCTGGGCTGATAGCATCCCCACAACAGCCCCAGTGCCCAGGGACCTGGGAACCAAAGCCCTGGAGGCGGCCCCGGACCTTCCTCGAGTCAGGGAGAGTCACTCCCTGCTAGAGTCCCCTCCAAGGCCGGCCCGAGGGAGCCCCTCACATGCTTCCGTCTGCGTTCAGTCCTAGGCCCCTCGGGAACTAGACAGCCTGCCTCAGACCTTCCTTTTCGTGTCTCCCCGAGGGCAGAGGGGCACATTTGCAAATCAGCAGCCTTCGGATCTGAAGTTAAATATTTAAGTCAGTTTCTCAGTCTTGGCACCCATCACACTCTGGTCCAGATCGTTCTTTGCCACGGGGCCTGTCCTGTGCGCTGTGGGATGTTCGCCAGCATCCCTGGCCTCTCCCCGCGAGATACCGGGAGACCTCCTTTCCCCAGGTGTGACAATTAAAAAATGTCTCCAGACATTGCCAAATGTCCCCTGGGGACAAAATCGTGCCCGGTTGAGAACCACCGGTATCGATTAAACTAGAGTAACAATTCCGTGGCCCCCACAGATCAGAAGATGGCCAAGCCCCTGCCCCCCAGCATGGGGGCAGCCTGCGCTGGCCGGTCCCCTTGGCCTCACACCCCATGCTTGGTAAGAAGGCCACCCACAGATCTTGATCCAGTGGCGTTTACCGAGCATGTGTCTAGACCCAACCCCGTACGGGACACTGGGGAAGAGCCAGAGCACCAGAAGCCTGCAGGCATTCTGGGGAGATGGGGCCACAACACCTGAAGCAAGGGGAACCTCCACAGAGCGGTGGGCAAGGTTGCGTCCCCCACCCAGCCTGTGAGGGACAGTGCAGCAGGCCCAGGGCTGATGCAGGGATGGGCCCGAGTCTAGTCCGGGAGAAGGAGCCACACAGAACATTGTGTCGAAGGGGGAGCAGATGAATCGCTCCTTGGGCTGGAGGACTAGCACCCACTGTGGACCCAGGGAGGGCTCAGGGGAGGCCACGGCCGCGCTGGAGGATGAAGGACAGGCAGACCCTGGAATTCCAGGCAGGGGGACACTGAGGGCAAATACATGGAGGCTGGACGGCTCAGCCTGTGTTTAGGGAACCGTGTGCAGGAACAGCAGTGCTTTGCAGATTTGCAGCTGGCTAGCCTGGGCTGGAGACGTCCTGGGGTGATTCGGTTGGACTGAGGGGGTCAGGGAGGCTTGGTGACAGTGGAAGGTGGAGTGGCAGAGGCAAGGCACTTGTTGCAGCTCACGGCCTCGCGTGCCAAACCCCCACCAGCCTGGCCCCACTGCCGCAGACTCCAGCCCATCGGCTCCAGAGGCAGAGCCGCCCGGACCCTCTGTGCAGGAGGATCCCAGTGAGCATGACCCTTTGTCTGCTTCCTGGGGACTGTCTGAGCTGTGATTCAGGGCCTCCCCCACCTAGGTGAGTCACGCACCTGCAACTCGCCCATTGCTGCCTGGGGCCCATGCCCATGCCGCCGTGCACCCAGCCTGTCCTCTCCCTGGCACCCCGTCATCAGCCTCCCGAAACCCCAAGGACTCTGAGCAGCTGGGGCTCCGGGCCAGGAGGGAGCGTTCTACCCACTCCGGACAACTCCGTCTGGTGGGGTAGCCGGTGGGATGCCTCCCGAGAGGTTTGAAGGGCTGGCATGTGCTAGTTTGGGCTGCCATGACATCAGAGATGTGGTTCGGTTTCTCTCCCTTCCCGTCTCAACCCAGCTCAGCAATGGTGGCAGTGACTTCCCCGGGAGCAGCACGCCATGGCCCAGTCTTCATGACACCATCCAGCGTGACTCTCGGCTGACAGTCCCCGTGATCGGGGATCGTGAGCAGTGAGGGCGAGAGGAACCTCTCCCATCCCCACGGAGGGAAGGCGGCCAGATGCCAAGACGCTGCCCTCCTCGCTGCCAGTGGCCTGCGTCCTCTCATCCCGTTACGGGCTCCCTCGGCTTTGCCTCCCACGCCCCAGAGGGCACCCGGGGGTGCAGCGGGGAGCCTGGGAGCCGCCGACTGGCGGTCCCTGCATGCAGAGTCCTGTGTGGCAGGAGGGGAACAGCCTGGCCCAGGCCACCGCGTCTGCCGCTGGCTGACAAGTCTGTCCCCCACAAGCTCTGGGAGCAGGAAGCAGGTCAGACCACCGTGAAGCCTAATTTCCTCCCTCTGGGTCCTTCCAGCTGCTCAGGATGGACAGGCCAGCAAGGGGGCCGGTCCCACAGGCACGGCCGCCGCGTGTGACCCGGGACACTGCACCCCGTGCAGGACTTGGGGAGGGCCAAAATTCCGCTCGCCCAACTCTCTGAGCCACGTGTTGTCTTTGGAGCACGTGTTTCTACTTGACGCCAGGCACCCTTGTCTTCCAGAGTCTGGACGTGGCAGAGCCCGATTCCCACCTGAGTCCACTAATGTTCCACCCCGTTCTTCAGGTTTCCAGGCCTCCTCAGGCAGAGAAGGCCCATCCACAGACCTCTCGTCAGCCCCCTGCCTCGGCTCACCTGCATAGCATCCCACACCTTCCATAGCCCGGGGCACACAGGTCACGCAGACCCCTGCATGAGGTGTGAGAAGCCCCGAGGCCCAGGGAATATGCCCTCATGGGCCTGCCGCTTCCTCCCCCATTTCTAGACCTCATCCCAGGTGCCCAGGAGCTCGCGGACAGCCTGAGGCTCCATCCAGAGGCCACCCAGGGCCGACAAGTGTGCTGTGTCCCCCACACTCCACCGCACCTGGCCATCTCCACAGCCTCACCCAGGGGTGGCCAGGGGGTGCCTGATCCTGGCGGGGGATGGACTGAGCTCAGACATGCAGGCCAGAGGCCTTTCCTGGGATGGCTCCGAGCCCGGGGCAGGTGGGGGAGGGGTGCCAGGGACCTCCTTTTGGACTCCTGTCTCAAGGGCAGGCCTGCCACCATCATTCAGTGCCTGGAATGCTTCCCTCACCCCTGGTGGTGGGCAGTTCTGAGTCTGGGAGACTGTGAGCTCAACAAAATGGCTGTGGGCGAGGTGCGCAGTTGACTTAACTCAAAAGGAAGCCTTGCCCCTGGATGGAATGTTCTTCGTGAAAATGAATATCCTCTCTTCCCTCCATATTTCTTAAGTCCTGCCCATGCCAGCCTCCGTGCCAGGCTCTGGGAGATAGTCAGGCAAGGCCCCTGCGCCCAGGGACTCACATCGTCCCCGAACTGGCCGGACCAGCTGTCTTTTCCTTCACATCCTCTCCTGCCTGCATTCCTTCCCCTACTTGGAGGAGCCCTGGACTTTCAGGGCTCCTTCAGAGGCTGAGCGTTCCCTGAAATCCAGGGACCCCGGGGACCATGGCCAGGCTGACGGGTGGTGCCTGCGGGGAAGGAGGTGTTGCCAACCACTGCACGTGGGTAGGGGCTGGCTTCCGCAGAGGTGGCCTATTTCAGGCAGCAGTGCTCCCCGGCTCCTCCTCCTCTCCCCCTTCCCTTGTCCCCGCTCCCCTGCCTGGAGCCCGTTTCCTGTCCCCTCCTAGCCACATGGGCCTGACACCCTTGTCTGACCTGTTGGCCCCTGCAAGAACGCACCAGGATGGAACAGTGTCCCAGAGCCTCCTGCCTGTAAAGGCTGGCAGATGCAGGAGGGGTCACAGCCGAGAGCACAGCTAGGAAACCAGCTCACAGGCTGGGAAGCATGCAGAGCAGCCCAGAGCCTGGACAAGGCCAGGCAGTGGTGGCGACAGAAGTTTTTAGAACCCGCTGCAGGGCCATGAAGGGCTGGAAGACACACCGATGCCTTTCCCCGGGCAAGTGCCTTTTGCAATTTCCTGAGCCTTGGTGGCTGCCCAGCCTCTTCTGTTCCACTACCCTCTGCATTCTCTAGGCTTCGCACATGCACTCGCCTCTGCCTGGCACATGCTTCCTGGCTTCTTCACCTGGAAGCTCCTCCTTAGAGATGCCATTCAGGTGTCACCTCCTCCAGGAAGCCTTCCCTGACTGCCCTCCCCCACCTAGGACCACTCATCATTTCTAGGCCTTGCCTTCTTGTAACATTTGTAACACAGCATTGTAATCACTTACTTAACTGTGCCCCCCGACCCATAACTTTGTGGGCAGTGACTGTCTTACTTAGTGTATCCTGCATGTAGTAGGCATTTAATGAGCACTGGGTGGGTGGAGGGACTAAGGAACTGACAGTAGACCAGTGGGTGAAGGGTGACTGGAGAGCTCCATGCCAGCAGCCAGGAAAGGCGAGTCTACCCGGAGCTTCTGGGAAGAGGAAGAAGATGGTATGAGTGAGGGGGTCCCTGGTGGGTCGCCCCACCCCCTTCACTGCTTGGGGGAGACATTTGTCCCAGGGAGCACTGCCTCCTCAAGCCTGATCCTCATAGTGACCACGTTCACTCCTTTCTCCTAGTATTTCTGCCTGTTGCTGATGATCTTCCTGGTTGAGCTGGTGGCGGGGGTCCTGGCCCACCTGTACTACCAGAGGGTGAGTGCAAGTGTCTTGCTACGTTCCCCATCAGCCACCCCCCCCGCGAGGCGACAGCATGGGGCAGGGTGAACAGGAATGGGGGAGCTAGGACAGTGACACCCTGGGGGAGTCTTGTCTCCCGGGCCCCAACAATCCTCGGTGCATCCGGGTCCTCCTCCTTGTCCCACTTCCGGCAATTCTCTGCTCCATCTGGGGATGCGGATGTGTTGAGCATGGGAGTCAGGGAGTGGGGACGTCCCATGGGAGGTGGGGTGGCCCGTCCCTCCTTCAAAGCAGAGACGGAGGACGAAGCCAGCTGGCAGGCATCCAAGGAGCAAGGCTGGAGCCAGGGCTGCCCCAGACCATGCAGACCGCCCCAGGCCTCGCCTGCCTGCATCCAGCAAGGACAAAGTGGCCAGTCAGGTGCCCTCCCACCGGGTGCTGGGAGTCAGGGGTTCGAGACCATGACCGGGGTGAGACAAATGACCTCACTGGTTATTTTAAGCCACCACCCATACAACCGATGGCTGCCCACAGGGTAACAACTGTAAATATTTTGAATATCACCTCATCATCAGATGAAAAAAAGATTGAAAAGCGCCCCCCACCCCGCTGTGCCCAGCCTCATCACCCTCCCACCGGCTTCGAACCGGCCCCTCCGCAGCCCGCCTCACAGCTCTGCCCTTACGTCAGGGCCAGGGCTCTTGCAGCCTGTCCCCACGAAGCCCGTGTCCTGGGCCGTCCCTGCGGACACTCCTGTTACACTGGGACCCCCCCCCCCCCCCCCCCCCCCCCCCCCCCCCCCCCCCCGGCCGGGGGCNGAGTGAGCCGCACACCTCCGAGGGGGCCTGGGGAGCAAGATGGGCCAGAGTGGTTCCGCTGATGCTGCCCGCCCGCTCCGCTCTCCAGCTCAGTGACGAACTGAAGCAGCACCTGACGCGGACTCTGGCTGAGAACTACAGGCAGCCTGGAGCCGCGGACGTCACAGTGTCGGTAGACCGTCTCCAGCAGGACGTAAGCACCCGTCCCACGCGGGTCCAGACCCCTCTCTTCCTGTCTGTGCCACCCTGCACCATTACTTACTTTCTCGGAGCTTCGTTTGCCTCTAAAATGAAGCCTCGAAGGGCGTGTCGAGCGTTCAGGACGATCCCATATGTAGAAGTCCGTACCGCGGGGCGCCTGGGTGGCTCAGTCGGGTAAGCCGCTGCCTTCGGCTCAGGTCATGATCCCAGGGTCCTGGGATCGAGGCCCACATCAGGCTCCAGCTGAGCTGGGAGCCTGCTTCTCCCTCGCCCTCTGCTTGCTGCTCTGTCTACTTGTGCTCTCTGTATCTCTGTCAAAATAAATAAATAAAATCTTAAAAAAAAAAACCCCACAGATTATTAAAAAAAAAAAAAAAAGGAAGAAGTCCATACCACTATGAAAAGTGCTTACTGAGCCCATACTCTGCACCCTCCTGTGTCCGGCCCCCCACCACAGCCCCCCGGCCCCACAGCCCCCCTCCCTGCCTCCTCCAAGCCCCACCCCTGCTGCCTCTCCCTGCTGGGCCCCTGTGGGCAGCCAGCTAGCTGTGCCGGGGGAAGGACCCTCCTCCTGGCCTGGGATCCGGGCTCCTTCCATTGCAAGGCTGCCTGCTTCCTCCTCTGGGAGCTGAGCCGAGGTCCCTCAGGAGTGAACTGTATCAGGCAGTCAGGCCACTGTAAGAGCTTCCCAGTGGTGAGCCGTGGGGCCGAACGCCACAGGACAGAAGGGGGTCTCTCTGAGAAGTAGCTCAGCAAATCCCTCTAGTGACGCCCGGGTCCTGCCAGGGATAGAGAAGGGGAAGATGGAGCTCAGACCTACCCTGGCTAGTACGGTGGCCACTAGCTGTGTGTGGCTATGCACATTTAAATTTAATACAAACGTCAGCTCCTCGGGCACTAGCCATACTCTGGTGCCCAATGACCTTTACATGGTTAGTGGCACCAAACTGGACAGCACAGGTCAAAGGCATTTCCATCATTGTAGAAAGTTCTGTGGGACAGTGTGGCTCATTTCCATCATTGTAGAAAGTTCTATGGGACAGTGTGGCTCCAGAACCCTGATGGTTTGGTGTCTGCGAATTTGAGGAAGTTCCAACTGCCCTCTCTGGTCCCCCTTCTCCCTGCCACCCCATCCTTAGCCTTAGCCTGCCTGCAGACCCCCCACTAGGCCTGAGGTCTTGGTCTTTTTGCCAGGAACACCTAGCAAGTAGGCAGAGCAGAGGTTAGTGGGGCTTGGAGCTCTTGGGCTCTTAGTTCAGTGAGGGAGACACTTGCCCCCTCTCCCCAAGACTGGCTTAGCCCCCAGTTGACTCTGCACTGAGGGGTCTCTTGTGCTCTGCTCTAGTGGCTAAGGGCCCCCCTGTACACACAGGTACACACCCATCCACACCCACACCCACATGCTCAGCCCACACACCCAGCTGGTCAGCCCTGTCCGAAGCTCAGTCTGCACTTATGGGGCCTCCCACGTGAGGAACCGAGCCTGAATCCCAGCCCTTGGGGCCTTACGCCTGGAGCTCAGCATACACCAGGCAGGAGCAGGGAGTGTGCACCCCACACACCAGAGACAGCCTCAAAACCGCTGGCTCTGTGGCTCCCGTGGGGACTTGGAGTCTCGGCCCCGCCGCTCAGAAGGGAAGAGAGAAGCAGTGTCCCGCGTGTCCGCGTCACTGGAGCCCCAGGCAGGCACTTTCCCGCGCTGGAGCCCCCGCTTATGTCCAGCACCCACACAGTCCCCTGACCAACACGGACCTGCCCACTCCGGGGCTCTGGGACCCTCCGTGTCCCCGCAGGTCTGAGGGCTCTGAGGCTTGAGGGTTTGACTGAGGGTCCAGGATCCTCTAGCAAGGCTGGGGTCTGTGTCCCTGGGTGACCAGGAAAGCCCCCGCCCTGTGGTCTTGGCCCTGGCCCGGGCTCTGCCACTCTCTCAGGGACCCACCCTCTTCTACTCCCCACCCATCTTCTCACAGACCCTCCCCACCCTCAGGACCCCCAGCATCATCTCCTCACAGGCCAGAAGGGGTCTCACAGCCGGCTTCTGCACCTGCCTGGAGAGGGGCCCCAAAGAGCTCCCTGCTCAAAATAGGCGCAGGAAAACTCACAGGGAGAACAAAGAGGGGTCGGGTTAATACCCGAATAATGAGTCCTGCGGCCCCGCCACGGAGGGGGCTGGAGGAACCCCGTGCATGCTCTTGGCCCCCAGCCTCTGTCTCCCCCTCCAGTTCAAGTGCTGTGGGAGTAACAGCTCCGCCGACTGGCAGCACAGCGCCTACATCCTGTCTCAGGAGGCCGAGGGCCGCCGGGTGCCGGACAGCTGCTGCAAGACCGTGGTGACGCGCTGTGGCCAGCGGGCCCATCCCTCCAACATCTACAAGGTGGAGGTAAGCGCCCAAGCTCCAGGCCACCCAGGAGCCCCGGTCCCCAACCTGTGAGAGGCAGGCTCAGGCAGAGGGACAGGGGGCAGGGGAGAGCAGGGGGAGTGGACACACAGGCCATGAGGCGACATGAAGCCCTTGGTGGTCTCCCCAGCCCTGGGGGATTCTGGGACATCATGGGGCGCCCCTGGGTCACCCACGAAGCCTGCCGGCAACTGAAAGGCTGGACCAGGCCCCTTAAGCCTCTGGCCTGCCCTCAGCTGGGCGGACAGCAACACCCCTGCCAGCCCTCCCCTCCCCAGCCTCGCCAGCTTCCGGGCCACCCTATGTCACCTGCCCTTACCTTACAGGGGGGCTGCATCACCAAGCTGGAGCAGTTCCTGGCTGACCACCTGCTGCTCATGGGGGCAGTGGGCATCGGGGTGGCCTGTCTGCAGGTGAGTCGGGGGGTTGGGGGGGCAGGGGATTGTCTAGAAGAGCTGAGAACCCCTCTCCCGTTGGCAGGGATCACAAATCACTGACCCTCTGCACACCCCTGTGCTGCCCTCCCCTCCCCTCCTCCTCTCTCCACCTTCCCTCGGCAGCCAAGGGTGAATCACATGGTCACTCTCTTCCCTAGAAAAGATGATGGAAAATGTCTGGGGGCCCAGGATCCCACTTGAACTTGTAAGAGATCTGGGAGGCGTGTGAGTGCGTGTGGGCTCAGGTACGTGCATGCACCCTGTGTGTGCGCACGTGGGTGTGAGTGCACAGCCTGCTGGGGTGTATGTGGGGCCGCGGGCTGTCCGCATGCATCTAGGTGTACGTAGGGCTGTATGCATGGATATGTGTGTAGGTGTGCTTGTGCATGTGTGCATATGTGTGTGCATGTTCATGCACTCAT
The DNA here is from genome assembly GCA_002007465.1 of Ailurus styani. Lineage (NCBI taxonomy): Eukaryota > Metazoa > Chordata > Mammalia > Carnivora > Ailuridae > Ailurus > Ailurus styani. Next base: position 1,538,708 of record LNAC01000241.1, on the reverse strand, counting down.
CCCTGTGTGTGTGCACGTGCACACGTGTACCGATGGAGGTCCGCTCCCCATGCACATCCAGCTCTCGTTCGGAGTGGTGCTTTCTGCTGTCTCTGTGCTCCACCGACCCCCTGCTTCTCCCCAGGATGTCAGTGGTGCTCTCACAGTAGCTCCAGTCCAGGGTCAGTAGGGAGGAGTCAGAAGGGGCCCCCCGGGGTGGGGCAGACACAGGGGGCAAGGGCCCAGCAGGTGCTAGAGGGAGTTCTGTGCTGCCCCACTCTTCCCACTCCTAGGACCACAAGCACAGACCAGGGGACGGGTGAGAGCAGTGGCCGGAGCATCAGAGGCCCTGGGGCCAGCCCTGCCTCTGCTCCTGTGTCCCTCAGAGCTCTTACCTCCCTACCCCACTATGGCTTCACCCACAAAATGGGGATCATGTCCCCAACACATAAGGTCTGAACGTGACCCACTCACTGTGCCTGGCACACGTGAAGGCCTCCCCATAAGTGCTTGCGGCTGTTGTCTGGCTATCTGTAAACCTCGGAGTGGTCTCAGCTACTTTCTGTCATCGGATCCCCGCCGCAACCTGGGACAAGTGTCTGTGTTCTCCCATTTTACAGATCAGAATGTTGAGACCCAGAAGAAAGACTTCCTAAGGGTGTCACATCCTGAACAGGTACCCAGGTCTCCTGGCTCTTGGTCTTTTGCTTTCCCCAACTCCCCTGCCCCCCAACAGAGAGTTCCATGGAAAGCAAAGCAGGCCAGTAGCAGCAGCTGGCATGGAGAACCTGCCAGGGCGAGGTTCCTTCCAGATCGCCGCGCAGCCTGGCCACGTCCACCTGTGCGCCCGGAGGATCCAGCAGTGACCTCACCCACTGGGCTCTACCCGCTGGTGGGGGGCACCCGGCAATCCGGAGCTGGTTATTCCATCTCTGGGCCTCAGGTCCTTGTTTGTAAAATGGGACTAATTATCCCTAGTTTGGTGAGAGGATTAGCAATATATATGTAAATCCCTTGGCTCATCGCTGAGCAGATAGCAGGTGTTCAATAAATGGTACCCATCGTTATTTGATTCATTTCCACGTGGGCACATTGTCTCTCAAAAAAGCCTTCTGGGAACGTTGTTTCCTGCCCCCCACCCCCACTGGTTCGCAGGCAGGCCAGGAGCCCCGGTGGGGGTGCTTCAGACGGCCCCTTGCTGCACTTCCCTAGCACAGGCCTCCCGCGCCGCAGTTGCCGCTGGGGGCTGAGGGAGGGGCTGCTGTGTTCTCCAGCTCCTGGGTCGACCGAACTTTCCAGAAACCTGCCGTCTGCTTCAGATGTGCAGGGCCTGCTCAGCGTGGTCACTGACCGGGCCTGGGCCCCACTCTCCACCCCTCTCTTCCTGACCTCTCTGGCCTTGGGAGCCTGTAGAAGCTGAGGACAGGGCCAGTGAGGCCCAGGACAGGGAGTGGGTCTGCCGGTGCCCCAAGTCTAAGGTCAAGGTGAAACGAGGAGGGCGGTGGATACTGTCCAGGGGGCCATCTTGTCAGGTAGGCTGCCGGCAGGCCCGCAGAGGCTTCCTCCTCACGCACAGCCCCATGCGGTCTCGGTCCCCCGCAGCTCGCTGCCCCTCAGAGGGAGCTTCCTCTGGCCGCCGCGGCCGGCCCCACGGTTGCCCAGCCTTTCCCTTCCTTCCCGCTCCTGCGGCGCTGCAGCAGCCAAGCCTCGGTCACAGCTCCCTCTGCTGGCCGATGCTGGAAATAAGCTGCCCAAGTCCAGGTTGGCCACCAGCCTGGAGGAAGGGCTCAGTCCAGGCCTGTGCCCAGGCTCCCAGTCCTCATTCACCGGAGCGGGCGCCAGGCGCCTTCCCCACCCATGCCCAGTCTGGCCCTTCCAAGACCCCCAAGGCTCAGGAGATAAAAGGCAGTGTCCTGCTTCCCTGGTCCCCAGGACCAGAGGAGGCCTTGCTATGAAGTCAGAGGGCTTCCCCTCCTCCTATGTGACCTTGAGGAAGTCACGTTCCCTTCTCTGATCCTCGGGTTCCTTTCCTATAAAGTGGAGGAGGTGCGAGCCTCCGTGAAGAAGCAGTCTTCTCTAATCTGTGGAAATCTCACCTAGGTGAGACACGGGGAGAAGCTGCTCAGGTTGAAGCAGGAGTTAAGGCTGTAAGGTTCCATGATTTTTGGTAAGGACCCGGCCTCAGCGAGACTCATGTCCTGCTATATGCTAGAATGTTAAAGCATGTCTTGCGAACGCTGTGAACACCCAGCAGAAAATGTGGCTAACAGACCCTGATTTATTTGGGGTTTGGCCACATGACTCTTGTGGCCCCGTGGTTGTGTGGACAAGACACTAATTATGGTGGTGAGCTGGAGGGACACAGGATCTCCACAGAGTCTCCACGGCAGCGGCTCCAACCTTGGCTGCACAGGGGGCCACCTGGCAAGCTTTAGAACTGGCCAGCTATACCCCAGCACCGTCAGATCACACCGTCTGGCGCTTGGCACCCAGAAGCCAGCATACCAGTAAAGCTCCCTCGTGGGCCCCTCCTGGGACCCTCGCAGCCAGGCTGAGAACACTGGCCCACGTGACTGACAGGAGCCCCGGGGCCCCCAGAAGTCAGATGTGGGAGAGGTCAGGGGCCAGGGAGAAGATGGCACCATCCCAGTCCTTAAGCACCCGAAGGCAGGAACGTGGGGGAGCAAGGGGACGTTCCCAAGAGGGACCAGAGGACAGACAGGAGCCACAGGTGGAATTTACAAGGAGACAGATGGGAGAATTTGTTAGCAAAGGGAATTTTCTAGCAGTGGTCCCTGCGGAGCATGAAGCTGTGTGTGGCTGCAGGTCACAGCAGAGCTGGGGGGCTGGCCAGGACACTGCAGCGGGCGTCCTGCCCACAGTAGGCGGAGTGTCCCTCCCACGCTGCAGCAGGGCATTCTGGGTGTGCACCTGTTCCTTCCAGCAAGACCCTGCAGGGCCTCTCTGTCTTCCCATGGCGTGGGACTCACGACTCGGGATTTTCAGACTGGAAAGGGATAACTGGGGTCTGGAGGTACCTTCAAATCACGGACTCTTCCTTCTGGAGCTGCGGTCAGCCCTGGCCACAAGGGCTCAGGCTCAGACTGTCTGGGATGAGGCCTGGCCGTGGGTGCTCTTTAAAGCCCTCCAGGCAATCCCAGTGTCCACCCAGGATAGAGAAGGCTGGGCCCACCCTGTTCCTATACCTCTGAAGACACCCAGCCCTGTGGTGTGGTCACCGGCTCGTGGCCACACAGCCACCAGCTCCCCCTCTTGTGGGCGGACTCTGCAGGACCTCCACACTGAAGTAACCCTGGAAGCTCATTTCTATCCTAGTCTGGCAGGGAAACTTCTGTCCAGAAAAGACGTAGTAGCTCAGCTCCCTTTCCTACCACCCTGCTCACACACACACTCTGGACGCTTCCACCCAGAGGCTGTGCGAAGGAGGCTGAAGGGACAGCACTCTGTTAGCTTCCTAACGAGAGCTGCTCTGTGCCCGGTGCCAGGGCCACTGGTGGGCAAGATGTGTCCCCTTCTCCCAGCAAGCTTTCACTCGAGGAACAGGACCCACAGAACATGGGCTGTCGCCCACAGTCAGGGGCACTGTGCAGGTGTGAGAGCTGGGGCTTGGAGGAGCGCCTCAGAGGGCAGTCAGGGAAGGCTTCCTGGGGGAAGTGTTAAAATTTGAAGGAGTTTGACAAGAAGAATCAAGAGAGGGAAGAGAGACAGGGTGAGGGAATTGAATTTGCAAAGCCCTGGCTGGCAGCTATGTGGGGAGGGCTTTATCCTGAGGGCTCGGGAGAGCCACTGTCTGGCCCCTCAAAGGCTCAGGGTGCAGGAGAGGAACCGTGATGTTGTTCCTATCATCCTAGTTTTTAAAGAATCTCTCCAGGGTAGGCTATCAACCAGTGAACAGTCTGGAGGTTTTCCTATTGCTAGAGGGAGCTGTGAGGCTCAGAGAGGGATGTAACTCTGCCCAAGGTCACACAGCCCCTAATAGAAGCTACCCTACTACCACCCCGAGGTTCCAGACTGTGGAACATGTCGCAGAGCCTGGAAAACGCACAGGAAAGCCAAGATTGGGGTCTGCATGTCATTAAAAGGGAAACTGAAAGAGCATATTGGATTGGCTTCCTGGGACCTCACTGGCCCGCCCTCGATGCTCTTGATAACAATCAGGTGTTGGCCCCAAAACCTCAAAAGGAGCTGAAAGCACACCCCCTCCCTGTTCAAATGGCCCCATCGGTGGCAAATACTGTACCTAGGCAGACTGCCAGGAGAGGGCGCTGTGCACCATGCAGCCTTGCCCCTCCGGGGGCTGCACCACGCCGCCCACCCCAGCTGGTCCCCACCCATCCTCCCCCACCCACCCTCCCCCATCCC
>LNAC01000241.1:1519476-1534166 GCA_002007465.1 Ailurus styani | reverse complement strand
CTCCCCCATCCCCTGCTCCCACACTCAACTTGTCCCCTGTTTCCTCTGCTCCTCCCGAGCTGGCCACCTGCAGCCACTGGTGCAGATTTCTCCATGTCCTCCATCAAGGAGATGCTGGGGCTCACTCAGGGATCAGATGGCGTCCAGTACTCCTCTGCACCAATCAGGGTGCTCATGTGTGTGCACGTGTGTATTGATGAGTGCATCCTTGGCCCCTCTGCATGTGTCGGGGGGTGGGAGCGGTGTGCGTGGACACGCATAGGTGAGATTCTGGCCCACACACCTCCCCACTCACTGTGCCTTCCCTGGGAGGAAGCTCCACTCTTCCGGTCCCCTGGCACCGACCACACACCGCAGGAGATGCAGCCGCAAGTCTGTGCTGGGCCATCTCATCCCATCTGGCCCCCCTCTCAGCAAGAACCAGAAAGATCCAGGTAACCCCACAGATTAGCCATCAAAGTGCAAGTTGGGGCCAGGGAAGAGGGCGTGCCACATGACCCCCGGGGGCATGGCTGTGATGGCCCCTGCCTAAAGCCAGGGGGAGATGAGACCACCTCTCCAGCCTCCTTCAGCTTGGGGCTAGACGCGGATCAGCACGGCTCTGAGTACCGAGTCTGAAGGCTGAAAGCTGTGCTCGTGGGGCTCCACCGTCTTCCCACACCGGGATGGAGAGCGGAGTGGAGGGGGCGAGAGGCAGTGCTCCTCCTGTGCCCCCTCCTTAAGCCAGCCTTGCAAAGAGGAACCAAAGGCCTGCCTGCGAGCGCCTAGGCGTCTCCATCAGCCTCCCCTCCTCCCACTGGTCAGAGCCTCGGGGGGCACCCAGATGTGCTCTGGCAATATCAGGTCAGCAGCAGCTGTTGGAAGTTTGGGAGCGGTGGGGGCGCTGTCCCCCTTCTCGGGAAATCCACCTTTGCCCACGCACTGCAGGAGAGTCACGGGGCTGCCCTCACAGTGCCTCTGTCCTGTCCTGTGCATAGGGAGTCAGGATCCAATGACATCGCTGTCACAGCAAGACCAGCGTCATGGGCCTCCTGGGTCTGACACATTCCCAGCTTCTTGTCCTGCATTTTAGAGATAGGTAAAGTGAGACCCCACAGTGGGACAGTGGCTTTCCTGGACTGTCCTGCTTTGGGCACGACGCTCTGGTGCTTCCGTGTGCAGCTCATGGATGTGACAGAGGGGCTGTCAGGCTGGCTCCCGGGCTAGGGCTGGGGCCGTGTTCCAAGCTGACTTCCGGGGTGGGTTGGTGACAGCTCTGGGTGTGCCTCTGAGTGCCTCAGTTTCCCCTGCGGCTCCTGTACATCAGAGAATTGACTACAAACCTTAGTTTTGCTCTGGAGTCTGAGAGCAGCAAGACACAGACAGAATCTGTCGTAGAGAGAGACAGCTCCAGACAGCAGTGAGGAGAGGAGCAACGACCCTCTAGGATCGAATTAAATTGGGCCATCTCTGGAGACCTAGGGCTGCAGACCCATAGCGGACTGCTTGTTAGAAATGCAGAATCTTGGGCCCCACCCCAGGCCTCCCGAGTTGGAATGCGCCTTTTGTCAAGGTCCCCACGGGTACCCCCGAGTGGGACCAGCCTGCTCCAGGTAGCTTCCTGGGCTTCTGACTTCTCTCTGCCCCTCTGCTCTCTCCACCCGGCAGATCTGCGGGATGGTTCTCACCTGCTGCCTACACCGGAGGCTCCAGCTGCATTTTTACTAACTGCCAACTGCATCCCCCTCCGACGGCCCCTCACAAGGACAGGTGCCCAGATCCCACCCTCCAGGCCTGTGGAGTCAGCCCCAGCTTGCCTAGAAACTCCCAGAAGTGGCCCCTGCTCTGTGCCCAGCCCCTTCGGACCCACCAAGTGCCCGAGCCCCTGACTCCTGTGGGCCCCATCCGGGCCAGGGACCCTCAGCCCTCTCCCTTCACTTCCGAGTGCTCACGGCCAGGATCCCCGAGCAGGGGATCCATCGGCCAGTGCCCCTCACCGGCCATGGGGGGCCCGTGGACTGCAGGAGGGCGAGAATCACACGCTCCGCTCCCTCCCAGCTCCGGAAACTGGAATGAAGGTCTGAAGACTTCAGCCCTTCTGGGACTCTTTGCATTGGGCACGTGAGCTCCCCACTGGTGCCAAGCACACCTCCTCTTATCTCTGCTTGGTGTCCTTCTCTCTCCTCACGGGGAGACGCATAGGGTGGGGGCAGTTAGGGCCAGCTCTGCCACCAGGAGACACAGCCCTTTGATGTGCCCTCCCCGACACGTTCTCACCTGGAAGGGAGTGCCCTGATGGCCTGGTCCCTTCCCGCAGTGCCCAGAGCTGGGGTTGGGCAGAGATGGCTGGTGGCATAGCCAGGGAGGGGACCAAGTCAGGTAAAGTGGCCACACACGGGCACATGCTGCCCCAGGACCCTGTGCACTGCCCAGAAGCTCTGGGAGAGGTCCCCCAGAAGACCATAACCTTGAGCCCCAGTCCACAGTAATACGCTCCTCAGGGATCTCTCTATGGCCTGATTCTCAGGAATGCCAGGTTTTTAAAATGATCTCCAGCTTTTCGTGTTGGTGGGAGTGCAAAACCCTTCCTGATTAGGCCAGATCCCAGCCCCTGCAAAGTTGGAGCCACAGAGAAGCAGCAGCTCTGAGTACAGCAGTGCTCTGCCCTGAACTGCGTTTATCCTGGGCCCACAGTCCCTGACCCCATGGCCACCACCGAGCCGCCTCCAGGAGCCCTCGCTCCGCTTCCCAGAGTGAATTCAATCCCTGCCTTCAGTTCTCCCTCACTTCTCTGAGTCAGGCAGGGAATTTTTCAGGAAGAACTTTCTCAAATACTAAGGGAGAATGGAACAAAAAGAAAACCCTGGAAAATATATGGTACAGATGCCGGCAGTTTTTCAAAGAACAGATGTCAACCTGGAAGTCAGCCACGGGGACCTCCCCCACCCCAGTAGCGTTCCACGTGGGTAGTTCATGGCCAGAGACACGCTCACCCAGCTCCTGTACCTTCCAGGTCCCGTGCTGCCTGCGCTGGGAACCCTCTTACAACCCCACCCCACCCATGAGAGAGGGGTCCCTTGTTGCTAAGATCAAGGCTAAGATCAGGAAAAGTCACACCTTGCCTCCCAACTCCTTCCAGATCTCAGGGTGATGAGCGCAGCTCTTGGTAACCTGCGTTAGTCCTGGGTGAAGGGCGTCTCTCTCCTGAAAACAGGTCATTGCTGCCCGCGAACACAGCCCCCAGCTGGACAGAAACTGTACCCCCTCAGAACACGGATTACGCACGCGCCCAGAGGGAAGACTAGCCTCCCAGGGCAGATGGCGCCCCGATCCTGGGGTCCTCCAGGGGTATCAGAACCCTGACTGGCTTATCCCCTCTGCCCTCAGGCCCTGGGGTTGCTGACAGATTCATTAACAGGGAGATCAGCCTTCTAGCAATCCTGGACAGCACCAAGGCCGGAAGAAAGGGTACTGGGACTATGTTTGCTGCCCTCCAACTCCTTGGGACTCATGCAGACAATTGGGAAATGACAGACCCCCAAGCCCTCCGCAGGGCTAGGCGACAGACTGACAGGTCTTACCAAGCGAGGGCTGAGAGAGAGCCTCGTTCTTCCTTGGAGGGGCGTGCAGGAGGCAGTGAGGCCCAGGGAGGGGCTGGGTCCTACCGTACCTGAGGTCAGCGTGGCGTGTGGAGGTGGGACAGGGTGCTGGGCAGAGATCCCTGGCCCCAGCCCCCGAGTGGGGTTAGGCCGTCTGGGCGGAGGGCAGGATTAGCTGTGATTCTACCCTGGGCACCATCCAACCCCGACGGCAGCTACAGGCCAGAGGGCCCGAGCTGCAGAGACAGAACGACCCAGAGCGTTAGGGAACGCTGGTCTACTTGCTCATGGCCACAGCGCGGGAGGGGAGGCAGGGCGAATGGGAACACGGAGGCCCGGGACACGGCGGGGTCTGGCTCAGGACACGCGGAAGGCTGCAGTCCTGAGCCCAGGAGCCCGCGCAGCCTGAGAAGGTGCGGCTCTGAGCCCAGGGCTCTGCTTGGAGGCCGACGTGCTCACGAGATCCTTGGAGGGAGGGAGGAGGGCATCGTGACTGCTGAAAGCTGTCATCAGTCGTGCGTGAGCACACAGGGACCCAGAAACAAAGCCACGGCAGCGGCTGGAATCCACATGGCCTAAGTCACCCATCCTCGCCCTTCCCTCCGCCCGCGCCCCGGGGCAGCCACCCCGAGAGGGCATGGACTGTCCCCACTTGGGATGACCCGTCTCATTCATGTCACTCATTCGTTTTCCTGGGGAGGCAGGAGTGATACTCGGCCTTTGGTGAGGGGATGAGACTTGCTTAAAACATCTGTGGCCGCTCCTTTCTTCTCCCCATCTCTCCCCACAGCCTTGTCCCAAAATCGGGGGAGGGGGCCCTCAGGCCTCGCCACGGGGGAGCGTCCAGGGCCTTGTGGTTACTGAGGGCCTACTGTGCGCTTAGAATGTGTAGTCACATAAGTGCTTTCTCTCATAGCGATCGCTACAAGCAGGTACCACTCTACAGGCGACCAAATTAAGGCTCAGAGCTGTTGAGAGACGGGCGGGTCAGGGGCCGTGGCTGCTGTCGTGCACCCCAGCCGAGTGGGAGCCAGGGCAGCTGGGCTGGGAGGCCCCTGCTCGGCGTCCTCCGCGTTCCATCTCTGCAGGAAGCTGTCAGGCTGACGTTCAGGAGCAGCGTGTCCGTGGGGGGCCACTGTCCAAGAGCAGCAGCCTGACCCCCTCCTGGGGCGGACAGACCGTCCATCGGCCCCGGCACCTGCGCCCTGCGCATCTGCAGAAGCGGCCTGGCTTCTTTCCAAGGACAGTCAGGTGGTGGGGTGGCTCGGGCAGGGGCCCCGGGGACCACCGCTCAGGGGAAGGGCCAGTCTGTCGCCTCAGGTGCCAGCGCGGACACCAGGTGAGAGCAGACAGGACCTCAGCAGTGGGAACCCGCACATGGCGTGCAGGATCTCGCACCCAGGCGGAGAGCACATCTGGGGCACGGAGGGCTGGTAAGGGCGCCGCAAACACCTCTCCCTGCCCCATGCGGGACCCCGGGGGGACGTCCCAGTCCCAGGTCACAGGCACTCAGAGCCACCCTGGGTGGGGAGGAGGCTCCCTGTGGGGGGCGTATTAACCACCTCCAGCTACGTTTCCCTCCCCTGTATTGCTGATGTGGGGCTCCAGGAGGGCACAGTGTGATCTCTGTCTCACAGAGCTGAGGGCCTGGAATCTCTGAGCACCTGCTCAGCCGGTGCACAGCCATAGACACTTAGGCCTGGAAGGGCCAGCACAGGACTTGGGGGGGGGGCGGTAATGTGCCCCCAGAATCTTCATGCCCTGCAGCCAGGCTGAGTCTTCGAATCGGCCCCTCTGGTCCGTCCCAGGGCTTGGAGGCAGAGGAAGTGGACTGAAACACTTTGATCACCACGCACCCCACTTTCTGCCTGGCAAACCTTCTCTACTTCTGGCCCTTGGGGTCTGGGGAGAGAAGGGGAGCAGTAAGGGAAGGCAGTTGCCTAGCTAAGGAGAAAACACGTCTTCTGTGTCATTGCTGGGTGGCACTCACATGGCCGAGGGTGCTCGTGATGTGTGGGAACCAGGAGTTCTCAAACTGGAGGGTGCGTCAGGTCAGCCCGAGCACTCACCCCCAGAGCGTCCTCTCTGCAGGGGCGGGAATTCCAACAAGTTCCCAGGTGATGCTGGTGTGCTGGCCCCGGACCCATCCTTTGAGAACCGCTGCTTCAGACCACCCCACCAAGGACGCTTGGCCGCCTTTCTTTGTATGCACATCAGCCCTCAGCACCGTGAGGATGTCTGGCTGGAGCCCATTCATCGCGCAAGTGTGGGCCACGAATGCACCTCTCCCGCCGTGCCTTCTTGCAGTACCTGCTCTGCGCCCTGCGTGGGTCTGTGACCGTGGCTGGGAGGCCAGATGCCTGGGTCCTCTTCCTAGAAGGGAATAGATTAGGTTCCCAGCCCCATCTTCTGTGTGCCTTTGGAGAGTCCCACTCCATTCTCGTAGCCCCCACTTTCCAGTTTAGCACAATGACCCTGCCCTGCCTGTACTCCATCCGCCAGCCCCCCATGTGCCCTCTTGCCCTCCTGCTCCCGCCGCCAAGACACCCCGTGCAAGTGCCACTAGCAATTCTAGGCAGCCCGGTATTAGGCCAGATAGGCTTCTGGAAGCAGCTGGCCCACGGATGTGGGTCATCACAATATTCCAGAAACAGAAGTTGCCTCACCTGCTGCATAGAGAGAAGTTGCTGTATAGTTGTGAATATACCCCTCTCCTTAGCCTCAGTGTAAGCCTGGCCTCACCTGCTGGGTGGCATGATAATAAAGGAATTGTATCTAGGACTACCTTCTGTTGCTTTTTTCCTGCTCGGCAGGGAGATCTCGGACCATCAGTTCATCAGATGTCTTTCAACCCACTGTACGTGCTGGAGCAGACGTTAGTCATGGGGAGAAGGAGAGGAAGGGGGAGCCCTATTAGGAAACCCACTGACCACACTGATCGGGGCCCTGCCTACCCTTCTTTTTGGTCTGCTGCCCCCTATTCTTTGAATGGACCTTGCCTTGCCTACACGTGTGCCATAGGCTCCTCGCTGCAAGCGAGAGCCAGACTCAAGCAAGTGGGCTCGGACTGCTTTCCTCTGAAAGCTCTCTGCCTGTGGTCAGCCAGCATCCCCGAGCCGCTCACCACGATGCGCGGCCGGCTCTGTTTGTGCACCTGCCGTTTGCACGTCCTGCTGTGGGGATTCCCCGGGGCTGGCTACAGCAGAGGCTGTGTGTGGTAGGGATCAGGGGTGAGGGTCCCCCCTGGCTGGTTTTCAGGCTCCCAGCTGAGCGTTGGAAGCCAAGACACACACTCTTACTGCTGCCTGGACCCCCAGCCCATCTTACTCCAGAGTGACACTGTTTCTACACCTGGACCAGCTAAGTTGCCCCCATCCCCAAATCCAGAGTGGGCCCCTCTTCCCTCCAAATGCAAAAAGACTTCAATCTTAGGATTCAGAGGAGTGAAGGGCATCAGGTTGTCCAGTGCGGAGCCACAAGAAGTCAGTGCTTTGGTGACACAAACCATTCATCCAATCCCATCCACTCGTCTGTCCAGGAAACTTGGTGGGGTGGGTGAGTGGGTGAGCCTGAGCAGCCCCTGGGAAAGTTAGCCTCTGGGGGGTCCCAAGATGGCAAGACTGGGGTGGGGGGGAAGCAGATGGGAAGTGAGCCTCTGACCTGGGGAGAAGCTGGAAGGGGCCTGCTTCCTTGCTGTGTAAGCAGATTTAGTCTGCAGGCTGGCCAGCTCTCGTGGGTTTCCCCAGCCCCCTGGGTCAAGTTCATTCCCTGAACAGTCACAGCAACAGTCCTCTGATGGCTTGCACATTACATGGGGAATGGACCTCGCCCAGGGCCTGTCCAAGGTCACCTGTGTTGTTGGACCCAGACGTCTGGTCTCCTCCAGCATCACTGTGAGTGTGCGTGCATGTGCACATGCACAGAAGCACACGAGCATGCCTGGGAGGGATGAGCCTCCTTCTGGGCCCCTCCCTCCTGCACAGCACAGTGAGTGAGCGCCACTACCCTCTAGAAAGGCTCTGGGGGCCAACAGGGGCCTCAGGTAGGTGGGCAGCAGCAAGCTCTATGAGGTTTTCCACCAGCTGGCCCCGTCCTGTCCGTGGCCACTGCTTCCCAGCAGGTACCAATGCCTCATGTCAGCCCCAATGCCAGGCTGTCACGTCGGTGGGCTTGCTTTGAGCGGGGACCTTACTTTGTGCTCCCTCTCCCCAGCTGAGAATAGAGAGACGGTGGGTGCGGGTGGGGGAGACACAGGGCCCAAAAGCCTAGATCATTCCATTACCTTTTTAAATACATGAGAAGCCCCTACTTCCCTTTTCCTCCTGCTTCTGTCCCTGGGGCTAAAACCCAAAGGAGCAAGGACTGAGCACAAAGGTGCTGTGAGGAAGCCGAACCGGGAGGATCCTTTGGATCAGGCCAGGGGTGAAGAGGGCGGTGAGGAAAGCTTCCATCTGACCTTCACCATCAGTACGGTGCCAACAGCGTCACTGCACTGAAGACGTGTCCAAGACAGCCAGACCCAAGGTGGCTATGTTCCTCTTAGCCTGCACACCTGTGAAGAGGTCATGAGCAATTTCCTCTGGACTTCTGAAACATTGAAAGCAGCTCATGAATCCCTATTTGCGGTTTAGAGAATCCCCAAGTTGGGGATCAGGTCAAATTCAATGTGTCTCCCTGAGTTGCCAACCTATAAATAAGAAGGCTGAGTCATTTCAGGACCTGGCGTCCCTTTCCAGAGAAGAGACACATATTGGGAATATGTTAGGATCCCAGGAATTCCAGTGGGGGTATCAGCGGGGGCACGAGGAGGGAGGCAAAGGGCAAGGAGCTTCCTGAGCCCACTGAGTGACTGGGGCCCGCCTTGTCGGCATGTCGGATTGGCCCCGCTCTGCGTGCTGGGCGAGGCTAGGTCTTAGAACACTGCAGCCGCCAGAAGGAACATCTCGGAGCCACAGGCTCAACCCACCAGGATCAGCCACAGACCACTGCGCAGCCCTGCTCTACCAGGCCCCTGCCCTGCTCTGCCTAACGGGACAGCCAGGGAAGACGGGCAGTGCCTATGATTTGCCCCACCTGGCTCTTGCTGCCCAGCAGTCTGGAAAGCCACAGAGGGGACCCTCCATAGGCAGCCCCCAAGAGCCGGGCCCCAGCAGGCCCTGCAGCGTAGCATTCTGCTTTTTGTAGCTTACCGAGCCACGATAGTCCATCTCCACAGCTGTCATTAAACTCAGCAAAAAAGAGATGGCTCAGTCAATGGCCTCCTCCTCTTTGCTGAGTGTTTTAGAGGGGACCATTGCAATGCCAATATTTCTGTGTCCAAAGTGGTGCTCATTTAATCTGACCTCCCTCTTGTTTCTGCGGAGTCTTCAGTGTTGCTCCAGGGCCACTCCAGAGCAAAACGGAGGCATGGGGGGAAGCTTGCCCCCGCAAACCCGCACATCTCCATTCCTCAGCTCACTACCACCCCGCCTGTACCGACTCCCCTTTCCAGATTACTCTCCTGGGTCCCCAGCTTTCAGCCAGGGGGACACTCTTCCTTGGGGTTCCACCTCTATTCTGGGGACTCCTGAGAACTCAGATTTGACCAATTTCTTGCCAAGCACTTACCCCGGTCCAGGCACCGGCTGGATGTCTTTACAAGCATGGTTTTATTTATTCTCACAGCAAATCTGGAACACAGGTACTGCCCTGGTGCCGATGAGGAAAGCGGGACAAGTTCGCAGGGCTCACAGGGCCAGCACTCACAGAATTCAGACCCTCCAGCTCCCAGACCAGTGCTCTTCCCCTGGACAGGGCCCATTTCTAACGTGAAAGTTCAGGCGCCAGGACAGCAGCTGAAATACTCGAGGTCAGGAGAAACCTAGATAATGTATATGAAAGCATGTTGCAAGCTGCGAACCTCAGTGCAAACAAAAGGAGAGATTTACTTCTACCGTGCTGGTCTCTGCTTGCACATGAGCACCGAGCCGGGAAAACACACTCATCCTCCCTTTGGTGCAAACGATTGGTCATCTATCTGTCCAGGGTGACCAGCGTCATGTTGGATGAATGGCAAGAAGGTGCTTCCCTCCCCTGATGCCGCCCCCCCCCACCAATCTAGTTAATTGCCAAGTCTTTCAATTCCCCTGTCTCCTGCTTCTGTCTCCCTCCCACTGACACTTCCCTGCAGGCTCCATCAACTCTCACTTAAGTCACTGTCGCAGCCCCTCCCTGACATCCCCGCGTCCACCTTGTCCCATGTTACTGCCCTCCACGCTGCAACCGGAGGGATCCTTCCCGAGGGCAGGTCTGAGCCAGGCACGCACAACTCCAAGCCTGTCAGCGGGCTCCCACCGCTCTTGGCTTCCAGTGCAAACTCTCACCTGGCTTAGTACTCATCTGGTGGCTGCCGCTCTCTCCAGACAGCCCCCTTCATGCTTGCTCTGTGCACCTGCTCCAGCGACATCAGCAGGGCACGCCTCCCAACCCTTGCCGTGTTAACTGCTGCCTCCAGCTCTCAGCTATGACATCGCCTCCCCCAGCTGGGGTCAGCGCCTGTCCCACCCCGTGAATAGCATGACCACAGCACTGAGTTGCAATCCTGTCTGTTCTTCTGTGGTCCCCATCAGGTTGCTGGCTCTGGAAATGCAGGGTTTGGTCTGAGTCCTTGACCACTGTACCTTAGGAGCTTGGCCCAAGTTGGCATCCAATAGGTGTTCGGGTGGATAAGCAGCTTGTCCCTGAAAGCCCGGGTCTGGGCCATTCTGAAGGAGCTCCCATATGGGTACCAAGCCTGTTCTTCGCTGCTCGGAAGCCATCTTTTTTCATGTGCCCTTTGCTGAGTGCAGATGGGGAGGCGTCTCTCCCACCACGGGACAGGGAAAGGCCCCCCAGGGTCATCTCGTTCACCCCCTCCCATGGGCAGAAGAGCCCATCCCAGAAAGCTCTAGCCCAGTCATTAGACATCCCCAGGGATAAGCAATGCCTAGCCCTTCCCTGATAAGAACGCTGTCTCTCCTGCCCCAGCCAGCGCAGCCGGGCTTTCGAGGCTTAGCTCATTTGACTGGAGCCCAGTGCTAACAGAGCACGGCCCCGGGAGCCAGTGGACTTTACTCTGTCCCCCAAAAGCAGACAGCACGGGGACCTGGTCAGCATCCTCGCGGGTGTCCATAGGCTGGGGGACCGGAACCAGAGCAACAGACAGGGAGGAAAGGGCTTCCACCCACACACCTATGACTTGGTTAGACCTCAGAGGCTGTAAGTCCATGAGCGACTCCTAACCCCACAGCCGCGTGGCCCCTTCTGATACAGCTCCATAGGGGTGGTTTTCAGGGACCCCATTCTAGATGGACCTTTGACAAGGGGTCCCCTCAGACTCCCCGATGCTCAGCAAACCTCTGGGGGCTTTGGGACACAGCGGCTGAAGGACGGGGTCCCAAAGCTTGATGCTCTGGGCCAACTCCCTGCCAATTTGGCCACTACCTTGAGGAGAAGGGAGAGAGACTGGCCTCCACACATGGCGGCGGGGTTGGGGGGGGTGTCCGGAAAAGCCCTCTTGCTACCAGGCCCACATGGCATGCTCACTCTTGGCTCCCACGCCAGCCCAGTGCACGTGCAGCAATGCACACATACACATGGCCCCAGAGGAGGAAGGCCTCTGAGCTCCTGTCACCGGCGACTCGTCCCTGTGACCGCACCAGCCGCGGCAAGTCCACACACCAGAGCCCAGCAAGGATGCTGGGAGACGTCCACAGCCGCGAGGCTGCAGCAGCCACGGGCTTACATGGTAGAAAACACCCCCTGCTCCCCGCTGACCTGTCATACTGACCTGCTGTTCCCGCGCCTCCTTTGAGGCTATCCCCGCCCCCCAAAAGAGAGCACAATCTGAGCCAAGTCATGCTGTGAGTTCCCCCCACTCCTGGAAGACAGGCCCAAATGGACCCCAGGAACATCAGAGGGACTGGGAAGAGATGATACCTAAAACCGATGACCCCTCCAGGAAGCCCTGAATGACATATTCCTTGCCCCTCCCTCAACACACTTCCAGGCCTTCCCACAGGCCAGGCCATGTGACCTGTGACAGACACTGAGGTGGGCGCTGACCTCTCCTGCGGAGAGCTCGGGCCTCTGGGACTGGCCCCAGGCCAGGCCTGCACCCAGTCACCGGGCAAAGCGACCCCAGAGGGGACTGAGCCCCATTGCGCCCAGCAAGCCTGGGACCTGCGCCCGAGAAGGGGAGAGGAAGTCTTTGCGAGGGGGGTGTCCTGGGCAAATGGTAGGACCGGTGCCTGACCCGTGTCTGTGTCCCTCGCCCCAACCGCCACAAGTCGAGGCACAGTCGTGCCGGAGCGAGCACAAACACACCACGAGGAGACCACCTGTTTGTGCTTTGGACACGTTATCAGTTTTTATTTAAAAACATGCTAAAAACATGGTGTTCAAGAAAGCCAGGACCAGGATGAAGGAAGCGCACAGATACGGCATCACAAGCAGGAAAGTGCATCTGAACCCAATAAGCGAGCTGGCCTGGCTCTCCCGGCCCTCCCTTGCTCCCCGGGGCTGGGGGGCAGGGTGTAGGCGTGAGCCCCTGGGCCATCTGTCTGTCTGCCATCCATCGGGGGCCAGAAGGGGCGGGGAGGCTAGGACCTGCCCCTGGAGGTGCAGAGGAGCGAGACGGGAGGCCAGAACCCCGGGAGGCCGGATGCGGAAGGGCAGAGGGACAAAGTGGGGGAGGGGGAGGCTCCAGGCACCCGGCACCCAGCTCCTGTCCTACACCAGGTCCCTGCTAGTTAGCACCTCCACCAGTGTGGGTGGGCAGGGGGCTGCAGAGGCGGGGACAGTCATTCCCAGCCACCTCGACTGCTTTGGGGCCGCCAAAGCAAGGAGGGATGGCCTCCCAGGCCCAAGTGAAACCAGAACATCCGCATGGGGGTCTGGGGTGGGGTCAGTCACCTCCCTGGGGTGAGAGCCCAAGATGCAGGGCCATGCTGGTGAGGAGAGGGGGTGACAGTGCTCCAGCTGGGGCGTGGAGGTGGAGACTGGTCCCCGACACCTGCTCCAGCATCCCCCCAAGGGTAACTCTCAGTCCCTGTTCACCCACCTCCTCGGCAAGATGGCTGCGGGGAAAACGCCAAGTCTCTGACCCGCACTCCCTTGAAGCTGTCTGCAGAACCTTGACCTTCTAAGTCGAATCTGTAACCTGCCTGCTTCAGAGCTGACTGAACTCACTTGGATTTTGGCAAGGGAAGCCCCAGGTAAGAGGGTTCATTCACGGAACCCTGCCCAACGAGATCACAATCAGGAGAGACTGAGATGACACGGGGGCCACCACACAGACATCATGCGACGTGGCCTTCCATGGGCTATGGGTCCCACCCTGCAGGAAGGGCTAGGGGCTTGGGAGAGCACCCCCACTACTCGTGCCTTCTGCCCAGGGAAGACTCCGTCAAATGCCTACACAGCCCAGCACAGGGTGAGGCCGGAACTTTGGAAAAAGAGGACAGACAGGTGAGGGGAGGGAGGGAGCGCTGGTGGGGAGAGGGGGACTGCGGCTGCGACCGAGGCTCCAGGGCCAGAGGACCCCCCCACCCCGCCCCTGCCAAAGCTCCAGAAACCTGAGCTTGCCAGGGAGGCTATACACATCCCCCACCCTGGTGTTAGGCTTTTGCTGCGGATTTGAACAAAAACTGAAATTGCATTGATAGGCATGAACGAACCCGCCCCATCCCACCCTCACCCCCAAGCACACACCGCCCTTCCACACCGAGTCCCACGAGTCCCACGTGGTGACTCCGGGGCTTGTTTGCAGTGGTGTGGTTGCGTCTGCCCTGTGCCCTGCAGCTAGGAGGCCCTGGGGCGGCAGCTGCGGCTCCTAACCAGGAACACAGAGCCGGAAGACCTGGGAGGGCAGTCAGGCTCTCATGTGTGCTTGCCCCATCCTGCGCCCAAGGACCCACCTCCCCAGCTTCCCCAGGGACACCTCTGCACCTGTCTCAGGGGTGGGGGGGTGGTCTTTACTCTGCCCGACTCACTGAAACCACCTTACTCTCCACACCCCACCCCCCAAAATCTGGAATCCTGAACACACCAAAAGTTCTGTACTTCTGGTCCGGACTGCATTTTACTTGGGCAAGTGGAGGCATTGCTGGTTGGGGGGGTGGGCGGGGGAGAAGGGGCAGGCCTCAGTTTTTGGAAAAGACAAGTGGAGGCTGGAGAGGAGATGTGGGCTTGGTGGAAAATTGAGGGACGGAGCCAAATGGTGCAGGAAAGAGGCAGCTGCCCCACACGAGGCCCCATCAGGGAAGGGCACCAACGCTAGCTGGCTAGTGGATAGCCTTTTCTAGCTCAGTCGTGTGAATTCTTGACTATTTTTTTTAAAACCCAAAAACACTCCCTCAGGCCAGCGTTAAGTCCTATGGGGGCCCCTGCTGCAGTCAGACCCCCCACCTGCCTGTTCAAGTAGGCTGCTTGCTTCCTCGGGCAGCTGTAGCAAGGCCCAGTCTCACCTCTCTGGGCTTCTCCTGGGGACCATGGAGGCCACGGTTGCCACCACTCCACCATCAGTGAACCCCAAGGAAGGGGACGAGGGTCCTGGGGCCCCACGGCCCCTCAGCAGGGACTCTGACGCCCAGTGACTGTGGCTGGAATGATGGTGGGCCCCAGCTCCACCTTCCCCTTCTGATGGTCACGGGTCCTCTGCCCCTGTCTGAGCAGCAAAATATAAGGACTGCTTCCCCTTCCAGAAGCATTGTGAGAAAGTGAGCAGCATCTGAACTAGAGAGGTATTTGTCCGAGAGTTTCTAGCAGGAATGTCTGTGAAAGTAACTGGGGTTTGCAGAACCTGTCGCGGGAATGCCCGCTTGGGGGGGAAGGGGGAGCCTCCCTCGCCAGCAGAGGGCAGGAGAAAGGAAGAAGGGAAACAAGAAAGGCTGCTCAGCTGTTAAGAATAAGGACCCACGAGAGCCCTGGCCGCGTTCCTGGTGAAGCACTGCACCAGCCCCCAGAGGATCCCCAACTGCCCTGGCCGCTGGCGCCAGCATCAGCAAAAGCCTCACCCCTGCGTCGGTTGCTCCTCCGCGCATGCGCCTCGTCTAGCCCCGCCCCTGACACCCCCCACCCCACGCCCAGCCCCCA
>LNAC01000241.1:1494151-1519156 GCA_002007465.1 Ailurus styani | reverse complement strand
ACGCCCAGCCCCCACCGCCCCGCCCACTCTCCCTCCTGCTCAGCGCATCCTGAGCCAGGCCCGCGCCTCACCGCAGGGCCTCCTGAGCGTGGCACAGTGGTTTGTCCTGATTGAAACCTGACCGACATCCTCTCTCCCCACCTGTCCCCTACCCTCAGGAAAAAAAAAAAAAAAATCAAACCATTACAGAAATCAACACAGTAAAAAGTTATAAATCAGAAAGCTAACCCTAAACTTATCTGAGAGATAATACTCCTGAATAATCATAATCAGAGTAAAATAAAATAAAAAAGTTACACTGTAAGGTATAAAAAGCCTGGGCAAGGTGCTCCCAGGGGCCTCGCCCAGAGGCAGGCAGACCCCCGCCCCCGCCAGCACTCCCCTGGTGTGGCCACGGACAGTGGACACCGGTGGCCTCCGCTGGGCAGTCTCTCCACCAGGAGGGGGCACTCTGCTCCCCACCCCCACGGGGATGAAGCGGCAGGGTGTGGAAGGGCAGGGGCAGAAACGCATCCGTGCTGGGGGCTCCTGGAGCGCGAACCCGGCCCACCCTGTCTTCTTTGGCAAATACACAGATGCGGGAATCCAGGCGCCTCCAGCACCCCAAGGTCTGTGTGCGCCTCCTCCTCCCTGGCCCTCCACCCACCGAGAAGGCTGAGGCGGGGTGGGCTGGGGCGGGCGGACTGGGGAGGTGGGTGTGGGCTCAGCAGTCTGGAGAGCGCGCAGGCAACAACAAAGCTCAACTCTTCTTCCCGGGCACAGTGTCCGTGCGGGGGGCCGGGCTGCTCCCAGCCAGCCGGCTCAGGCGTCGTACTTTTTACCAGTCCGGTGGATGTGCTGGAAGAGGGTCATGGAGAAGGCCATGCCCAGAATCTGAAAGACACGGGGGAGAGGGCCTGGAACAGGAGCCCGCGGCTTGGGGTCTGCCACGTGGCACCCAGAGCGAGGGGGGACAGCCGCTTAGGGGCCTGAGGGTCGCCAGCAAGAGGAGGTCATGCACCCAGGAGCTCAGCCCCTCGGAGCCCTGGGGCACAGAATATCACACACTCCCCAGGGGCTCAGAAATCGGGCTACTGCCCAGGACTGTGGTGAGGACCGGACGCACAAAGGACCTGCCCTAAGTGGTAGCTCCCCAGGAACTGAGGAGGGGGACAGGAAGGCAGCAAGAACAGTAAAGCCGTGCCGAGTCGCTGCGCACAGTTCTGGGATGTCTTGGTGGCAGCAGGTGTCTTCACCACGGAGGGGCCTAGGACAGCGTTCACCCTCCTCTGTGCTCCCTCCACTGCTGAGCCCTCACGGGGGTGCTGAATCAGAGCCTCGCAGGAGGCCGGAAGATGCCAGCCTGCAGCCTCACGGAAGCCACAGACGGGCTGCGGGCACGTGGCGGCAAGCAGCTCTCAGTGTCGGGGCCTGACAGGAGGAGACCCTGGCTGGTCCTGGTCCAGGCGTGGTCACAGGCAGCCGAGAGGCGCCCCGGTCTCCACACTGAACGGAGGCTTGCCCCGTGCGCACATGTCCTCTCAGAGCCCTGCGAAAACGGCAGTGGGCTCATCTGCTGACCCTGAAAGCTCTTTGGTAAATCGGACATGGTCAGACCTGCAGGCCCAAGGGTTTAGAGCAAGAAAGATCACTTGTGGGCACCTGGGTGGCTCAGTGGGTGAAAGCCTCTACCTTCAGCTCGGGTCATGATCTCAGGGTCCTGGGATCAAGTCCCGCATCGGACTCTCTGCTCAACGGGGAGCCTGCCTCCTCCTCTCTCTCTGCCTGCCTCTCTGCCTACTTGTGATCTCTGTCTCTCTGTCATATAAATAAGTAAGTTAAAAAGAAAAAGAAAAGAAAGAAAGATCACTTGCTGAAGGAGGTCAGCCACCTTCGCGTGGACCAGCCAGCCCCGTTCCAGGGCTCCGAGGGGCATCGGGCACCGAAGACTCCTGCTTGGAGGAGCCATTCAGAAATGGTTGGAGCCATACAGAGGAGGGAGCCCAGGAAAGGCTCGTCCCAGAAAGGTCGGGGGCTCTGGCTCCCCTCCAGCCACGCCTGCCTCACCATCGGGAAGGGAGGCAGGCTTCGCCTCCTTGTTCTTCTCCAGCGTCTAGGCTGAGCTCTCTGTAGTTTGCTAATAACAGCTAATGCCCTTGGAGCTCTTCCCAGCCACCCGGTCCTGCTCGACGGCCCGTGACATGTCCTGAGCTCACTGAATGCTATGAGGTGGCATGATGACCATGCCCATTATGCTGACGTGGAAACTAAGGCACAGAAGCGAGGCTGCCTGCCCAGCTCCCGTACATCTCAGAGGTGACGCGGCCAGGACGGCCGCCCGTGGAGCGCCAGCCTGTGCTCAGACGTGTTACCTGGGGACTCTGCTTTCATTCGGTTCAGTCCCGAGGTAAGTGTGCCCAGGAAGGAGGGCAGGCGTGTTCTCAAGCAAACCCACCCAGGGCATTCGTGCAATGCCGACACTGGGCCCAAGGCTCAGAGGGAAAGCCCAGGAAGCTGGGCCCCACTGCTCCTGCCAGGCGGGGACAGGCACTGAAAGAGAAGCCCTTGGGCTGAGCAGAGCAGGACCATGAACGGGCGGGGGGGGNCAGCCAGCCCTCTTACCTGCATGATAAGGATGCACATCCCCACCGTGCCGAGCACGTGCTTGTTGTCATCAAACCACATCTTCACCTTTTCATAGCAGCCCTGGGGAGCGGGGACCGCAGGTTAAGGCAGTGGCAGGACGGTGAGTGCCCCCCCTGCCCAGCCCCCACCTCGCTTCCCCTCCTGCCCCTGTCCTTGCCCTTTCCTCCTGTCCCTCCCTGCCCCTCAGCCCTGGTCCTCCCCTCCCCGCCCCAGGGTTCTGCCTCCAAGGCCCCACTGCACAGCCTCAGACCCCCGTTCAACCTCCTCCTTCTGACACTCCTAACTGTGGGTCCAGGCCCCCCAATGGTCCTCCTGCCCTTCCACTTCAGTCCTGTGTGTCCCCGACCCCACCTCTGTTAAGCCAACTCCTTGGTGTCCCCAGTGCCCCCCCCAGCCCCCACAGGTGTCCTCTGGCCACGCCGTCCCCCCAAAGGCTTCTGGGAGGTGGCCCGGGGCAGCGGCGTCCAACCTCACCGTCCTCCACAGAGGGGTGGTGGCGTTGCGCCCACAGCCCTGGGAGTTCTCCGTACAGCAGCGGTCGGGAACCGTGTTCTCCCCCAGCACCGGGTACCAGTCCGTGTAGTCGGTTACGCCGCAGCAGCGCATCTGAGGGTGCGAGCCCACAGGGTCAGACGCCAGGCCCGCGGTCCCCCTCTGTGCCTTCCCGTCCCCCCAGGCCACCCCAGTCCCACCAGTGCTGCCTCCCTGCAGGTCAGCAGAGGAGACAAGGGCCTTCTCTGCTGTCCCAAAAGGGACAGCCCCTCCCTGGAGGCCGGAGCACAGAGAAGGTGATGCCTACCTGCCTCTCTTAGCTGGGCACCGACCTCAGACCTCTGACCTCCGACCCCTGGGTGGGAGCGCTCAGCCCTCTGTTCACCCTCCACCCCACTCGCACTGCTTTGGGGACCATCCCAAGCCGGCTGCTGCCCCCACACCCAGGGCTTGGCATGGGGCCTCCGGGTTGCACGGACTTGTTTTCCTCTTAGAATCGGGACCTCCCTGCCTGACCCAGGATCAGGGAGCCAACCCTGTTGCTGAAATAAAGATGATCTGTCCTCCCTAGTTCTCTGTGCCCATTCAATGCATGCACTCCTGTGTCCAGATCCCGCTCACCTTCCTGCCCTCCCCTACTGTCCCTCTCCGGAGCCGTCCACTGTATGGCGTGCCACCCAGCAGCTCTACCAGGTCCCCTGGCCCCGCCCCCACTCCTCCTGGCCAGCCCTGGCCCCTCACCTCGGCCTGGATGATGTTCCAGGCGTTCTTCAGCCCCACATTGTTCTCTGTGTTGTACAGCAGCAGACCCTCTTTCAGGTCCTTCCTGGCGTTCTCATTCACCTGTCAGGTTGAGGGCAGATACCTGAATCCCTCCTCCAAAGGGTCAACACAACTATCCTTGAATGCTCCCAGTGATGGGGAACTCACTAATGCCAGAGACATTGCCTCCCCCTGGGTAACTGAGAGGATTCTATTTCCTCTACACCGGTAATAAGCCACTCATGCCTCCCAAACTCACCTTGCCCACGGTGCCCCCATCAAAACCTTTCATCGGGGCCTCTCCTAGCTCCCCTGATTCCGTTCTCCCTCCTCTCGCCCTCAGAGGTCCTCCCTGTCGTTGTTTCTCCTCTGGCTGGCCCTGCCCCCACCCCAGTGACACTCCGCATGCCCCCTCCCTTCTTGTAAGGCTCACCTTGTCCATGTAGACAAAGAAGAGGATGAGCAAGATCAGCTCTGCTAGGAGGATGATCAACAGGACGATGAAAAACTGCGAAGAGAAAGCCTAGGTGTGGGCACATGGCAGTGGTCACGGCTGGGGGTGGGGTGCTCACAAGGATGGCAGGGGGACGGGGGACAAGCAGCCCCTAGACTGGGCATCCCAGGTACGGAGAGGCCAGTTACTTCTGAGGACTCCTAGAGAGGTAGGAGGGAGCTACAGGAGACAGCCAGTCAAGGAGTGGGAGGGACCGGCAGGGCAGGGACACCCAATCATGAGGACGAGGGGTGTGGTCAGGCAAAGAAAGCTCCCAAAACGCTTTCCCTGGGCTCAGGTTGGGCGTCCAGGAGGCTGGTGGTCGTCCCAGGACCTGTCCGTCTCAGTGGCCCAAATGCAGGGAGATCGGAGTTCGGGGGATTGGGGGGATCTGGGGTCCAACTTACACTGAGAAGGAGGCACTTGTTTTCCTTGATGGCCCCCAGGCAGCCGAGGAAGCCCGTCACCATGACAATGGTGCCTATGGCGATGACTAGGTTGGCTGCAGACAGCGAGGGGAAGCTGGGGGAGAAGGTGGCAAAGTTGCCTTGGGACACGGAGAGCCAAATGCCCACTCCAAGCAGCCCACAGCCACAGAGCTGGAGAGAAAGGAGAGCCGTTAGATCAGCACTGCTCGGGGGTTCATCTCCATGGATCCTGAAGTTTGCATGACCCCACCCCCCAACGCTGCGACTGGGAAAGGGGGAGAACGGGGCTATGGGTCAGACAGGACCACAGGCCCACACATCAGCTGCGAGACCCAGACAAGCCCTCAGCCTCTCCATGTCTCAGTTTCCCCGTCTGGCAAATGGCACTACACTAGCCTCACAACCAACCTACGGTCACTCTGGGCATCCAACTTTAAAAGACACAGGCAAAATCCTGGAACAACTACGGAAGGTCCCAGACACACACGGGTGGTCGAGGTTAATCCACCTGTCTGCAGAGAGGCCCCAGCATTCAGAAGGGAGTCTGAGAGGTGGGCCACAGCGGGCCTGGAAAGTGAGTCAGGACCTGTCTCGGGGCCGGGAAGAATCTCAGAGCCAGACCCCCGGGTGCATGTGTCCCACTGCCCTGTCCACAAGGGCCACATGCCTGCTGTTCCCAGGAGCCTGGAGAACAGGTTGCCCGCAGATGGAGGAGAAGGGGACCCATCGCCGCACGAACCCATCACGGCCTCGGCTGTCCGTCCACGTGAGCCCGAAAACCCACTCTCCTCCACGGCGCCCCGGGGACTGCGACGCCACCAGCTTCGCCTGGGAACACTTCGCTTTCATTGGCTGCGCCTCTCCACACCGCCTGATTTCACACTCCATAGAGCTGGACCCCCCTCCCCCGCCAGATCCCCCACCCCAGCAGCTTCGAGGAAGTATGCGGAGTCTGAGGAGCCCATCCATCAGTCAGCCGATATTTACTGAGTACCTGCAGCCTGCGGCGCCGCGAGCCAGAAGAGCTACGACCGCTTCAGCCCTGCCTTCCTGGGACCTCCGCTCTGGCTGGACGGGAACAATAAAAAAGCACCATCGACCCCAGGCAGTCTACGCGGGTGCCAAATAAATAGTACAGGAGTCACGAGGAGGTAACCACTGTCCTGGCCCGTGATGTCTGTTTGGAGGAGGCAGTCAGTCCCCAAAGCACGGGCAGACTCAGGGCAGGTGGGGGACGAGAACATTCCAGGCAGGGCAAAAGCAGACATGCAAGGGCTTGGGGGGCACAGACAGGGATCTGACACCCGGGTCCTGTTTTTCCTGGTGGTTCAACCTTGCAAACTTCTTGTAGGCCTAATGAGCATACTATGGCCTGCCTTCTGGATTGCTGTGAGAATTTAAATCTAAGAAAGCCTGGGAAGTGGGTGGCCAGCAGCAGGTGCCGGTCTCAGGAAGACACTGACTGAGCAGCTCCTGGGGGCCAAGGAGCTGTGTGGTGACCCCAGGAATCGAGCACAGCCCCGCTTTCAAGCTGCTCTAGCTCCAGAGAGGAGACCCCAAAGGACCAGCGAAGACAAGGTAGCCCGTGAGTAGGCAGACAGTGGTTCTCATATGTGTGCAGGGAAGGCCAGGAGGAGAGGGAGAGGCTGCTCTGGGGAGGTGGCATTTTCTTCCGTCATTCAGTCCACACACCCAAACTGAGTCCCCATTTAGCAAGTGCCAGGGCCTGTTCTGAAAGCTGGGGGGTGGGGTGAGCAGCCCGGGCAAACCCCACCCCCCGCCATGAACGGGCTCTTATTAACGGGACGTGTTGTTCTATAAGCAAACAAGTAACACAGTTTCAGGTGATGCCACATGCCATGAAGAAAAATAAGGATGGCAAGGAGTTAGAAAGTCTTGGGGGACACAGTAGTCACAGAGGGCCTCTAAGAAAGGTGGCCTTTAAGTAATGCCACCCAAATGCAGAGGAGGGGAAGTGGTGGAAGAATGTTCTAGATAGAGGGAACAGCATGTGCAAAAATCCTGAAGTGGGAAGGAGGCTGGCCCACCCCGGGGAGGGGCAAGCTGCTCCTGTGGCTGCAATGGAGTGAAGGAGGTGACACGTGGTAGGGGACCAGGGGGTGCGGTGACAGGGGACAGAGGGGGCGAGATCTTGCAGGCATCAGTAAAGAGAAGGTTGGTGGTGTTCTTAGCATGCTGGGAAGGCCCAAGGGCTGGGGAGTGACATGATGTATGTTTCCGATAGATCACTCTCGTTGCTGTTCAGGGACGGCCTCAAGGGGCAATGGGGAAAGCCGGGAGGGCAATGGGGAGACCACGGCAGGAATCAGGCACGGGCTGGTGGTGACCTCTACCAGACGGCTCTGGAGGACTGGTGAGCAGCAGTACAACGAGGTAGGCTTGACAGGACTTGCTGGGCTTTAAAAGATGAATAGGGTTTTCACAGATGAACCGGAAAAAGCAGAGATGGTTCAAGCAGCCAGGGAGGAATGGGATTGAGTGGAGCAGCTTCCTGGGTCACCCATGCCGTGAGGTTCTCCTGTGCCCCCTGTACCTGGGAGCAGTCCCAGGGGATCTACGTCAAGGCTCCCAAGGTATGGGCACCCTGGGCTGAGAGCATCCACCCAATCAATGGGCATCCACTGAGCTTTGCGGGGGGGGGGGGGGGGGGACTCCCTGTGACCACTAGGTGGCGCTCCAGGCCGGGTCAGAGACTCCGGCATTCCCCCAACTTCTCATACCGACTTTTTTCAATCTGGTCAGTTTCTATACTGCCGTCTCAATTTTTCTTTCATTAATCATACCACGGAAATTCATGATCTTCACGCTGAAGATTTATGACTCGAAAATCCAGAGTCTGGAATGATTTGAGAGGAAAGCTCTCGGCTGACAGGTCACTCCCCATGGGTAGAAGAGCCCATGCAAGAGACCCGGCTTGGGACCCGGGGAGCAGCAGGGCACCGCTACCGCCCCGCAGCGGGGACCCTGGAGCCCCCAGGACCCCCCAGGCCTGGAAAGTTCTCATAGCACACCTTGCCCGGGAAGCCAGCTCCCACGGGGGAGTGGGCAGGGCAGGGGCCCCTCAGTACCTCCGTTCTCCATTTCCCTCCTGGGGAGAACAGCCATGAGGTCCAAGAGCCTCTAACTGGGAAAACCTCCACGGCTCAGAAACTCCCCGGACCTGGTCATCTCTCTCAAAACAGTTCTCTGACTTCATGTTCCACATTCTTCAATTTGGTCTGCCAGCTTCCCAAGGGCCCACCCAGGAGCCTCCTTCCGGCATAGGAGAAGGGCCCGTGGCTCTGGCCCCATTCCTGATGCCCTCTCACTCCCTGTCTGAGGTCGCAGCACGCCCCAGGCTGGAGCCCCGGTGAGCCCTGCTGCCTACAGCTGGGGCAGTGTCCACACAAGTCCTGGGGTGCTGAGAGAATGACACCGCAGCAGGGGAGCGGGGGGGCTCCTGCGCACGGCCACTCTTCCATACCCTCAGGGCTCTCCAGCTGAGATGAAGCCTCCAGGCAGGAGGAAAACATAAACAATCAGGCCCTAAGTTCACAGACAAGGACAGCAAGAGGGGACACCACCGTCCCACCGCCAGGCCAGGCCCACACCTGGATTCCTGGCCTTTGGCACGGGGCCTCTCCCAGACACTCGCTCCAGGAGACCGCTGAGTGCATGCTGAGCCCGGGCGGACAGGTGGAAGGCGCTGCCTTGGCCCCTGCCTCCACCCCAGGTCCCAGCCATGCTCCCCTTCCGGCCTCCGGCCTGTTTCTCAGCCCAGCTGGCACGGAGCGGCCTGAATCCTTTTTCCAATATGCTGCTTTCATCACACCGCTCCCCTGTGCGACCTTACAGTTGGTTAGCTCTCTGAGGCCCAATTTTCTTTAAAATGCGGGCTTTGGACAAGAGAACTTCTCAGGCCCCTGCCAGCACAGGCTCAGCCAAGCCTGAGACACGGTGCCATCATGTCCCTGCCTGGTGGTTCTCAGCCCAGGGCGATTTTGCTCCTCTGGTGACATGTGGCAATGTCTGGGGACATTTTCAGTTCTCGCAACTTGAAGTGGGGGCTCCCTCTGACATCCGAGTGCAGAGAGGCCAGGGTCACTGCCCAACGACCGACAATGCCCAGGACAGTCCCTCAACGCAAAGAACTACCCAGCCCCAAATGAGTGAAGTCAAGACCCTGCCCCAGCCCTTCCCTATGTCAGGCGTCCACCCCCGGGCTACCGCCTCAAGAAAACAGCCATCACAGAAAGAACCTGCTGTGTCCCCTCCAGGGCTGGAGCAACGTCCTGGTTCTGAAAGGGACAATAAAATGTGAGAAGAGCAAAGAGCTGACGAGACTCCATCTGGGAAGCTGGTGAGAACCGGGGCAGGGACAGGGAAGAGGCCGATGTCTGGTGCGTGGCAACGGGCAGGAGCATGGAGCTGACGGCAGAACAGGTTTGCTGGCCGGGAGGGCAAGAAGACAGGAAGCAGACCTCTGAAGCCAGACCAAGGGGCTGCGGAGAGTGCGGCAGGAATGGGGCAGGGGAGAGGAGGGAGGAGAGCGGCCCCACGCGGCAGGTGCCCTGCACAGGAAGGAGACGAGGCCTGCAGCAGCGCAGCCAAAGCTCAGGGTTGGAGACCTTTGCTGGGGGCCTTCAGGAAAATTCCCTTCCAAAACCAGAGGGCTGTCTCAGCTGAGAGGACTGAGCCATAGTCAAACCCAAGGCAGGAAGAGTCTCCGGGGTGAGGCAGGGTGACTCAGGGAACCAGGATCTAGTCAAGGTTAATGCCGACCGACCCGAGGTCACCAGCCGACGTGGTGTGGCCCAGGCCTGGTCAGCGCCCGTCTCTAGCCAGAAAGGCCCAGCAACTGTCCGGACTACCCAGCCTTCCTGCTCCCTGCCCCTTGCCCAAACTGAGGGCATTTCTAAGTGTTTTCAATTCCATGCCCCAAATAAATCCACATCCAAATGTGAGAAAACAAGGTCCTACCCTTGCATTTGCCCAAGGCTTTTGATCTCTGTGAGGGCAAGGATTTGGGTCTATCTTGTTCCTTGCTAAATCCCCAAAGCCTAGAACAGAGCCTCATCCCTGGCAATGGCTTTGGGTGTCCCTCCTACAGGGCTCTCCCATGCAGGCCCTTCGCTGACTGCAGAAGGGAGAAGGTTCCGGCCCTTTCCGAGGGCCATCTTAGGACCTTCCCCATCACTCTTGGGCCTGTCCACCAGATGCACACCAGGCAAACTGAGGCCTAGCCAGACTATGGCCAGAGAGTGACCAAGTGTTCCAGGCTCACCTCATTTCTTAAGACTGCTGTAATTAGCCAAAGTTCCCCATGGCATTTTTCCTCCTCTTTAGTTTGAATCCTACTGAATTGTAGTTTTAATATATTTTTCATGCAGGCATCCCATTTCTCTTATGGGACTCTTATGGGTGACGGTTCTTCAAACCGACCTTCCTTCTGAGCTTTTACCTCTGACTTAGCACAGCGGACGGCCACTCCCTGCTTCCCCTCATAGCTGCCAGCAGTCTGTCCCCCATGCAGGGGTGGCCTTCCCTGAGGGTGACCTCCTGTGCCAGGGCTGGGCCCAGGGCAGCCCATCAGGGACTTGCCAAGCCTTCTGTGTAGTCTCGTCACCCATCTGCACTAAAACACCAGCTTCTGGGGCCAGGTTCATGTTCGTCCATTCCTCTCCCATGAAAGGGCCTAGAACATGTCTGGGTTACTACATCGACATTTTCTCCATGGACAAATGGATTGACGGATGGGTAGAAGGGGATGGGAGGGCCCGAGCAGGCCACAGCCTCAGAACAGGACCAGACCCAGACACACAAACCCACTTGAATAAAAAGCCCCCCATCACCTCCTCTTCTCTACCCCTAGAACTGCCAAATGCCCCAAGTTACTCCCAATTCACCCCCCTTAGCTCCTCGTTTGCCTGTGTAAGTCGCCTGCTCAGCTACCCCACTTCCCCTCAGAGCTCCCTGTTTTCACCCCTGTGGCCTCAGGTGTCTCTGCAGAGCCCCCCAACTGAGCCCCTGTGCCCCACGAGCCTCACCCCCTTTTCAAACACTAGGTCTCAGCACTCCCCAGCGCTCTCTATGAGCCACAGCCAAGTACAGCACTTAACGGCATTTACTAAATTAGTGGATGTAGAGAATAAAAAAGAAACTCAGAACGACTTTCATTTCACAGCCTGACATGCAGCTAGTGATGGTCCAGTCTGGCCCTGGGAGAAGCCAGCCTGCCAAGAACTTCATCCCAGGGAAAAGGGACAATCCATCAGCACCAGGAGTGGGGAGGTCACTTTGTATTGCAGACACCCCTTGCTTCCAAGGGGCCCTGCAGCTCATGTCACGGTCATAACGTCATAACGGCAGGGGCAATGTCTTTGCCAAAGTCACCCTGCAGGCAGGAAGATCAGGGCACAGAAGGGAGGTAGACACTGGGTTAGAAGTCTCCCTGTGAGGCTGTCCCTGGCCCCAGGCAGACCAGTCCCTGCTTGCGCACCAGGATCCCAACGCTCAGCATCGATCCATGCCCACGATCCCGCCTTTGCACAATTCTGGTTCATCAAGAATTCTTTCTTAGTAACTCAAGAATGCACTTCCCTGTGGCTGACATACAACAGTTCGAGTTTTGCCCAAGCACCCCACCAAACACAAGTGTGGCAGGCTTTTAAATATTTGCAGGCCAGTATCTACCATGTTTTCTTACCAAGTCTTCTTCTGGTCTATTCCACTTTTTACATCTTTGTCAAATACATATTCCGGCTTTTACATCTTTGTCTCATCCCTGTCCCACACTCGCAGTCAGATTCCTGTGGTGGAGGGGACAGCACGGAGTACAAAGATACCCCTCTCACCTCCTACACTCTGAGCTCTATACTTCTAGTAATCCAGCCGCAGCCCTCCTGGCTTGGTGGGCAGCCCCCCCCCCACCCATGGTTTTGGCTCACACTGAGCTTGTGTGTAATTTAAAGTGAAACAGCATGACTCCTCGGTCCTTTTTTGACCCCACACTTTCTCTCAAAGCCTCCAATTTCTTCACAACTTCACCTCACAGCCCCTAATATCACCAGCTTACATAGGTGACAGGGAGATCACACCCATATTTCTGAGCTGAATTTTCCTCCAAATAAACATTACGTAAAGCATTTGCATATCTAAAACCCAGTTACATTTTGATCATTGCAGAATGAGGTTATTTTCTCAGATGGTTCTAGGCGAGAGTCTTTAAACATGGCTTAACTTCAGGGGTGCTGTGTGGGGTTGCCGCAAGGCTCGGAGGTGCACAGAGCTATTCGATGATGTTTCAAGAGTCTGCTTCTCCCCCGAGAGCGTTGCAGAGACACTGAGACCATGGTGACCCGTCACGAGACCCGCCCCCGTCCGTTGAGAGTGGGTCCTATCACAGCACCTCGTGTAATCTCCAACTCTAAGAAGCACACGACAATCGGAGTCTGTGACAGGGGAAATCCCACTCGAGACTTTGAGGACAGCCCTGCTGAAGGTCTTGGCCGGGGGTAAAGCTCCAGGCACCAGCAGTCCTGGCCCCCAGCCGGCAGCACAGAGGGCTCGGTGTCCTTTGACCCCAGGAGGGCAGAGTCTGGGTCTGTCCCTGGGCTTCAAAGGCCAGGGCAGGGGTGCCAAAAGCGGGCCTAGTCCCTGATTCATCTGATGCCTAGAGAGCAAGGGGAGGTCATGCTGTGCTAACCTAATGCAGCCCCCTTGCACTCTGGTCTGAGGAGGTGCAAGTCCTCCTCCATCTGGGAGAAAGGCCTGCAGAGCACTGGGGCTCCCCTGCCCCACCTCCCCCTGCACCCTAGCCCTGGAGCCGCCTGGAAGCCTGCGGTTGGGACAGCAGGTCCCAGATCAACTTCCTCAAGTGCCGCATCTTCCTACTTCTCAAGCTGGGCATGGGGTTGGGTGGGGGGGCTGGGGGGAGTGAAAAAGGAGGTCGAGATAAGCCCAGAAATGCCCAGGGGGGCCCAAAGTGGGCCGGAGGCTGTCGGAAGGAAGCCCGAGGAACAGAACCCAGAAGGACCACAGAGTGATGTGTGGCCAGGACGCCGAGGAGCGGTGGATGACCCAAAGCCCCGGCCAGCCTCATGAAGCGGCGGCAATCGTTCACCAGTCCATAAACATTGATTCCCGCCACCATCGCAGCCCTTCCCAGGCCGGCCAAGTGTGCAGAGGGGGTGCAGGGGAGGAGGGACTCACACAGCAGTACTTGCAGCCCGGCGCTTCCCAAGCTAACCCTGCCATCCTGCTGCCTCCCGGAGCGGGAGGCCGGAGGCCCCGCCAGTGAGAGTCTGCTCGAGGACAGAGGACGCCCGGGAGGGCACGCAGCTGCTTCACATCCCTTGTTAGGAACACGCAAGACGAAGGAGGCTAAAACGCTGAAGGCACAGGGGGCACGCGTGGGAAGAAGCTCCCAAGAGGGAAGCTGATAGTCCTTTGTCCTGGCCCCTTCTAGAGGCTCTGTTCCCGGAGCCAGCTGGCACACTGCCCTCCGCTGGGACAGTGGGGGGCGGGGGAGCAATGACCCCTGGACACGTCTTTTCCCCGAACTCCGGAACTTGTCAACACTCGACAGGAAACGGCGCGGAGCCCGAGGCCACCCACACCCAGTCCCATACTCAGACAGGGTGTCAGTGTAGGAAGGGGTGCTGTCTGTGCTGGGGCGGGGTCGCACATGCATCCCTCCTTCCCTGCACCCCCAGGGCCATGACGGCCTGAGCTCCCGGGCCTGGGGCAGACTCATACAGGGACCACAGTCGGAGGAACGCTCTTCACTCTCAAGGTCGCTGTAAATTGGGAGGGAAGGTGCCAAGGACGCAGAAGAGCCTGTCAAAGGAGTCTGGAGAAAAGATTTTTCCAATCACCAGCATATTTTTTCCTTCCTGCATTTGTTTTATTTTGTGCATCTGGGGAGAAAGGCACTTCTGACAGCATCAAAGTGTGGAGGAATACGTGAAGCCCGGGCTGGCGTGGGAGGCAGGGATGGGCTTAGGAAAGCAGCCTTCAAGGATCACAGTGACATGGGCAGCCACCTGGGCTCTCGGAGAAGGCAGAACCACCAGCCGCCTGCATCTCAGGGCCGTGGCCTCAGGGACAGCCACGCACTGTGCGGCTCTGGTGGGGCACCCGGCCTTTCGGGGCGATGCTCTGCTAAAGGCCTCGGGGAGAGAAAGCAGCTTCCCAGCACTTGGGGACGCAGAGAGGACGAACAGGATTATGCCTACTGAGCACTTTGTGTTCCTTGGAATATAAATACCATACAAGGTCCTGTGCTATTATTCGAACTCCTTGGAAAATGCAGGGAACAGGCCAAGGATCACATCTTGAATGCCCATCACATCTCTCCGGCAAAGAGCTCAAGAGAGGCTATAACTCATCCTGGAGAATGGGCAAGGGGGTGGGTGCCATCCTCCTGTTTGAGGAAAGGGGCCCCCGCCCCGCCTGAGAGGTGAAGAGAAGTCACACAGCGCAAACATGGCCCTGAGCGGCACCTCTCATGCAATCACAAACGCATGCCCTTTTAATAATCGTCTACAGCTCAAGTTCCGCAAATAACACTCTGTGATTACACGTACAGATATCAGGAGAGATCGTGGCTGACCACCAGGCCCATCTGCGGCTCCAGGACAGCCACCCACACACACTTCCGCTATGACCCTTGGACGTGGCTGCTACATGACTGTCTTCTCTCCAGGGAGCCGATGCCCACGGCCTGATTATTTACACCGCCAGATGGGAGCCGTGTCCACCCGTGCCAGGATCTGGCATTTCTGACAGGCTTTGTGGGAGACACAGGCCGGGGACAGTCAGGTCCCTCTGTCAGAGATGGTCTCAGCAGCAACCTAAGGGACCCCCTGAGACCCTTCCCTACCCCGTGCCAGGCCCCGCCCACGTCTTCGTCCTCCTGGCAGGACAGGAGACCACGGCCCACCCTACTACTCTTCCACACGTGCACGCGATTCAGGGCACGCCCCTGGAAGCTGCCTGTCCTCCGTCTGGCCAGACCTGCCCAAGGTCCCCGAGCTCACTGGTGGTGGAGCCCAGGCCCCACTCCTTGCCCCTGCCCCTGCCCTCCCCGTATTAACCCTTCGATGCCGTGCTCTCCAGCACAGACCAGGTGTGCAGTGCAGTTCCCAGGGCTTTGCCTCGCCTGCCTCATTTAACCCTCTCCACCCAGTGGCGGTGGTGGTGGCGGGGATGCTATCTTTGCCCTCCCCATGTTACAGATGAGAGAACAGAGGTGCAGGGAGGTTAAGTGGTGAAGGAACCCAGGAAACTGGACTCCAGAAACCATATTCTGACCTGCCATGTCCCACTGCGCAGACCTAGGTGATCCCAAATCAGCCAGGAAAGGTGTCGCCTACACAGGTCTTTATCTAGAGAAAGGAAGGCTAGCTGTGTGTGGTGTGCAGGAGCAAGGCTCCACAGCCTGGGGCCTACTTGTGCCTGGGGGCGGACGGGGGGCAGGAAGAGAAAAGGCAGTGACGGTGGATAGGGGCAGTGGTGACGGGGTGGCGTTGAGGGTGATGATGATGACGATGAAGACGGGAACAGTCCTAATGAGAACACCCCCATTTACTGAGCCCACGTTACCTGCCCGGCACTGTGTCAACCCCTCTCCACAAGAATCATACAAGAGAGTTACTACCATGACCCTCCCCTCCACTGAACACACGGGGGAACGAAGGATCAGAGATTACATAGCTCGTCTAAGCTCACACATGGAGCTGGCAGGCCTGGGATTTTAATCTAATTTGATGTAATTCCAAATCTTATGGCTGAAACCTCTCTGTGATCCCTGCAGACCTAAGAAAAATCCAAGACCTTGTTTTATTAAACCTTTTCAACAACTTTCTGGCCGATCTGAGTCAAGGGAGGTGGGAAGGGAGTGTTGAAGAGTGGAGGGACCCAGGAAGAAAGTCCGGCTCGAGGGAGGGAAGCAAGCATGCCATGGCTGGATGGGGTGGGGCAGAGAAGGTGGGACAGGGCAGGGAGCGAGTGAGGGGAAGACACTTCCCAACTACGGACAAGGGTGTGCGTATGGGGCGTATGTGGGTTGGGGCTGCCGAAGTCCGGCCAAGGTAATATACCTACTTCACTCATTTCGCCAGAGTTATGAAAATTGTTGGCTTTATCTCTGCAAGAAGAATCAAAAATAAACAAAATAAACTAATTTGGAAGTTCAAGAGGGCTTCTTTTTGTGCCTATATTTCCACAAAAGGGGAGATGGTGGAAATAATCACAATCACCTGCCGTTTGTCTTCTAGAATGTTCTTTCACATACGCAGTCTCTCTCACACACGCAGTCCCAACAGCCTCGTGAGGAGGGGTCACCCCACTTTGTAAATGAGCCCAAGGGAGTCAAGCCCTCCTCTCCTGCAGTGCCTGTAACCAGCCTATCTGGTCGGCAGAAGAGCTTCATCAGACCCCCCAGGAAACAGAGCTTCAGAGCAACTCACGGAAGCGACTCAAAAGACCGTCCACTTTCTAGAAAGGACAAACAAGGAAGGCCTGACTGGTGACCTGTCCACAGAGCCTTCTGCCATCAGTCTCTCACCAGGCTCCCCCAAAGCACACGAGCCAGAGGGACCCAGGGGTCCCTACCCCAGGAGCATCCGAGCCAGCTGGACCCAGCAAGTCTAGGAGACAGGAACCAGCCACGACGTAGGAACACCCGGCCAGTACTGAGCGTCCGGGTCCGGGAAGGCTGTGCACCACTCTCGCCTTGGAACCAGGGAGACTGGGTCCCAATTCCCAGCGCCCTCATTCACCCCTGGGGGATGGTCTCCGAAAACAAGGTCCCCAGTGCTGGCTTTTAAATGGGGGGACCTGTGGTACCTACCAACAAGAGTTGGAGTTGGGATGAAATGAGATTCATGAAAATAAACTTCCGAGCGTGATGCCATGTACAAAGCTATAAACAGGAGTCATTATTAGTATTTATGGGCCGCAGTCTCCGTTCAGCCCGGTCACAGAGACCAGGGGGGGCAGCTGTCAGCCAGGGCCAGCGGTGACAAGCGGAGGAGCCCAGCTGTCCACAGCCCCAGCCCACCCGGCCGGCCTCAGCAGACCCCCCCCCCACCTCCCTCCCCGGTGCACCGCACATCTGCCCAGACATGCTTTGCTCACCCCGCCGCCCTCCCGCTCCCCAGCCACCCATCTCCGGGAGGCAGCTCGCTTTCCCGATTTGTGAGCTGCTTTCTTTTGGCAGGGAGCTGCTGCCGTCTGTGCTCTGGACCGTAAAACAAGTTTTCATCAATAAATTAAGATAAGCGGAAAGCCAGCTCAGGAGGAGGCGGGCTGAGGCAGGCAGGCGGGCGGGCCAGAAGTTGCTCTGGGACCCAGAAGGGCCCGAAGTCAATCCAAAGCAAGGCTCAGGCTCATGGCCTCCTCCCCCTGGATCCCAAGGGCCCCATTTGACCCAGACTTCTCAGAGAAGGGGGGAGACACAGGAAGTCACCGTGCCTCTCTTGGGGCCCATTCTGTCCTCGGGGCGGGTAAGCAAGTGTCAGTCACCGGTAACGTCAGGTTCTCAGCAATGCTTGGAGCCAAAATAACGATCCCAATCACCGCGCTAGACAAGCTAAATCTAATCAGACCCCAGCCTGCCCCATCACTGACATGAGAGAGCCACCTCTAAAAGCAAAAATGGCATTCTCACTGACCTTCCCCACAGCTCCACGTGAACCGCCAGGTCCCCCAAACACACCGAGCACACCTCTGCCTCCATGCCTTGCTCACAGCCTCTCCCCCTACCTACAACCACGTAGACTGGGTTCCTTTTCACCTTTCTCGATCCAACCCGGGGGCCTTCAAGGCCCAGCTGATGCCCCACCGCCTCCTCCAGGCTGGCCAACGACCCCTCCCGCCCCGACCATGACTTTCTGCAGTGGCTCCACGGTCTGACAACTCATCGGCCCTAGAACCTTCACCCACCTTTCCAGTACTGACCTCTGCCGGGTGTGTATTCCAGCCTACGACGGCTGCCAC
Organism: Ailurus styani; assembly: GCA_002007465.1. Taxonomy (NCBI): domain Eukaryota; kingdom Metazoa; phylum Chordata; class Mammalia; order Carnivora; family Ailuridae; genus Ailurus; species Ailurus styani. The sequence continues at coordinate 1,501,354 of LNAC01000241.1, read as the reverse complement.
ACCTCTCTGCGCATGGCTGGGGCCCTGAGCTCGGTGTCGGGTGCAGAGACGGCCTCGTTTATCAACAGTCAGGTGTTCACCGAGCGAGCCCGAGTGAGGAAGGGCCGTGGGAACGCGGATGCAAGGCCGGTTTTCAGGTCAGCAACAGGAGCGCCTCCCTAGCCCTAGTGCACAGTATACAGACCTCTTCTGTCGCGACACTCGTCAGCAAGCCAAGCATATGGCAGGAGACGGCCAGCTGTCTGTCCTGCGGCACACACGGAGAGGCACATGGCTGGCTCTGCCTGTGTTGCGGAGTCAGTGGACAGGTAAGCCTTTCGGCAGAGCCGCATGGGCAGCCCAACTTCACAGCACCCGCCATGGTGCACCGGACAGCCGCGAACCTCGGCGAGTGGCGCTGTACCCCCACCTCTCTCAGCTCCCTCACCCCAAAACAAAAGGTTGGACTTAATAATATCCCAAATCCCCCCAGCCCTAAGAGCCTGGGATTCCACCTCGGCTCCAGCCTCACTCGAGCTGTGAGTCAGGCAGGATGACTGCAGTCAGTCCACTCTCCGGGGAGAGAGGTCAAGGCCTTCGGGGCTGCGGGACCTGCTCGCACACCACGGGCCTGCCTCCCACCCCCACCTCAGGAAGAGGGGCCCCACTTCTCTCGCAGAACGGAGCAGAGAGGGAAGGGCCAGGCCGTGAGCTGGGCCTGAGAAGGGCTGTGTCACTTACGCTTACTGCTTATCCCGTGATCTAAACCCCCAGTTAAGGAAACGGACGACCCTGGGACAGAAGACTTGCTGGGGTTCCCCCCACACACCGACAGGGATTCAGTCGGATGCCCATTCAGCACCCTGCCTCAGGAACCCGCCACGTACATCCACTCAAACAGAAGAGATGGCCAAGTTTCAGGCCACAGTGACATTAAATCAAGACTGCTAATTATACCCCAGCCTGGATATAAATCAGAATCGATCACTTCTGAGTTCTGGCGCTTCCCATACCTGGAAGCAGCAGAGTAAAGCGAGGCTTTGATCAAGTCTAGGCTTCAGGGAGGCCTCGCTCTAAGGCAAATCCCGAATCCCAGTGGGCCCTCCCTCCCCTCTCCCACCCCTGCCCCCCCCACAGGTAAACATTCCCTTCACCAAGACCTGGAGGAGGCAAATGATGCCATTTTCTAACAAGCAAACAGAGGGAAAAGGACCTACACGTTAAACTGTGAGTTGGCAGGACGCGGGGAGAACAAAGTTCAGCGAACGGAACAGAAACATATTGACAATAGCAAAGAGAAACAATTACTATGCATTTTCATATGAGATCCCAAGGAATAAATTTTCTCTTGCTTTTGCTTATTCAACAGAAAAAAAAGAGAGAGCGAGGGAGAGCAGGAGCCAGAGAGGGACGAGGACACAGCAGAATGCAGACGCCTGCACTTTGTGGCTCCACACTTCCCTTAAGCTCTGAAAAGAGTGTTTTTTGAGATACGGGCTGACACGGGAGTCAGAAGAAATAGGAAAAAATAACACTGTGAGTGGAGCGGTTTAGGGTGCTGCCTCCAGGGGCACCCACAAAACAGACACCCTCAAATTCATCAGGAGGGGTGCCGCTCCCGTTCACATGGCAGTTCTGCCTCTTTAAAGTAGAAGTTACTTTAAAAATATATATATTTACTCAGAGCTAGAACCCTTAACATCCACGGTACCAGCTGCTCAGGGGAGTGAGAGCCTGGCTTCGTTTCAGGAAAATTCTGACCTCTCTGCGAAAGCGAACCTTCCAAGTAGTCCTACAGAAGTCCTTCTGCAGAAGCAGGTCACCAAGGCCTAGAGAGGAGGGGTGCTCAGCAGTGCCCAAACTGCCGCTGCGGGGGCGGGTGCGAGTCCATGCTGAGGTTCCACAGTCTTTGTGGGCATGACACTGTGAGCGCCAGAAACCCCGGACCCAGGTGAGGACTGCGCCCCCAGCACCAGTGCCCAGGCTGCCCCTCGGGCCACAGAATGCTGAGATCCTCTGCTTGCCATGAACGATGGTACTTGTTTTCCGTGGCGTCGCTGGTGCTCTGAACAACGTCTTCCGAATCGGGGTGTTGGTCCTGGCCCCCCGAAAATGTGCTTCTCCACCCTGTCCCCCACCTTGGGGACATGTTTCCTTCACCTCTTCTTCCATTCTGGAGGTAAAACTTGGATCTGTGGCCAGTGGCTACGAGCACAGGCCCTGGAGTGAGCACGTGGGTGGTGAACCCCGGTTCTTCCCTTTCCCAAATGTAATGGGGCTGGCTGGCCTCTGAGACTCTGACCCTCAGCTGTAATCCGCATAGTCGACTTACCTTACAAGATGGTTGTGAAAATTAAATAGAATAAAACTGTAAAGCTCTTAGAGCAAGAGCACGGCCTCACGTCATTGCGGTACACCACGGTCACGGTCATCGCTACCCTCTGTGTCCGTCTCAGATCTGTCGGCCATATCCCTGCCAATCTCCTGCATCCCCCTCATCCTCTGCACGCCCACAGCCCACTTCCTGCTCTCACCCCTTTGGCCGGAACACTACGAGGCGCCCCTGTTGGTCATCCCCCCTCATCTGTCATCATCACAGTCTAAACGCAATGCCCTGAGCAGGTGCCTCATAGCACAGACCCTGGAGGGCTCCTGCAGGCCCCACGAGGAGGCTGGGAACTCCTCAGCAAGGCGTTCATTCGAGACCTTCCATGGGCACATCTTTTCATCATTAGCGCGCCACTGTCCCCTACGTGTGGGTACACCCCCCTCTGTGATACACCCCATGCCTTTGGCCCATATGCCTCTCCTCTAGCTCTTCCCTTCCCTTCATCCCCTACTGCTCAGCAAGGCCCATCCTTCCCAGGAAGGGTCTCTGCCCCCACCACCACCTTACCCTTCCCTGTCCGTGCACTCCAACACCTGACAGCTCACGGTACCCAACACATTTTGCCCTGTAACAATTCGCTTCTTGTTGCTTTTGCCAAAGCCAAGTCTCATTTTGCGTCTCCTACAGTGCCTTGCAGATAGCAGGCTCCCGAAAGATTGCGTTTTTCAAGTCGGAGCTATGTCTTCCAGAAGGCAAGCTCCCAGCAGGATGGGACCGAGATGGTACAATTTGTTCTGTGCGGTGCCCCCCTGGTTCTCCACTTACCCTGTCAAGGATCCTACCGGTCAAGCAAGGCCCCCCTCCATGAATACCAAGTGTATCCGAATTCTTCAGCAGCCCAGAAATGTCCTGTCAAATGTGGCTACATCCCCGCCCCTACCCCAAGGCACATGGTTTCTCCAGAGAGCAGCCAGAACGGTCCTCATTCAATCTCCCAATTCCAAATCCTTCCCGCAGCCTGCAAGACGCAGAGTGATTGGGCCTCTGCCTTCCTTGCCTCCTTGCCCTGTTCACACCAACCTCTGTCGGCTCCCAAAGCATCCCATGCTACTTCGCGCATTTGTTGTTTCCTTTGTCCAAAATGCTCTTCCTTAGGTAGTGGCGAGATTGATTTATTCTTACCCTTCAAGTTTCCCTTGCTTCCTTCCCATCCTCTATGACAATCTGTTATGACTTTTTATGTTATGAGTGTTTATGATTGTCTGTCTTCCCTATTAGGACATGAATTCTAGAAGACGAGGGAGCTCCGACTTGTTCCTTGTGCATCTCCAGGGTGCTGCGTCGGGCCCGCGGTAAAGGTTCAGTAAGTATCTATGGATGGGAGGGTGGAAGGGAGGGAGGAGACCGGGACTTGGAAATCCTGTCCTTGAGAATTTTCCTCCAAAGTAGCATTTAGGACACACAGATAGGCTTCTGGGGCACCCCCAAGATCCCAGGAGCGGTGGCAGGTGCTTGGCGAGAAAGCCACAGATGTAAACCGCCCGGCAAACAAGAGCAAGATGGAACGGGGGCTATAAAGTCAGTGGCCGCAAGTGAGTTAAAATCCCCACCCTGGCCATTGACCTTAGGAAAGCTACTCCATCTCTCTGGGCCTTAATTTCTCATTTACAAAACAGAGGCCACGCCAAACTCACAAGGCTGTGCGAATACAGGGCTGGGCAGAGAGCAGATGCTCACATAAAATTCTCTTTTTCCAAGGATGCTAAGGGCTCAGACCCACATGCTCTTTCTAATGAAATGAGCTCATCCTCCTTCTCCCCAGGTGCTGGGCCATCTAGGTGTCATCACTCACGCCTCAGCCACCTCGTCTCGGGACCTCACCTGAAGCCTGAGAGGCAGTGAGGAGGGGAGCAGCGAAGCTGCCCCAGGGCTCTGGGAGCACGCCGTGCTGTCCACGGAGACCAGACGCATTCAGATTCCAGGGAACCTCTGCTGGGAGTGGTCAAGGGAAGCCCACTCCCAGACCGACACGTCATTCCCAACCACGGCAGAACGCCCTGGAGGCAGGCACGGGGGTTCCAGGAGGAGGGTCACGGCATGGTGTTACCCACCAGTGCTCGGGATCTGGGGTCACCCCAAGCTGCTCAGTGGGAGGGGGAAGATGCAGGCTAAGAGCCAACTCACCTGACTTCTTGGTCTCAAATACCAAATAGCAGCTCCAAACCCCGGGAAGGAGTCACAGCTCCCTCCGCCCTTCGTTGCTCACTGAAGGACCTGACAAGCAACTCCAAAAGTGCTCTGTGAGGTCTTCCTCCCTCCAGGAAAGGAGGGCCTGCTTTGTCCTTCCCCCTCCCAGCAGAGAGAACAGTGGGGAGACTGTGAGCCCCAGAATATATCCCTGGCTACAGAGTACACGTCCTGGGCCCACAGCACTCAGCCACAAAGGCTCTCCCTTCCCGAACCCCCAGAGTCTGTGGGTGAGGACAGCAGGGGGCAGATTCGGCCCAAGACTGCATCCAGCTGCACCTGCAGATGGGTCGGCTCTCAACTAGCCCTTGACACCCCGGTACTTGCCAACACCACCCCAGCACCCCTCTCCTCCCTGCCCCAATGATTCTACTCTTTCTTTCTAAGACCACTTTTACCATGCTATTTCTATGCTCAGGGGCTCCACTGCCCACCCCCCCAGCCCCACCACATGCATGAGGAGCCCAAACCCTCTGGCCGAACGGTCAAGGTCCCCCACGAGCTGACCACAAGCTCATCTCCTAGTACACCCATTGTGAGTCACTCATCATCTCCCAGAGAGCCCCTGTCTGGCAGGAAGATCCCCCTTGTCCCGAGTCCCCCTGCAAGACCAGCTAAGATCCTGCTGCTTCAGAGGTATCCTTCCCGGGTGAAGAGCAGAAAGAAACCGAAGGAATAAAATCCAACCCTCCCCATTTCTGGGCACCGGCAGTTTTAGTCCTCTGCCCAGAGCCTCCTGACTTGTCACACTTGCTGGTTAGAGAGAAGCCATCACAGCAGGTAGGAAGGGCATCGGAAGGGGACGGCCAGCAGGCAGGCTCCAGAAACCCTGCTGAGGTGCCCGCAAAGGGGAGCCGGGGGGAGCATCGGAGGGGGGCCTGGCTTTTAACAGGAGAGCTTGTTGGGGATAATTTATTCGCCCCGCGTCTCAGCGGGCTTCAGCTAGTTGAGTTGATAATGGAACAAGCGGCTGTTGTTCCTGGATGCCACAGCTCTGTGACGGGGGAGTGAGCGCCGCTGAGAGCCAGCAGCCATAAAGCAGAAGACGGCCCACTGGGGGCCGTGACACTCCGCGGGGACCAGGTTTTACGGTCCTAGGAAGCAGAGGTTCCAAGAAACCCAAGAGCCCGGCCTATCCATCACAGAAGGAAATAGAGCAGGACCCCCAGCTCAGGGAGGGAAGCAGGTCAAACTCCGAGGGGAAAGCTGGGCCAGAACTGAAGCACTTGAAGGGGAAGGACCGAGCACCCCCGGAGCTGGCTGCAGAGAACTGGCCACTGCTGCCCCAGAGCCCCCCGGGGGGGAAAGCAGGGCCAGGAGCTTCCCCTTACTCTGCAGACAGGGTGAGGCATGTGGGGGCAGGAAAGCCCAGAAGCCCAGTGAACTGCAGAAGGGGAGCTTTCTACTTTTACTTTCGAGGGTCATGGGAGACGTGACTGGGAGGGTCTCCTACCTCACCGGACTGTGGGGGTTGCTGGCACACAACGCCGGTGAGAGAAGGAATCCCCCACCTTCAGGGCTGCCTGCTAGGAGCCTTCCCCCCCGCCCCCCCGCCTCACCCCTGATACTGAGCAAAGTCAGCTCCCTGAGGCCTGTGCTACTTCCCAGGGAGAAGTCGTTTCTGTCCTCATTCATCACGAGGCTGTCCAGAACAGCCTCCGTTTGGATGGCCTGGTTGGAGTGACGGTCACATAGCAAAGTGCATTCTGTATTTCAGGAACCAGCCCTGTGTGGGATGAGCCCCGCCAAAGTCCCGTTCTGCTCTGTTTTAGGCAACGTGGAACAGCCACGACTGTGGGGTTCTTTGGCAGTCCCCCTGAAAGAGTTAACTTGGCCTCAAAGTCAAGATCAGGGGCGCCGCAAGGGAGCTTATCTGACCTCCTGAAGGGATTAGCACCCCACTCAAGAAATGCCAATCAGCCAGCAGGGCTGAATTTAACCTCGTCCATCCCTCCTAACCCTAGCCAGGGCACTCTCAAAATCGACAATTACGCTACAGCAACCTGTCACCCACTATTTATAACACGCTTGCCTTCTGCAGGGAACCAGACACCTCCCGTCACAACGAGACCTGGCCTCGGCCTCGGGGACTCGGAAGGCCTCCCCGGGCTCCGCGAGGCCCTGCCCCATCACCTCCGAGGCACCGAGGGCTGTGCTCAACACTCCTTGGGCATGGCCAGGCCCCCCACTGGCTGGGGCTTGGCTCCCCGGCTTCTCACCGGCTCACCACTAGGCCTCGGGCCTGGCCGTCCTGCCCCTCCAACTGCTGGTGCCCAAACGCTCTCCTCCCTCCTTCTCATTCATCACCTCCCCGGCTTCTGACACCCAGCAAATGGAAAGCAGGGGCAAAACCATGAAGGAGGGGGAGCGGAGACACTTCTGTAAATAAGTCTTGATGGGGGAAGGGTCTCTTTGGGGGGCAGGTCTCCGGACCTCTACAGAAGAGGCGGCCCCAGACAATGGAATCGCATTCAGTGCTGAACACTGAAACGAGCTCGAGAACCCTGAAGAGACATGGAGGAGACTTACGTGCATGTCGTTACATGAAGGAACCCAATCTGAGATCATAGCGTGTGATTCCAACCATATGACATTCTGGAAAAGGCCGCACCACGGAGGCAACGAAAAGATCAGTGGTTGCAGGGGGG
>LNAC01000241.1:1379478-1493249 GCA_002007465.1 Ailurus styani | reverse complement strand
CACACCACTCCGTGTGTGCGCACGCACACACACACCACTCTAGTCAGTGATGTGGGCAGGTGGAGGGCTATGCATGTGTGGGAGGCAGGGGGTATGTTGCAAACATCTGGACCTTCCTCTCAATTTTGTTGTAAACCTCAACTTCCTGGAAGGAAGGAAGGAAGGAAGGGAGGGAGGGAGGGAGGGAGGGAGGGAGAGAGGGGGAAGGGGAGAAGGTGGGGAGGAAAGAAAGGGAGGGAAGAAAGGAAGGGAGGGGGGAAGGGAGGAAGGAAGGGAGAAAGGAAGGAAAGGAGGAAGGAAGGGAGGAAGGGGTGAGTGACCAGCTACCAGCCCAGCCGGCAAGGATGCGAATGGCGAAGGAAAAACCCTTCCGTTCAAGGAAAGAGTAAGAGTAGATGCCCATGCCGCAGAGACGCGACAGGGAAAGCCGGATTTCAGCTCTGTGCCTGCATGGGCCACACGTCCGCTGAACCGGACACTCTTCTCTGGACCCATGAGAATGGTCAGACCGCCCAATACCGCCATATCCTCAAGGGTACGTTTACTGGCCTGCGCCAAGACTTCATCAACAGCGTGTCTGTCTAGTCTAGACAAAACTTGCCTTATGCCAAGAGTAACCTAAAGGGAAAGGCTATAGAGGACTTCTGGGTTATGGGGCGAGGTGCCCGGAGAAGTTCCTTCTGCAAACGGGTCATTCCTCCACCACCAAAAAAAAAAAAAAAAAGGAAATTCCAACGGTGCTTCCATGAAACCAAACCCGGCACCCGTTCTGTCCTCCCTCTCCCAGCTTCCCACGGCCACATCCCCTTGGGGTGGCACCGGGACGATCTCGTGAATATGGTGGCAAAGGGCTGAGTGGGGAGAAAGTGCTGGGAAAAGTTTAATAATAGAGCTGGGTAGGGCATGGCCCGTTTCCTTTTTCAGTTGCACTGACCCGCTGTGGGCAGGGCGAGTCAGCTGCTGCGGAGACTCAAACCCAGGTCAGCCCAGGGGCCACGTCTCCTCAGGCCACCTCTGCGAAGGGTCCACATGCTGCGATCAGACGCGGCCATGCACGAACTCGCTGGGCTCGCCTAACGCAGCCTCGCTATAAAAAGCCCGGAGCTGGCGGGGCAGCCCGAGCCAGGCCGGAAGCCCCAAGGTTGACTGTCCTGCGCCCATCAGCCCTCCAGCCCAGCCTCGTGCCTCCCGCCTCATTGTCTCTCTTGACTGGAGACTGCTATTCTGGGCTCCGGGGGACAAAGGGGAGCTGACGACTGCAGCAGGAAGCCCACGGGGTGGGCAGGTTGGCGTCGGAACAGCTCTCCTGGCGAGGGGACAGCTGCCGCCCTCTCTGCAGCCTCTCCCCTGTCCCCTGGAAACCAGCAAATACAATTCACTCAACAGTCGCCACAAAGGCGTGCCCGCAGCATCCCTCCCGGGCGGTGCTTACTGTCTGCCCAGAGAAGCATCCACGCCTGTCCCCGTCAGCCGGCCACTCCTGAAAACGGGCTCAAACTCAATATGAAAAGAACCAAGACTGGGGAAAGGCGCACGTGGAAACAAGGCCCTCCCCTAATCCACAGCTCCTTTGCGACTCAACCTGCCGCATCTGTTCAGTGAGTTTGCTAACAGTACCTCCTCTGGGGTCGTCACAAAGCGAAAATAAGTTAAAGCGCAGAAAGCACCTCCAGCAGCGTCTGGTACCCAGTAAAAGTCCCACAGGCACTGGACAATGTCATCGTCACTGCTGCCATCATCAGTGTCATCGGCAGACACACGAGCCAGAGCCAAGTCGTTCACACTAGCTCTTTCTGGTGGAGAAATGTGCTGTGCGCTGGTGTGGGGTCTGCAGCTCGGGCATAAGCCAGTTGAGAAGGCAGCTGCCACTGCGACCCAGGGGCGGGGGGCCCCGTCCTCCTCACCTCTAAGATGAGAAGACCCTCCCCTCTCCATTTAGGTCTCCAATGTGGGGATGTTGCAGGAGGGGGCAAGGAGAGGGTGTCTAAGACTGAAAAGGTATGGGAAAACAGGCAGGCATCCCCCGGTCCAAAGAAAGCAAGGCAGGGCCCTACAGAGGTGTGCCCCCTGGGGTCCCCTGCACCCATGCTTCAAAGATCACCCCCACTGTCACCGTTTGGAGAACAGGCCCATGCACTGGGGTACGGGCTGGGTGTTTGGAGGCAGTAGTCCATTCAGTACCACACCAGCCCGAGGAGGCGGGCATAATCATCCGAGACCAAGTGGTCAGCTCCGTCCCCAGCTCTAGGCGACTCCACCCTTCCCCCTCCACTCCCCTGCTGGGCATCAGAGTCACCCGAGAAGGTGTGTGATACTGCAGATGCCCAGGCCCTGCCCCAGACCTGAGCATCAGAATCTCCAGGGCTCTAAGCATCCATGTGCCCACACAAGAGCACTCCACTGGGCTGAGGCAGAGCGGACAGAATGACCCCCAGGGACGCGCTGTGGCCCCTCCCTACGTATCCCCTGGCATGAACACACTGTCACCACCACCCCGGGCATCCAGCCCCTTATGACGGGGCTCCTCGGGGACAGCAACCAGATTCCAATCCTACGTGCTGTTCTGTGGATGCCTAATGGAGGGTTTCTGCTTTCTACCTACATCGACCCTGAGCCGTCAGTGGCCTGTCCTCTCCAGGCTTCGGCCCCACCACAAGCACGGTCTAATGTGACGCTCTGGGAACTCTGCACGTGCTACGGAAGTCCCAGCAGCAGCCAGTGCTGTGGCCAAGCTCACGTGGCACTTCTCTGTGGCAGGCACCCACCCTTCAGACCCATTAACTCACTGCACGCCCACTACGACCGATGACGTAGGTGTCACAATCATCCCCATTTACAGATAAGAAACCCAGGCTCTCCCAGAGACTAAGAAACTTGCCCGTTGAGAGGCTCAGCCAGTCAGATCGAGATGCTAAGATCCCGAGCACTGGCCTCTGTCGGATCCTTCGCGAGTTATCATGACTACTTTGTTCACGGAGCCAGCAGGCAGCCTCACGAGTGGTTGAACTCTGTCGTCTTATTTGATTGGCTTAGGAACTTGGGTCTGCTTCAAGGAGGCTCTGCCTGGGACTCTGGCCAGTGAAGCAGGATGACACGGGCTCAGGAGATGTCCCATTCTCCGAGGACACAGGAGCACTCTGGGACAGAGGGCAGGTCCATGCACACCCCTTTTCTCCAGATGACAAACAGCTCGCCCGTACACGGCCACAGCAGCACACGAGAGCGGACAAGCCGGATCTCCCAGGGCCAGTTTGGGGCTCCCCGTGTAATCATACAAAGCCTCTTCTAGACGGCCCCGAAACAGCCCTATTTCCCATCCCCTGCGCCCTCCCCACGAGACAGCTGTCCACCAGCCCATGGAGGGAGAAAGTGACGAGCCCCCCGCAGCCCCACTGGGCCACGAGAGAAGGGTCCTCGGCTCAGCATTGGAGGCACCTCTCTCGGCTCCCTTTGGTTTAAAATAGGCCATGCGGATGCCTGCCAAGATCCAATGCTCTTGGCAAACAGGAGGGTTATATTTCTGGCTGCGCACGGCGAAACACTGGACCAGGGAAGGCTTCCCAAACCAACAGCTGACTCCGGCTGTGATGACAAGCCGATCCTGAGAGAGTCGGCTCCCGCCCAGCTAGCTGTGGGCTCCCCGCAGGAGTACAGTAGGGGGAGGGCTCCGTCCCCACCCCAGAGCTCTGGGAGCGTGAGGACAGCTATATAAGGGCATGGGGCTGGGGGGAGCCCAGGGGGGCTGGGATTTCTGCCTGGCCCCTGCAAGAGCTCCTGCTCCCACAGGCATGTGCACACACCTGCCGCGGATGAACATTCCTGCATGCCATTCCCTGGCCTGGAATGGGCTTCCCCATTTCACTGCCATCGCCGTACCCTCCAAACGCCACTCTCCTCTCACCTGCTCCAGGAAGCCTTGCCCGAGGCCCCACCTCTCCCCAGCCACGCTGGCACCAGAGCGTGCGAAAACCATGTCGCCCAGGAGGGTGTGGGGGCTCGAGGGGTTTGGCGGACAGGTGGCAAGGCACACAGCTGCGGGTTTTAAGGGCAAGAAGGACGGCCGGGGCTCACACTGTGTGGATTCGTTCCATGAAGCTCTGCAGGGTAGAATGAGCACCCAGAATTAGAACTTACAAGGTGAAAACCAATCCCTTAGCCTCATTCACCCAGAGACCCAGAGCAGACTGACATGGCGGCTGCCCCCCGGAAGTCCAGGTGCAGACTCCATGGCTGCCGACGGAACCTCTGCGTGGGGCAGGGGCTGTCCCGTGAGCCTGTTGCTGTCCCAGTCACTGTCCACTCCCACCTTGACTAGGAACTTCCCAGAGCAGGGGCCGCTTTCCAGGTTAGCTCCCAGCCCTGAGCCCCGCAGTACTCAAGTGTGGTGCTGAGTAGCTGCCCCATTCCGAGGGGCACTTGGCTGGTGGTGGCTGTCAGAGTGGGGGGCCCCGGACAGCCCAGGGGAAGGACGGGGGCTGAGAACTCACTGGCCTCCATGTCCTTCCATTCTGTAGAAGTAAAGGTATCCTTTTCCACAAAAATCTCCGCACCCCACCCCACCCCAGCCCACCTAGAGACTCACCGAAAGGTGAACGGTGGCTATCTCTGGAAGATGGCCCTATGAGTGATTTTAATTAACACTGTGTTTTTTAATCTCTCTCTCCTTTCCAATCATCTCCAAAGATCACATATTAATTTTACAATCAGAAACAAACTTTTGAAGGAGGAAGCAACTTCCTTCTTCCCTCTCGGACCCCTCCCATGGTTAGTCAGAGACCTGCACCTCCGTTCCCACATACGTCCTGGCACTCACACACCCCATGGAAGAACGTCCCGATGCAAGTGCTGTTCATCGTTGTGGGGAAAGCAACAGCACCAGGCCTGCCCATTTCTCAGGTGCCGGGCGCCTGTGTGATGGTGTGGGACGCAGCAGGTACACGCTGAACACCCTCTCCTTCCCGGGGTCCTGGAGGGGCCTCAGCAGCTGCTCTGTGTGCCAGCACGGCTCCCCAAGCATCTCCAAAGACAGCCTTCGACCCTTACCATGCCGGCAGCCTCTTTAAGGAGCCCACAAGGGTATGGAGCCGACGCCCAGGCTCTCATCTCGGCACACTTGTCACTGTGGTGACTCCCAAAACGCAGGCGGGAAAGAGAAAGATGCAGAAAGGGAGCCGCAGGGGAAGGGAAGGCCAAGAGGAGATGAGGGAGCCATGGGCTGGAGCAGGAGGCCATCCCCACCTGCCACCCCATCCACTTTGCGCCACCTTTAATCCCTCCCGGGCGCCAAGCCCCTTCTCAGGGCAGGTCACCGAGCCCATCATGGCCATGAACCTGGCCGTCCCCAGGCCTGGCAGCCTGTGATCGGCACAAGAGCCCCAGAGCCCAGCGCTGCATACCTCAGGCACTCCGTCATGGCACCCGAAATGGGTTCTGGTGTCACAGGCGCGATGCTGTGAGCCAGCTACCCTGGCACGGGCCACCTCCATGACCGCCGAGAAGCTGGCCTCGGCCTGGGCAGGCTGGGCCCGGGCGCGGGAGCAGAGACAGGGCTTCCCGGGGCGGGCCTGTGCCGAGACGGGCAGGGCTGGGGAAGGGGCACAAGAGCCCGGCCCTCAGCATGCCCGACTCCACTGGGCCGCTCACCCGCACACACCCAACACAGCAGACACATGAGAGGCAAGTGAAAAGGTGAGGCGCGAGGGGAGATCCTAAAAGCAGCGAACTCCACGTTCCAGAAACACAAAGCTAGCGGGGGATTAGATCAAAGTTTGCAAAATCCTGAAGGACAATGAGACAGCCGACGCAGACCTGTCCAACAGATCCCGAAATAGAACCTCAGGCATCCCTCGAAGCTTAGCAAAAAATTTTCTGAGGACAAATAAAAGGCAGTTCAGCTTTATACCTGGGCAAAGGCAAGGGGCTTATTACCACGCAGGGTGGCACAGGACAGGGTGGCACAGGCATCAAGACCGCTCAGATAAACCCAGGAGTGACAGAACCACACCATTAAAGGAACCAGGGAACCTGGCACACTTATGACCTTCATGCTGGCCGGCCCTGTGGCAAACACCGACAGACCAGCCGCTCACCGAGCGTGGGAAGCCCTCCCCGTGTGCCATGTAAACAATCAACACTGCTCACCCACCAGGCGCCGTATGGGAGGAAAGCACGCAGGCTTTGGAGTCGGACATCCAGAATCCAAATCCTAGCTCCACCACTCACACTCGGAGGCTTTGAGTAAATCACCTAACCTCTCTGGGGCCATTCCCTTGTTTGCAAAATAAAGACAAGGAGATCTTCTGTGGAGCGATGATCTTAGAATTAAACTACGTAACATACATGAACCCCGAGGACAGTGCCCATTAGGTGGGAGGTGGGCAGGAAACAGCCATGAACAAGAACCTATATTCACTTCGCCAATAATCAGACGTGGTTCTGCCCGCAGCAACATCAGAGGCGCACATATATAACCCAGCACGAGGGGAAAGTAGTAAGGACGGCAGGACAGAGAGAACATGGAAGGAGTCCGAGGTTCTCTCTGGAGGAGTTCGGGAAGGTTTCACGGAAGAAGAGGAGCAGCACTTGAGATGGAATCTTCAAGGGAAAGGGGATGGGCTTGTCATGGGTACAGATGAGTGGGATGGGAAGAATCGTGGGCGGGAAGGACAGCATGAGCCACAAAACAACACAGGAAGGAAGCAGGACAGGAAATGATGTCTGAGCACTTCCTGGGGGCCACCCAGGGTGCTGTGTGAAGGGGAGGGAGCAGAGACAGGGAGAGGTGGTCCATGGGGTGCCTGAGGTCCTGAGGGAGTGTGACTCCAGCGGAGAAGGTCCAGGTGATGGGGATGGGGAGCATGGTCTCTGCTAATCTCCAAGTGACGGGAACAGAGGCGGTGTCTTGCGTGGGAGTGGAGAGAGGGCTGTTAACACGGCTCAGGCACCAGGAAGAAGAACCCAGCAGTCGTGACTCAAACAATCTAAGAGAAACTGGGGACAAGGAAGATCAGGAGAGAACCTAATGAGCGCGCGAGGGGTGAAGGAGTCCCGACCTAGGGAAATGGCAGGACAAAAGGACAGGCAGAGCACAGGTGGGGAGGGGCCGGCAGAGTTTCGGGTCTGAGAGCTGGGCAGGTGGTGGGACTTGCTACCAAGCCGAGCAACAGGACAAAGGAGGGCTTCTGAAGCAGGAAGACAAAACCGGTGTGAGGAACCGGTGGAAGGTGCACGTGGAGACCGCGGCACGCGGCGGGAAGCGTGGTGAGGGGAGGGCTGCACGGCTGGCATCGGAAGACACAGTTTGGCCACGCACTCTGTGGCCTCCAAGTGTAACCCAAGCAACTGTGGCTTCAGCATGCTGGGCCCGAGTTTGATCACCCAGAAAAAAACAAGTGAACTAGTCCGCTCTACAGGCTTATGGTAAAGGGCAAATGTAACATATGTAAAGACACACTGCACACTACAAAGCACTTTATACACACGAGATGTTATTCTCAGGCTTCACGGCTAAAACCAAGAGGCTAGACAGCTTTGCCAAGGGAGAGGGGGAAGAACAAGAGTGTGGACGGACCAGAGGTGTAGTGTTCGGGGACATGAGGTCAGAGCGAGCAGCAGCCACGGACAAAGCAGAGCAGCCGGAGAAAAACCAGGAGGGCACAACAACTCGAAACTCAAAGAAAGAGAGTGGGATCTCCTCCCCAAAGACGGGCGGCCCACAGCCCAGGCTCTCGCAGCCACACTGCCGCGTCCGCCGTGTCCCCAGCCCTGGCCACCACCCTCCAGGTCCCACCAGGAACGACTGCCCTCGGCTCAGCCTGAAAAGGAGGACAATGTCACAGTAAGTGGAGCGTGTGCCGCGGGGAACCGCAGCCCCTCGGAGGAATAACTTCCGCAGAAGTAACAGGCGTTACTTCTTTTTGAGTGGCCAAGTGAGGGACTGCTCGTCAACATCTCTGGGGACAGACAGGTCAGAGGAGAGGCATTCAGGAGCATCTGCTCCCTGATTATAATGAAGTGGCTGCTGCTCTAATGCGCAGAGGCCACACAGGGCTCCGGGAGGGGGAAGGAAATCAGGCGGGCTGTCACTCCGTTAAGAGGCAGTTTTCTCCTCCAGCATTCTCCAGTGGGCCGTGCCGGCGTACGTGCACTGATGACACACACACCCCCATTCTAGCAACCCGAAGCCGATGGGCAGCCGATGGGGCGATTCTGCAAGAGAGTGAAGGGGCTTCTCTGTGAGTCCCGAGCCAGCAGTGGGAAACAGACAGCACAGGGGGCGGTCCACCAGGAGGCAGCAGTGAGCACACCCTCTAGTGGGCTGGCTCCGGGAGCCACGCAAAGGGGGCTGGGCAGACGTGCGGGCTTGGGGGATCCGAACCTCCAGACCAGCCTGTCCCCACAACCAGACAGCCAGAACAGAAGAGAGACCGCCACGGGCAATGGGGTTGACTGCACCTGCTCCGTGCAGTCCCCCGGGGTGCTTCTCTGCGGACCGGAGCACCCCATTCCTCTCCAGGTCTCCTTCCTCCGCCAAGTCTGTCTCTGAAGAGGCTTTGAGACCTTGCCAGTCATTCTGGCCTGACGTTCTCTCAGGCCACCCTGCGCTTTCTCTGCTCTGAAGGTCTAGAGAATTGAAGCAGGAAAGACCTGCAGAGGGGTTCTGGGCCCATCTCCTGCCTCCAGGTTGACCTACACTCCCACAGGAAAGATGACTGGCCGCCACTGCTCTTTCCCTGGGGGTACGTGGGCCAGCAAATCCCATCAGCCGAACCGGGAGAACTAATCTCTCTCTGACTCCACCTTTAGTAAATTTCACCTTGGTCAGATGGTTTCTGCTTTGTCTCACTGCCCGTGGCTGGTCCTAGATGAGGCCCAAGGTCATTCCCAAGATGCTTTCGCAATGAACTCATCGGTGTCCAAAGCAATCCACATTTCTTGAGTACCTTCTATGAGCCCCGCACTCTCCTTTGCTCTGGACGAGCCCACACCCTTCCCTCCACAGTATTCCCCCAGGACCAGGCTCTTCTCAGACCGCCATCACCCAGGAGCCCTACACACCGGCAGACATCTATCCTGGAGGCTGCCCCACGTTGCCTAGGACTCCACGGCCCGCAGAGCTGGCTCAACCTCTTCACCTACACCCTCGGGAGCAGAGATAAACTCAGCACCCAGCCCCACGGCCACCTCCGTGAGCTGCCCTCCGCCGGCCTCCAAGGATGGCCAGCAGCACTTGGAGAGGGGAGCTGGGAAGGCCCCAGGGTCGTTCTGAAGAGCCACCAATTCCAGTTTGGCTCCGCCCTGCCCCAGATGAGACTGTTACGGGGCCAGAAATTGAAGGGCCATGGTCAGAAAGGACATGGGTGCACTGAGCCAGGTAACAGGGGTTTGGAACAACTGGGCTACCGTTCCCTGGCGTTGAGAGGGGAATGGACTCGGAATCCCAAACCTTTGAAGTGGGAAATCTTGCCAGATGTCCACGGGCCTTCTTCCCTCTCTACTCTGTGGGTAAGCTGGGTTCAAGCCCTCCTGCCACGTAGTCCTCCTATCTCCAGGAAGGCTATCTGAGCTCACCAGAGTCCTAGGAAGGGGTGATTGAAGCTGGGAAGAGGAAGGGGGCCGGGGTGGGGGTGGCAGCCCCCATGCTCCCTAGAGTCTGAGGAGAGTGCCCCAGTCTGCCCAGCAGAAACTCTAGTACTCAAAACTAGAGTGCGCCCACCAATCACTAGAGTGCACAAGACAGACACAGAATCGATCCCCATGTCAGCCACACTTCATAGCCCCTCCTGCCACAGTTTGGTGCTGTCAGCAAAGGATGTTGGGGGGTTGGGAGATGCAGCCAAGGCCTCCATCACCCCTCCTGTGACTCTTGCAGCCAACATACTGCAAGGAAGCAAAGTGGGGAGGACAGGGGAGCAGGCAGCCCTTTTCCTACACAGTTAGAGGCAGCGGGGGCCCAGAGAGGCTGTCCATGGTCATAGGGCAAATCGAGGGCAAACCCTGTCCCGTCTCACTCCCTTTCCCTCCGACATAGCTAGGCTTCCACTCAACGTGCTCCCCTCCTCCAGAACATTCGAAAGTGACTTGAGAAAAAGAAAACTGAAGAACACTTCTCGTGGCAAGAGTCAACTTTCCCTTTCCATTCTCAGGACGGAAGCCCAGGAGCAGTTTTGAGGACATCCGTCTGTCCTTCCTGCACCCCCTGGGCACCTCCCTTTGGCAGTAGCCTGAGAACTGGAAACGGGCCTGGCACCTTCCAGGGCTGTTCCACCGGCTAGCAGGTGCGAGAAACGTGCCTTGGTCCAGGAATCTATTTGCCCGCTTGGCTGCCTCAGGACGGTCCAATCAGCGGTGCTGAGTTCCAGAACCAGAGGCTGCCAGCGAGAGGCAGAGGGGCAGCCCCCGCCAGGCAGGGGGGATGGTACCTGGGACTCAGGGAGGTCTGTTCCCCTCCCTCCATCCCAGGAACAAAGCAGCCCACAGCTGTGTCTGCCCCAGAAGCCTGGGTGCCACGGAGTGGAGAAGCTAAGACGCCATGAGGGAGGGCGACTTGGCAGAAGCAGGTCCCTGAAGCTCCAAGAGCATGGTGTTGGATACTGAGAGACAGAGCTGGGTCAACTGTCCTCGGGAAAGGGAGGGAAGAACCCAGCCACTCTCCCAGGGAGAACGTTCCAGAGTCTGACGAGGGCGGCGCAAACCTAGTGAACCACACACCCTCCCTTCTCAGCTGTAGAACTCCAGCAAGGTTTGGCTCCTCTCACCCTTTCTCCTCCATTACGCGGGCTCTCACACCCATGACTAAAGACACCATCAAGCAGATGGTCCCCTTCGGGGGGGCCGCTGGGGGCTCACCATCTGGTGGGCCCTGCTGCCACCGATGCTGTCTGTCTGCAGCACAGGGACCAAGGGGGCGCAGGGGACGGCGAGAGTGCCTCCTCCCGACGCGGACCTTGGCGGGTGTTCCGCCGCCCAGCACACACCAGCAGCAGCCTCTCCTGCTCCCACCTCTGTGCCCTGCACCTCCTTCCAGGGAGGGCTGGGAGGACTGGCGCCCAGCTCCAGGGCTGTGGCTGGCAGGCCCTGACCTCCTCCCTGGCCGGCGCCGAGAAGTAGGGGGTGGGACTTGCCTACATCTCTGTACGGGAATGGCTGTCACGGGCTATGGAGGTTTGGGGAGAGAGAGGAAGGCCCAGGGTGGGGACGAGACCTGCCTAAACTCACCCCTCCATGGAACCAGGGTCCCTGCAGCTGAGTCTCGTGGAGAGAGGACAAGAGTTGGGGCAAGAAAGTTGAATCACAAAGTAATTTCCCTGCCTCCGAGCAGACCACTGGGGCAAAAATCATGTCACTGAGGCATCGGTCTCCTCGGAGTGTACTATGTAGGGCAAAGTGTCCCAGACAGGCCCTGCTGGTATGCCTTAGGGGCCCAGACACGGCAAACAGAGGCCAAAGTGCTTTCAAATGACCAGCCAAGGCCTAGCCAGGAAGTCTTTGGTTCCCAGGAGCATAGAACCAGAGGGCATATGGGGACAGAGGAGACCCCTAATGGCTGGCAGGGGTAACTCAATCACAGAAGGCTTCTCAAAGGCAGTGGCCTTGAACCCAGTTACCTCCTGCATCCCCGCCGCCCATCAGAGGCCACGGAGCCATGCTCTCTACCAGACTGAGAACCTGCATCAGAGCAGACAGGAAAGCAATGGGCGTCTGTGTCCCTCTTCAGCCAAAGCTGGCCAAGGAGGGCCCACAGAGGGGGAGCTGGAGGGAACAGCAGAGGCAGGGCCTGAAGCCAGGCTTCTCCCCCCAACTGACGCCCAGGGCTGACGCTGTCTTGGCTGTGATCTGGTCTGGCACTAAGCGGCTTAGCCGACAGCCCTATCTCCTCCGCTCAAGGCTCAGCTGGGCACGAGGGGAGGGGGCAACTCTGCGAGACGTGAGCGCCTTCGGCCAGACAGAACTGCTATACCCAGAGCTACTCTGAACACCAGACAAGTTTCTTAGCTTCTCTGAACCTCCTGTGTGTACAAGGAAGGACAACGGCAGCCCCGTTGCCTCGGGCTGGAACCAGAAGTCCACAAGGCCATGGGAGCAGAGGCCCAGCGCCGTGCCTGACCCACGGGAGCCGCTCGACGGTTGCTCGGCGGCGGGGTGGAGACACGGTGGGTTAGACAGGCAGAGGATGAGATGCAGAAGCCAACTGCCACACACTCACTTACGGAGAAGGACAGGCTTGGGGGATGCTTCCATACCGAGTCAGCTTTATCTGCTTTGGATTTTAAGGACCATCCCAAACCCCATCCCACTCGAAAATATCAGTGCACCCAAACCCAGACTTTCTAAGGCTGATTCTGAGGCAGTGCTAAGAGGCCCAAGGACTCTCCGACTTCCTCCAGAGTTCCCGTTGGATGTCCCACTTCTGAGGACAGGCTCACACTTCACTTTGGGGCGACAGGGGATGCCTACAGGGTGCAGGGAGCAGCTGCCACAGAGGGACACACAATGCCCAGCAGTCTGTGCTGCTGGAAATCCTGTGAGGAAAGGAGTGAGCACAAAGGGTCCCTGGAGAGCCCATGCACAGTCACTGGGTGCCCAGGCCCAGGGAGAGCTCACCAGACCTCATGGCACATTCAGGGTGCAGTTGGGGCTCCCCACCACAGCAGCCTGCCCCTCTGCCCAGAGAACAGGCAAGCCCTGCTGACCACTGCATTCCCCGTGCAGCCCCGTGCCAGCAGCTGAGCACACAGAGAAGGGTAAGGACCGTCCCTGTCCTGGGGAGCTAGAGGCAAGGGGGAGAGAGAATACCTGGCCAGTTCAGGGACCCTGCCCAGAACTGATGGTGGGAGCTAGAGCAGGCCATGTCCCACTCCCAGGAGCCATTACTCCCTGGAACGGGAGCTGCCCCTGCTGGTTGCCAGGATGGAAGGGAGAGAAAGCTCAGGGCCGAGGGGCAGGCTGGGCGCGGTCCCGGAGCACCAGGCCATGAGGCAGAGGGTACGGCGGCCCCAGTGCAGGGAATGGCAGGTGGCAGACCCATTCCCAGACTGCCCCCTTGCCACCCCCCTCCCCGCCCTTAGCTCGGGCTTTTAAATAAGCATCTCTGAAGCGCTGGGGCCAGTGTCCCATATGCAGGCTTCTCCCAGCCTTCTGAGGAGTGGTCCAGTGGGGATCAAATTCATAATAACACTGCCCCAGGGGACTGACGGACCCCCGAGAGGAAGACCCCCGAAGGTGGCCTGAGGAAAACCAGAGGGGGCAGGGAGGTGGCAAGAGGGCGGGAGGGCAGAACGTTCTCTCTCTCTATTCGGACTGCTTCCTGCCCAGGAAAAGGTCGTCAGGAGCCCGGGGCATCTCTTCCTCGCCAGGGCCAGTAGCCCCCCACATGCAGAAGCCCTGACTCCAAGCAGCTGCCTGGCAGAGGCCATGAGGAGGGGGCAGGGGAGAGGCCTCTGCCCTCCACTGCTCTTGGTCAGGACACGGCCCCGGCTAGCAGCATTCCGTTCTATACTGAGCCCAGTGACACAGCAGGTCCCTGGGCTGGCAGCGCCGACTGCCTCCCCAACCCCACTGGGCACACTCTAAGGCCAGTACCTCCACCCAAGGTCAGGGCCTGTCACAGGCCCGGAGCCACACCCACGGAGCGGACCAGGGCTGGGCTGAGCACCTGGCCAGAGCTCCAGCGCCCCTGTCACCACTTTGCAGGCAAGAAACCGAGGCTCGGAGGGAAAACCCTGATTTCCATCACAGGCCGCCCATTCCTCCTTGACCATCTCGCTTGATCCCCATTCCGTGACGCTGTCCAGGTCCTATGCGGGCACAGACACACACACACACACGTACGCGTTCTGACGTCTTGGAATTCACTGGGTACCCACGGCAGGGAACAATTCCTCCTCACTCGAATCCCCACTATGCGGTGGTAGTGATGTGACTGCATGCGTTTGGCGGTGCTCAGAGCCGTTCCCCAAAGAGTCCATTTTACAGTGTGCGAAGTACACCACACAGCGAACGTCTCCGCCTGCCCTGTCACGTGTAACGACTCCCCAAACTCACTCACCCCCAGACGTAACGCACTTGGTCTAACCGTTCCCCTGATGCAAGATGTTCCAGTTGTTCCTAATTTCCCTTTACTACAAATTGCTCTGCAATGAACACGCTCGCACGTGGCCTCTGACAGCGCTTCTGATCAGTTTCTCAGGGTTTCTCAGAAGTGCACTCACCGGTCTGAGGATGGGGCCGATGTTCAGACTCTCCACACTTCCCCGTGAAGTTGTCCAGCACAAAGGGTGCAGAACTTTATGCTCCCCACCCCCACACCCCTCATCCCCCCCCTCACCGTCCCACCCCCAGCTCTGTGTTGAGGGGCTGCCTCACGCTAGCAGTGATTGGTGTGAAAATCTGGGCACACTGGAAACACACAAAAAGAACACAGTGTCATCGTCACAGTTTGGAATTCTTTGATGACGAGTGACGTTCTTTCTCGTGCTTATTGATCACTAATATTTCTTCTTACACAAACTTAATTACAGCAACAGCCAGCAAGCCACAATTCTCAAATGTCCATGCCATTTCAGTGTTATTGTTATAATATATCAAATCTACATTCTATCGCAGGAGTTAATATTATGCTCGTATTTAATACCACAGTACAGTAGAGACAGGCGTGGGGCAGCGGTTGGGAACACCCGATTTCAAGCCAGACAGCCCTGCGTGTAAATGCCTACACCCTCAGGCACCACCTGTGTGACCTTGAGAAAGTTACTTAACCTCTCTTAGCTTCAGTTTCATCTCTCTGCAATTAGAACATGGAACTATGAAAGCTGCTTTTCAGGGTCCCCACGCGAACCAGAAGAGGCGCTCAGTGTAGGACCACACATCTGCGGTGCTCTACAAACAGAGACAGTGGGCACCACGGACGCTACCGAATGGCCCAACATGCTGGGCACCTGTCCTGGGTCATGAAGAGGAAAGCAGGAGATGCCAATGATACGACGCTACAGTGCTATGAGGCCACATTGCAGTGTGGCATTCAAAGGGAGGTCTTCCCAACTAGGTCCGCTTTACAAACAGGGCACTTACCCTTATCAGTGAGAAAGCAGGAAAATGGACCCAATGACTTTTTCTCCCCAGGAGACAAGAAAAAAATTCAGTGTCACGGTAAGCTTCAAAGGGCAGCAGGAAACCAGAGTGATCTCTCTCCGACTTAGGGGGTTCTAGTCCCTGGGTAGAGGGCTCGAGTCTAATGGAGTAGAGAAGAGCAAAGGAGAGATGCCTGGGGGCTGGGTGGCCTAGACTCCCCCCCACCCCACCCGCTACGCTCCGGGGAAAGGCTGGGGCAAGAGAGGAAAACCATCACCCAATCCTCAGACACAGCCTTATGGCTTAGATGCCTCCCCAACTCCCTTCTCTGAAGGCTGGCAGTGGAGAGTGTCTATTCCACAAACCTGTCACCTTGCTAATGCCGGGAAGCCCAGAGCCCCCCTCCTGCTCCGCCTCCCACCATGTCAGTGTCATTCCAGGGCCACAGACAGATGAGGCCAACCAGCCCAGACACAGGCAGGTGAGGAAAGATGCCACCCGCCCATCTGGCAGAAGAGATCCGTCACCCACGCCCTTTAAGCATGAAAACAAGCCTTTTAATGGGCAGGGGAGACCCGCTCCCAGGCAGAACACTGGGCTCAACCCCAAAAGCCATGTAGGGGCCACATGGAAAGCAATTCTGATGTTTGCCCAACCTCACACCCTTGAGGGGCAGTATAACAACACACAAGAACAAGAGCGCTGGAGGTCTGCAGCCTAGATTCAAATCCCCCTGCTTTCCTGCTGTGTGAGCTTAGGCTTGTGACCTAACTTCTCTGAGCCTCCATTCCACAACCATAAAATGGGAATGCTAACATAGGCTCATGGTGAGGATTCAGTGAGGTAAAGCATGGGAAGAGCCTACAACAGAGCCTGACACATAGCAAGCACTCAGTTAATAAGAGTCACCACTGTTTGCCAGTGAAGAAGTGGGGAGTGGAGATGACAGCAAATGCCCCCTGGGGCAGAGCTCTGACTCCTGGCATGGCTCCTCTCCCACCCTGTCCACACCACCCACACCTCAGCCTGCAGTGGGGTCTTGTGAAACCAAACACACTCCAGAAGGAAAACAAGGAGGGGAGCAGGAGACCACTGAAGCTGGGTGATGGGTACATGAGGGTTCCTTACACTATTCTATTTCTGCACCTGTCTGGAAATTTCCACAATGAAAAGTTAGAAGGAAACAAGGAGCTCTTTCATAATACCTGGCCCCACTTGGTCAGACCTCTTCTCTGTACTTCTGATCCTGGGGATGCCTTCCTTCTTCACACCCTATAATACAATCAAGATTCTATTGCCTTTATGCCATTTTAAAACTTCCAAACTCCTAGCTGCTCTCCTCTCCGTCACTCACCCCTTCCTTCTCTCCCTCCTCCGCACCTCCCTACCAGATGCTGTCGGAACCTCCCGATGACCCTCCAAGGCCAAGTCCAGGGCAGCAGACGACGAACGGGAAGACACGGGTTTCAGCCTCACGCACCTGTTGCCTGTGCTCACCTGTACGGCTAAGATCTCTCCGCCTCAGATCAGTGGAAGCTCCACAGAGTCAGCAGAGAGATTTCTAGCGGCCACTACTGCTACTTTGCAAAGGCTAAAAAGAGCCTCCCACCTCCTTCTCGGAGCCTGCCTGTGGGCGTCACACTCAGGAACCGGGCAGTGATAAGGAGATTCCCAAGGCAAACACCCCTCCCACACGGAGGGGCTAGGGAAACGGGAACACGGGTCCAAGGAGCATACAAACAGAGATAAGGGATAAAAAGGAAAACCAAGAGGGGTGAGGGGTGTGCTCCTCCCCGGAAGCGTGCGAGCGTGCACCTTCACAGACAAGAAGCTGGAGGCAGGGAGGCAGCATTCCCACTAACGGGGGCCCCCATTACTCCCCATCCCCGCTGCTCCCACCTCTCCCTCTCAGGATGATGGGGGTCAGGCCCAGAAAACGGGAGGCTCCTAGGATCACAGGGTGAACTGGGAACCCTCAGGTCTAATTCTACCACGCCCTGCCACGTGGGTGACTGCGGAGAAACTCACCTGCCCCTCTCTGGGCATCACCTGGCCTTCTTCAGGGAGTACCAGGCCTTTGAGGCCACTAGAGAGAAAAAACACAGCAGGAAACACCTTGGGGACGAAGCCGGTACACGTAGCACGGCCTGCGTGCCCGGGGCTGGTGGGCCACGTTCCCCAGCAGCCATCGGCCATCGGCTGCTGTGGTCTAAATGGCCTCAGCTGACATCTCCCAGTGCATCCGCACACGCCTAGCTAGGGACTGAGGTCTGAAGTCATAATAATCTTCACCCCCATCTCTGGAGCGGGGAAATGAGGGCATGTGACTTTGCCCCAGAACAGGGGATAAAAGGATAGTTTGGCTGTGGGTCTCAACCCAGAAGTCCCAATTCACAGCCAAGGCTCTCCCCAGGAGATAAAGAGCTGACACAGTTTCCTGGGAAGAGCACCATTTGGGGCCCGGTTTCCTGGTAGCAAGGGGAAGGAGCCGGTCCTGATGCCGCCATGACATTCGCGAAGGGCACCGTGGGAACAAACACAAGCCACAAACCACAATTCAGCACAAAGCAGGCTGCCCCCCTCCCTGCCCCCAGCAGCTGCAGACTGTGCTCGGCCCCACGTGTCCTGGGGGTTGGAGCCAGAGGGATCCCTGAGCGCTGCCCAGGGAAGGAGGCTGTCATGCAGGCCAGACTGAGGAAGTCCAGCAAAGAGAAGAGCGAAGGATGCAGACAGGGAACGTGAGTTTGAAGCTCAGCTCGGCTATTTCTAACCATCAACCTTAGGCCAATTACTGTTCTCTTACTTGTGAAATGAGAAGAACACACCTTCTCTACAGGAGAGAAACAAGCACAGTGTCAACCGAAAGCATCACTCAAAAACGGGAATATTCTAGAAAGCATCACTCAAAAACAGGGGAATATTCTAGACTTCCTGCCGTGGGGGTGGGGGGCAGTGAGAGGAGGGAAGGTCAGAAGACAGAGGAAGGGTCCAAGTGAAGCTGAAAGTTTGAAACTCAACCTGCTGGTTTTACCGCCAAGCCCTCTGTCATCACAGGAACCCAACCTGCAGCAAACGTAGGCCAAGTTCATAAACATGATTAAAAAGGTTGTTTGCAAAGTTAGTGCAAGGGGATGGGCTGCAGATGGCGGCAGTAATGTCCTTCCACAGCAGAGAGCAGCTGGCTGTAGGGACTCAGGACCGCCATGGGGGGGTGCGGGGTGGGGGGTGCTAATGCCCACTCTTGGCTTTGGAAATGGAGGATGCAGGGACCCTATCCTCTCTTGACTGGGGATCGAGGAGACTTCCAGAAAGTGAAACCCTAAGCCATAAGACTGCCATTCGCTCCAGACAGATCAGTCAGGCTTTCGAATCCTGCCCAACAAGGAGGCCCAACCGAGGAAGGGAGGGCCTTCTTTGGGTGGGACGCAGCCCGGCTCGCTCTGGCAGTCGATCAGTGGGAGTGTCCTTGGCAGGAGGGGGTTAGCCCATCTGAGGTCTCTCCCTGCTCTGAGGCCAAATGCAGGGACCAGAACCTTCTCTCTGGCTCGCAGCTTGGCAGAGAGCTTTGTAGGTCACATTTCACCGAAGCGGGCATCAGCCTATCTCTTTGATGGTGAGCCACGAGGAGGCAGGGTCCAGGACTATCTGTGCAGCGAATATAAATACTTTACAAATGCATTGAAGGAGACAAGGTTGATCAGGATAATACAATGAGCCCTTGGCCCAGTTCTCTCTCCACACACCTCACTGCCTCAGACCCTTCCCTCTCCTGGGGCCCACCTGCTCCAGGAAGCCCTCCCTGATGGGCCATTTGTGGCAGCCCTCCCACTACACTGCTCTGGCACCTCAGCTGCTGCTTCTTGCACGGGCCCCCTGTCTGCTGGACGCCCTGGTGACCCCTGTGGGCAGCACCTCATCTGTAGGACACTTCTCGAATGTTCTCTGCAGTATGAGGAACCCAGAGCGTGGCCCATGACCACCTCCGTGACTGGATCCGAGCAGGCAGAGCTTCCCACAACCCTGTAGCATGAGGCGTATGCCTGCGCATTGTCACCAGCCCTCTGCCTCCTGCTGATCTGGGAGAGGAGTCATCAGTCCACTAAAATATGCCAAGGCCAGGACTCACAGATGATTCCCCTACAAGGGTTAGGGAGCACACACCCAGGCTTGTAAGTCTCTTCTCTACCCCCACCCCATTTTTTCCGGTCCCAGAAAGCCCCAGCTAATCTCTCAGTAAATACCACAGGCTGGGTCAGATTCAGAGCCAGCCAACCGCATGCCAGACGCTCTTCACATATCATCTTATTTACTGAGAGGAGCAACATGGCGGCCGTGAAGTGCACAAGCACCAGCTGGCTGTGAACCGACTCTGTAATCACCAGCTGTGGGACCTCGGACAAGTTCCCTAACCTCTCTGAGCTGCAGCTGCCTCCTCCATGAAACGGAGGTCCACACCACCTCTCTCTCAGGTCTGCTGCCGGAATCGTGTTTGTAAAGTGTTTACCAGTTGGCCGGCACTCTTAGAAAGCTCCCAATAAATGATAATACTATTGCATCGATCCCTTGAGGTATTACCGTCTTCTCTCTACCAGTGAGGAGGGCAAAGCTCAGAGATGTCAGGCAACACAGTTCAGAGGCACAGAGCGGCTGCTAAGGAGACAGAGATGGGGATTTGCACTCAGGTCTTCTGCCTTTGGGTGCACTGATCTGGCAGGAGCGTGGGCTTGTGGAGGACACTAAAGGGACAGAGAGGCAGGCGGGTGTGTCCTCACCCCTGGGGAAGGTCACGGCCTCAAGTCATAGGAACCAAGCAGCTGGGGGACCCCAGGTCGTGTCCCTCCACCCCTCTCTGACTTCAGCAGCACCCTGAAAGTTGAGGCATGGCCTTAGCAGGTCTCTATTTGAGTGGCTTGGCTGGTCTCCTGCAGCAGCTAGGCCAAACCCCAAAGCTGATTAAATAGGCACCTGCTCCCCCCACACAGGAAACCGGGAAGGCACGGCCGTCCCCCTTCACACGTGATGGCAAAATAAATGTTTTCAACACTCTGGCTGTCGTGCAAACCCAGCCCTGGGGAGAGCTTTTCTATCCGCAGATAGCCAGCAGTGAGCGGAGGGCGGGAGGTGGCAGTGGGCACTTTGCTGACTACCGCCTCCTCGACGGGGACAATCACACACATGCGCCCATCCCACCCAGTCTTGCCGACCCCGAGACCCTGGTTACATCTGACATGACCTCAAGGGGAAGAGGCACTTTCGCAGACATGATTTCTTTCGGTCTTCTGGGCCACCCAGAAGTACGTACTTTTGCCCCATCTTACAGGTGAGGAAACTAAGAAAACATCAGGCGATGTTTCCAGTGTTGCACAAATAGTAAGGAAAGGGCTAGGATGCAAACCTGGGTCTCCAGGTTCCAGGCCAGGGTTCTTTCCGCAACAGCATGCTGCTCATGGGCTCTCTTGTTCATTCATTCTCTCTTTGCTCCACTCAATCCTTCATTCACTCGCCTACATTTTTGACCCTCGGGGGTCATTTATCCGCCACTAGGTTCTCCTGCTGCCTGAGAAAATGGGGGAGACCACAGTGCTGCTTTTCTCTCCGGGAGACCTGCCCAGAACGCACCCTTCTCCCAGCCTTCCCCGCACAGCAGTACACGGCAAACAGCAGCCGGTCCCAGAGTGAGTGCTGGGAACGGAGCACACTGCTCCGGGCTCTGCCCTGCCTACGGCCCTGGTCTGGAACTGACCTCTGCACTGCACAGGAAGTCAGAAGGCCAACACAACCTCCCAGGCATCTCAACCTCCCAGGGATGCCTGGGTGACACGATCGGTGAAGCATCTGACTCTTGATCTCAGCTCAGGTCACGATCTCGAGGTTGTGCGATCGAGCCCAGGGCTGGACTCCACGCTCAGTGGAGAGTCTGCTTGAGATTCTTTCTCTCCCTTTGCCCTCCCCCTACTCTAAAATAAATAAATAAATCTTTAAAAAAAAATAATATCTCGACCTCCCAGAAATCTGGCTCTGGGAATGGTATGGGGGCGGGGGTGGGGGCACGGAGTAAGGAATGAGAAAGACAACACAGCCTGTCACCCGGCTCACAGGGACACACGTGCAGCTGAAGCGGATCCAGCCAATTAATTAGTCCATTAATGACAGTATTTAGTGAGTGCCCACCACCGTGCCCGGGGCTGCAGGGTGCACCTCGGATTGGGAGACAGAGGTCCTGCCCTCAGGGGACCAATGATCTGGTTGAGGGAAGGAGACACGTCTGGAAAGAGACCCAGCTGATGTGGCAGGAAGTCCTGCAGTCTCAACTGCGGCCCTAGACGGTAAGTGCTGCTGAGAAACTCAGAGGGACAAGAGGCACCTGCCACTGGGAACAGAAAGATTTCATTCAGCCCACGGACTATGACAAAGGAGACGTAGAAGGACGGCCAGGATTTAGATCCAGGATGGGATAGAAGGAAATTACCCAAACTACCTCCTCAACACCACAGCTAATACAGAACACTGTCTCGATCCTTCCTTCCCTGATCTTAGCTAAATATTTCATCTTTTTTATAGGCACTTGGCAGAGGCTCCAGGATGGCAAAGGCAAAGCGGAGCAGTAAATTAGATCTGTGAGAACATCTCAGCCCCAGACACACACACACACACACACACACACAAGCACGCACACACGCACACAGGCGCTCACACACCCCATTCATCCCCGCTCTGTTGGGAAGTGACGGCTATTCTCCGCAGCCTGCTATGGGCTCAGGCCCGGGGCTGCCTGAAGGAACCCCTGACGGCCGAAACAGGTAACGAAGGACAGACTACGTAGTCGCATAGTGAAGTATCACGAAGACGGGGAAAATGAGTGAACTGCAGACAACATGATGAATCTTGGAAACGTCATACTGTGTCAAAGAAACACAAGTTACTGAAAGCTACACAGAGCTCCTCGCCATCGCACACAGCTCAAAGGCAAGCAAAATGATAGACGTTCTGCTTGGAGATATACACGTGCGGCAACAGCACCAAACCAAGGCGGTCAGGAGAGGGGACCCCCTGAGGGGAGGCCGGGGGCACACGGGGACCAACGATGACGTGACTAGGGGCAATGCACTGGCGAGGCCCTGGCCGCGGGCCAGGTGGTGGGTCCAGGGGTGTTCCTTCTATTACCCTTTATAACTCAGACGTGTATTTTGTATTTATCAAATACTACTTTATAACATAGCTTAATGAGCTTGTGAGCTTATCGGATTAATACTTGAACGAGGCTATGGAAGCTGGAGAAGTCAGTGAGCCAACCTGCCGATGTTATGTAACAACACGGGAAGGGGGAGGTGTGGAGTGGGGGAGGGGGTTTCTGAGCACGTGGGTTCCCAGCCCCCACTCCTCGGTGCCTCTCTCTCTGTCTCCTCTCCCTGCTCCTGTGGCTGAGAAGCACAAAGAGCAGCAGGCGCGTGCAGACTGCAGAGGACCGGATGGGATAGCGGTCACCGCCTGAGAAAAAGAAGGGGAACCTTTCTGGGTAGCTCTGGGGGACAGAGAGGGGACAACAAGAAAGAATTAGCTACAGTTCACACGTCCTTCAAGGGAGTGAGCAGCCCCAGGAGGCCGCGGGCATCCGCTGCAGGGGGCCATGGGGAGAAGCTGGAGCTGAATCATCTGAGCCTGATTTAACACCCTTTGATGGGTGGCTCAGTCAGTTAGCATCTGCTTTGACTCAGGTCATGATCTCAGGGTCCTGGGATCGAGCCCCTTGTTGGGCTCCCCGCTCAATGGAGTGTCTGTTTCTCCTTCTCCCTCTGCCCCCCCCCCGCTCATGTGTTCTCTCTCTCAAATAATTAATAAAATCTTTAAAAATTAAAAAAAAAGAATTCTTGTGGTTCAAGATTCTATAGGTGGGCAATCAGGACAGGGGCCGTGCTCTGCCTGGTTCTCAGCACCTTTGGCGATCCACCCCAAACTGGTCCACTCCAGCATTCTGGTCCCCTGATGAATAAAAAAGTTACACCAGCTTCATGTCCTCTGGCTATTGGCAGGATTTTTTTTTTAAAGATTTTATTTATTTATTTGACCGAGAGAGCGAGATCACAAGTAGGCCGAGAGGCAGGCAGAGAGAGAGGGGGAAGCGGGCTCCCCACCGAGCAGGGAGCCCAGTGCGGCACTCAATCCCAAGACCCTGAGATCATGACCTGAGCCAAAGGCAGAGGCTTAACCCACTGAGCCACCCAGGCTCCCTATTGGCAGGATTTTAAAAGCAAACAAATAAATCTCGTGGTAAAAAGAGAAGCAAGTTTATAATGGAAACTGGGGGCCTGGAGAGAAAATGTTTTCAGAGCAGATGACACACATTTCTTACCAAACTGTGCGCCAGGAGTGGGTACCTGGTTACACAGGGCATTCCGGCAGCTGGAAAACCCATGCCCACTTCACTTCCGAAGCGCACCACCCTCAGGCCTGCAAGCACAGTGCCGAAAAGGGAGATCCAGGAGTGCCCCTAACGACCAGATGGAGGTGACCTCTGGAGAAGCTGGGGCTGAGGTCCTGCAGACTCCAGGGTCCTCCCGGGGTGCATGTACTTAACTGTGCTCCTGCATTCAGAGTGAGCAGGAAGCTCCCGGGCGGAGGGGAGCAGCGACCCCAGCCAGAGACAGGCCCAAGCAGAGCTGGCCCCATGCTCAGGGAGCTCACAGCGCCGGGGGCGCAGCAGCCAACTCTGCTGGCTAGGCACGCATGCAACAGCGGGTGGAAAGGCAGGGGTGGGAGGAATCTTGGAGGCCAGACGGCCCCCAAAGTGAAAGACCCTGCTCAGAGCCAACAAGAAACCCGACCCGGGAGATCATCTGAAGGCGCCGCCCGCCCACGGCCTGGAGCGAACCCCATCCAGGCTCCAGAGCGAACATCTGTTGCCCTGGCACCAAGGCTGGCCAATTCCACGTGAATTTCTACCCGCCCCACCCCTACCAGCTCCAGTCTTTGCCCCTCGAGGTTGACCGCTTTAGGGTGGGCTCGGCATGGGGTAGAGACAGGCCAGGTTATAATGCACGGATTTGGTGAACTCTCTCCAAGCTCTCACCCATGGCATCTCTCCCTGGTGTAACGGGGCCGAGGCCAGGGGTTCTGCACCAGCCAAGGCCAGAGTGAGGCCCAGCTTAGGAGTGCCATCCTTGCTCACTCCCCATCTCAAGTCATGCTTAATGTCTGCGGTGGTGGCAACAGAACCAGAATCTTCCACCTGAAGGAATCCATAGGGTCAGTGCACTGATGGGAATCCCTAGGCCCAGAGAGGGGAGGGGCCTGACCCTAGGTCACAGAGCCAGGGGACCTGGGACTGTCCCCGCTCCCCTTCACTCCCATCTGCCTCTCTCATTTCTGCACCTGCTGTCTTGTTGCCTTTTGCAGGCATACGAGGCTCCATAGGGCAGAGAGAGAAAGAATGTATGGCATTCCCTGGGGAGAAATTTAAATGACTTTTAAAAACCCACAGTCCTGACACACCTAGGTGCACACTCTCTTGGCCAAGCACTGTCCCCAACTTGAAGCGTCCTTCACCTCTGGGACAGCAGGCTTATGGAGGTCAAGCTGGGCCCTGAAGGCACAGAGCCCCCCAGTCCCACCCCATCTCTACACCTTTAGGCAGGGAGGGGTACACAGAGATCCTACTGTTTTAGGGCCTCCAAATAAGATCAGGGAAGACCCGTGGCATCCTTAAGGGCTCTCCACGGTGACCAAGAAATAAGAAAGCCTTCCAACAAACTGGCACTTGCTCAGAGAACCAGGAGCAGTGGCTGAATAATGAAGAGGGGTGTGCTGGGGAGGGAAGGAGAAGGGGGGGAACAGCGGGCAAGGTGGGCTAGGAGGGGCCCCCGCCCCTTTGGGTTCCCAGAGCAGCTTGGGAGAAACTTTAAGGGCTGAGA
This sequence comes from Ailurus styani, assembly GCA_002007465.1. Taxonomy (NCBI): domain Eukaryota; kingdom Metazoa; phylum Chordata; class Mammalia; order Carnivora; family Ailuridae; genus Ailurus; species Ailurus styani. The sequence goes on along the minus strand of LNAC01000241.1, from coordinate 1,468,272 downwards.
AACCACTGCTCCATCCCCATTTCAGAAGACTATAGCCCAAAGCTTAAAGAGCATTCAGTAGTCACCTACTGTTTGCAGAGGCAGGTGCAAGCAAGTGCCTTACTGTTCTCTGGAAACATTCAGTCCCAGGGCCTGAAGGGAAAGCCCCAGTGCATGCAACAGTGCAACAGAGAGGGCTGCCTGGTGGGCAGCAGCAGAAGGCCAGAGAGAGAAGAGATGGTGAGATAGGGACAGCAGGGTCAGGCTCACAAGGGACAGGGAAGCTGGCCTCAGGACTGTGCATCAGGGCACACACAGGAAGATCTGGGACTTGACCCTGCCTCCTAAGCTTCAAAACCGTTCACCCTCTCAGACAACCTGTGATGTCTGCCACCTCTACTCAGGTCCCCCGCATCTCTAACCAAAGCCCAAGCAGGCTCGGGGCAGAGGTGGTGGGCACGGGTGGTATGGAGGTGGGAGCGATGCAGGGCCCCACGGCGCAGCTGCTGGGAGAGGTGGGAACAGCAGGAAGGATGGAGAAGGAGCTGAGAATGAGGAAAGGAGACTCTGCAGTCAGATCCCTATCTCCTGCTCAGGGACCATGGGAAGCAAATTCATCTGGCCCATGGGAGCCAGGACTGGCTCTGACTTCCCCCACAGCAGAGGGCTCCCGAATGTCCCCGCAACAGAAGTGGGTGCCACAGGGCCTGCCTACTAGAGCAGAGGCTGCCGGGCTGAGCCTGGGAGGCCAGTAAGAGGCCATATCTGCATTCCACCTGGGTTGTGCCCGGCAGGACACGAGCCTGCTCCCCCTCCCCCCACCACCCCCCACCCCCGCCTTTCCAAGTTCAGCAAAACCCAGCAGGGAAACTGCACACAGCTCAACCTTGAGGCAAAGCACTCCACACGCATCCAGCCCTGTGCACGTTTTCTGTTTGGCCACGGCTATCACTGCACAGACAGGTCCTGGTGACAGCCCCTTGCCAGCAAGCCCCAGACCGGAAGGCTGCAGAGGGCCATGAGGCCGGAAGTAAGGAGAAAGTGATCGCCAGGGCAAGACAAACCCGTGGGTGCTTCCCCAGCCCCAAGGTTCCAGAGTTTAGAGATGCAAGGAAAGAAGGAAGAGCAAGGCTGCACGCCCAGGGCACATTCAGAGTCTGAGGCATGCTCGAGGGCTGAGCCACGAGGCCACCGCACAAGGAGACGGAGTGGTAGGCATGACCTTGCTGGTTCTTCTGGCTGCCCTTCCAGGGCAGGGGAGGGGGCGCGGGTACAAATCCGTGGCCGCCCCCACTGCCCCGGTCTGAAATGAGACCGACCCCTGCCTCCCGCACCCACCGCACCTGAAGATGCCCTGGGTAATGGACTGACAGGTCCGTGTCCCAATCCCCAGAACCTGTGAAGGTGGCCTTATCGGGAAAAGGGGTCTTTGCACGTGTGGTCAGGTTAGGGCTCCTGAGCTGGGGAGACGTCCTGGATCACTCTGGTGGGCCCGTCAATGCATTACAAGTGTCCTCACGAGAGACAGGAGGAGGGGAACTGGACACACCGAATGTGACGAGAAGGTCCAAGCGGAGATCGAGTCCTCTGACCCGGAGAAAGTGCTCCGAGGGAGATGACCATGAGCCGAGGCAGGCTGGCAGCCGCTGGAAGCTAGAAGAGGCAAGGAAGGGCGCTCCCCGGAGCCTCCGCGGAAGTGTGGCCCGCCAGCACCTTGACAGACTCTTCTAACTTCTAGAACGGGTGAGAACACATTTCTGCCATTTCGTGCCACCAGATTTGTGATAACTTGTTATAGCAGCCACTGGGAAGCCTAGAAGGGAACTGGAGTACGTTTCCATCAAGAAACCGGCTAGGGGATCAGCCTGGGCCCAGGCTGAGAGGCGCTGCCACTTGGGAACATGTGCCGCTCTGCAGGCCACCAGCAGCCAGGCTCTGGGTGGGCATGAGCGTCAGACGCGCTCCCTTCCAAGCCTGCGTGCCAAAGAGCCGGGCTGGGATGGGGCACAGCCTCCAGAGCCCAGCGGCTCAGGTATAACCTGTGTGACCCTGTGACCCAACATCTCTGGGCGTCAGTTTCCTCACAGAGAAAATGGGCTTGTATTGCCACGGTGTCCCAAGGCGGCTGTAAGGACAGAATTTTTTTTAATGCCTATAAAGTGCTTAGCACAGCGCCTGGCACATAGTAGCTGCTTACTAAACACCAGCTGCCGTTGTCATATCCTTGAAAGGCTGCACGAGGAGCAAAAGAACAACGCATCTGGAGATGTCTGCTGAATAGGGAGGCATCGCAGGAGTGGCAGCTGTGGGGGTTATAACTTGGTGGAAGCCGAGCTCGTGGCCACCACAGCCTGCACGAGAGGGACCGGCCCCTCCCATTCATGAAGCCCCGGGGGCCCCAGGGCCCAGCTGCAAGGGAAGCAGGCCCTGCCTCGCAAGGGTCTGGCGTGGGGAGGACCGGCCTGGCTGGAGCAAACGGGTGCATGGGGAACAAGGGAGGGAAGTCAGGGTGCATCTGGCCCACAAGGCAGCCTGCTGCATAACCACTCGCCCGCATCCCTCCCCCCTGCCCACTGAAAACAGCTCTGTCCCTTCAGGCCTCCGCCCGTGGGCTCTCAGGGAACCCAGGAGCATACAGGCCCCGGGAACCATGCACAGCGAGCTTGTCAGGAGGCTGGGCAGCCCTCTGCCCTTCCCCCAGCAGTGCGAAGAAGCCCAGACTGTGTATACTTGGGGGACACATTCGGGCCCAGAAAAAAACCCAGGACACATGCGTGGCAGACCACTTCTAATGCTGCTCTGGGGCTCTTAGTCTCCCCGCGTTGGTTAGAATTACTGTTGGCCTCAGCTCTTGCATTTAATTTTTCACCATTAAACCATCAATTTGGATAGGCCCATGGTGGTGCTTCTCGCCAGAGTACAGTGTCCGCAGGCAGAGATCCGCACGACGGACGGGGTTCCATTTTGGCCTCCGCCACCCACCCGGACCTGCTGGGGAAGTGCTGGGTGGCCCCCTCCGCCCCCTCAGTATCTCGCTCATCACTGCCGGGAGGACCGGGCCCCCTCTCCTGTCAGGGCTACCATGCGGGAACCCTGTGAGCTCCTGGGAAAGGATTCAGGTCACGAAGGAGGAGGGAACCCTAAAATCTGCACACACCTGGGAGGCGTGGGACTCTCCACCTCTAGGTAAGGGGCGGGCAGTGTCCTACCCAGAGAGGAGGAGAGACTAGGTGAGCCCCTAAGGACCTCACGACCACAGGATTCAGAGGTGGGCCCCCCAAGGCTGCTGACATGTGGACCTGACCTTTCAAGAGTTCATTGCTCCCTAAAAAATATCCTGGCCAGTCCCCCTGAACTTGTGGACAAACTGGGAACATTTCTCCTTTCAAAGCCCAAACACCAGAACGGAAGGTTATCTTCCCTGGCCTATAAAGAAGTTTCTCCCCCTACGTGCAATTCTGGGAATAAGAAGTAACCCTCCCTTCTGCTCCTGCCATCCCCTCCTGCTACCACCTTCTTGTCACATAGCCTTCCTCCCCAACCCTCGGCCAGAGCAACCCCCCTGCGCCCTCCTTCACCCCAGCTTCCACCCTGCTCTGGTGTCCCGCCGGTACCGACGGCGGCAGGAGGGACGCCAGACCAGGGGCTCTGAGCCCTCTCCTGCCCATCCACGCGGATGGGCCTGACGTGGTTTACTGTGTCAGAAGAAATGACACCCAGTCCCCAGCTGGCTCCCCACCTGGCCCAGCAGGAAAGAGCACAGAAGAACAGTCCCTCTGGGTCCCCCGGGCCCTAGGCTGGTTCTCCCAGCTGAGAAAGAACTGGTCCACCTTTCCCAAGGATTCAGCCTGGTGGCCCGGGGCTACAGACTGGCCTGGTCACAGTCCCTCTGATGAGCATGACCTACTGGAAAACAAGGCCCCCTCCGCCCTGCCTGCCCGGACTTAAAGCAATCCCTCTGCCCCTGTCTTCCTGTTATTGCAGAGGGGAGGGGGCTGTTTTCCCACCTTCCTAAAGCTCCGGAACCAAGCATGAGTCAGGCAGTGCGCAGGGAGACATTGCTCATCTTCTCATGAGGAGGCAACAACGGGCCAACATCCCACAGGGCCCTGCCATGCTCACAGCTACGAGCAAACTGCCCCCAGACCAGCGTGGCGCACGTGACTGCTGCTCGGCCTGGAGCTGCCAGGCCCATCCCGGCTGTGACGTCCTGCCCACCTCCCTGCCCTCACTTCGAGGGCAGGTATGCAAAGAGCTGCTGACCACCCCCTCCAGGCTCCCGCACGGCTGGGGAGGACCCCAGATGCCAGACGATAAAGCCCTGTCTGGCCCGAAGTCACTCACATCCCTTCACTCTGGGTGCAGATGAGCATGTTCTTCCCAGAGTCCCCAGCTTTGGGCTCGGGGCCTTCCTGGGTGCCCGGCACAGAACCAAGAAAAGGTGACGCTCATACTCGGTCATGATTGAGCGATGGCAGATGATTTCTGAGGTCCTGACTGCCACGTGGGGATGAGCATCAGCCCCCCCCCCCATGGCCACCTTATAATCTTGACCGTCACTGTGCTCCTCCAGCCGCCATTCCCACCCGCCCAGTGGGCTGATCTAAGGCAGACCTGCTTCCTCCAAACAGGAAGCATTGTGCTACAGAGAAGCTGACAGAACTGGGGAATCTGTCAGGGGGCCTGCACTGACGTCAAACCAGACCCAACAGCTGTCATTCCCCCAGCCCATCACGCGGCCATCCTGGCGCAATGCGTGTGTCTGCAAGGGAGTGGGCACTCAGCCTGGTCTCAGACGCAGGGCTGCTCAGAGCCATCCACGCAGGGAGGCAGAGGGATCCTGCCTCCCTGGGCACAGCCTCCCCAGACACGGGGTCCAGGCACCACCTCCCCCCAGGCGGGGCTGGGACGGTGCAGGAAAACAGCCGTGACTAGGAGCCTGGGCCTGGGGTTCTAGTCCTGCCTCTGCCCCTAACTTGCTCTGATCCACAGGCCAAGTGCCCTTCCTTCCCTGGGTCCTAGCTTGCTCACATATAAAAAAAGAGGGTTGAACTCAATGGGCTCTTTCCCTCCCATGCCCTGTGGAACCCAAGGGTGCCGAGCACACAGCCTAGGAGAGCAGGACAAGCCCCGGTGCAGGACTCCCAGTGGAAAGCCTCACTGTCCCATTTACAAGCCAGCAAGAGTCCCAGGGAAAAGGAGGTGCTCCCCCCAAAGACAGGGCTCGCTGACACCTGCCAGACAGAGCAATGGAGGGGTCAGGCACACACACTCAGCTAAGGGAGGAGGGGGCAGGTAGAATGCAAAGCAGTGGGGCTTCTGGTCAGATGGAAGAACTTCCTAACTGTCAGTTAGAAAACCTTTCTTTCTTTCTTCTAGAGACCTTCAATGATGACCAGTAGGGGTCCTGCCTAGAGCACCACTGAAGACAGAGAAGTGGACAGGCAGCAGTTTCGGCTGTGGCTACACCTGCGAATCCTTTGGGGGGGAGGGGTCTTCCAATACCCACACACCCAGGGCATGCCTCAGTCCGATTAAACCAAAGTCTCTGAAGACGGGAAGTCAGCACCCCTGCTGTGCAGAGAAGACAGAGAACCCTCCTGATGGCTGGCCGCCCCATCGGCCGCCGGGTAAATCATTCTAACAAGCCACACGGCTGCTGCCCCCGGCAGAGCCACGCTCCTGCGTCGCCGCACTCGGACTCCCACTCTCTTTCTCAATACTGGATCCCAGTGCAAGAGCAGTGTCATCTCCCCAGTTTACAGGTGAGGAGACAGGAGTGACGACAGGAACCAGTGGGGAGGCGGGGTGCAAAGTGACCAGCGAGCCTCACAAGCACTTTGTTTTACTCTAAGGCAGGACAGACAGACAGACAGACAGACAGACACACACACACACACACACACACACACACAGCCATGAAGCTTCTTGGGGCTGTTGCTCCAGGCCGAGAGCATCATGGTAGTGGACCACAGAGAAAACACACCACGAAAGCCAGTTCGGAACAGGCGACGAAGCGGAGGAGGTCCCCGCCCCACACCTCCACGGGACGTCAACACGATCACTCGCAGCTCCACTCCCGACAGATCCACTCAGGACACGTCTCCACCCAGGGCTGGCCATGCTGGGGGAGGGCTTGGCACCGGGCTGTGTTCAAATTAGCCGGGGAAAGGGCGCGGGATTTCACCGTAATTGGTCATGTTTGTTCCAAGGATGGCGAGGACAGCACATTTCTCATGTTAATGTCGTCCAACTACCCATGTACTGCAATTACTCTGCATCGATTTCAAAGCCGACTTAGCACAATAGCGGCTTCTAATTTGTAAGCAAAACCTCAGTGGCATAAATCAAACTGTTCGAGGCAACGCCAGTGCCGCATGCTAATGGGGAGTTAATAGACAGAGGGAGGGCGCCTCGGGCACTGGGCCCCTGCGGGTCCATCTCCGCCAGGTGGACCCGCGCTCCCCTGCCCGGGCCCCAGACGTCTGTCGGCCTTGGCCTCCACGTGGATCTCCAGCGGCAGCTCCCCAGGTCCGAAGAGCCAGAGCTGTGATTAAGGCCACCCTCTGCTATAGGACAAAACCCACAGTGTGGAGGAGAAGTCGGTTGGTCCTGCATGGGGATGATTTAAGGAGAGAACTATAAATTGTGGGAGCATAAGGACCCAGAGACCAGCTCTGGTGAACTTGACTCTCTGGTCCTCACTCCCAATTAATATTTCTTGAGGTCCCTCTAGAGAAAGGGCCCTTGGATCCAGCATGCTCTTGGCAGGAACATGGGCCTCCAGAGCCAAGACACAAAATGAGCCATCCATCACACGGGACCCCACACACGATCCGATCAGAAGCACCTTGGTGGCATCAGGCTTAGGAGATGTGCCCAAGAGCTAAGACCGCTGTGACTCTTCCCAGATACAGATCCATGGGGTGCTGGGGGCAGGGTGGGGCTGGGGGGCAGGGGGACTGTTAGCCTGGCAAGGGGAAAGCTTGGGCTTGGAGACTTGTGTTGGTAAATGCCCAGGAAGAACTCGCCACCCCCTTTCCCACCATCTAGTCCAGCCTGGGCAGGGCTCTGGAGCCCGCCAACCGCTGTTGCTGCTGACTCTGGAAAGGCAAATTATACGGAAGCCAAACGGGCCTCCCCCGGGATGGGGCCAGGGCCTAGGGGCAGGCAGTGGGGATCCCCACTCTTATATCCCCTTCTTCCCAGGGCAGTTCCGCCATCCCCCTCCCTTCTGCATCCTGGCAGAGCCAAGCCCAGGCTGTGCCTTGGGCGCAGGAGTTCAATAATGTTATCGGAAGAACTGTCAGGAAAAGACAGCGGAGAACCCCGCACAGCTCTAAGGAAACATGTTCCTAACAGCACCTAAGACAGCTGCTCACTCTCTTTCTGTACACTCTCATTCAGGGGTCTTTAAACAATGCATTTTCCCATGTCAAAAGACAGGCTTCAATTAGGTGCTCAGATATCTCTAATATTTCCCTTTAGTACAAAATAATGTCTCAATATGTCAAGGCAGCCTACTACGACAAGGTAGGGGCCGTGCTCCAGCCCTGTTTTTGTCTTTCCCGGCACAGGAGGTGTTTGGACGGATGAATAAAGAACCGACAAACAAGGGTCTAAAAGAGCTATTGAGGGTAGAGTGAAAAATCTAGGAAGTGGTCCTAACAAGAGGGCATCCTCCGAACCGCTGGCAGGCAAGGGAGCCCTGGAAAGCCCTGGCTGTGTGTTCAGGGTGATGAACAGGTCCCCCTGTCCCCAGGGCTTCTCTCTTCCCCTCCCCCACCCACCAAGAGCAGCTACGCTTGCAAAAGGTCAACCTGATGTCAAATCTCTCCGGGGTTCGCCTGTCCCAGAGCCACAAAAGGTGACTTGAAATATCTCTTTGAATCTTGAGAAAAGAGCACCGGGTGAAGGATGGCTCTGGAGTCAGGAACAATCTCCCGGGAAAAGGCCAGCACGTCCCCCATCTAAGATCTATGACCAGCAGGGCCCTGTCCTTTGAAGGGCAGAACCCAGAAGTGGCCCGCCCTTCCCACCTGTGGCCCCTCTGCTGGTGGCCTGGTGTGGCCCCACTGGCCTCCCAGAGACAGTCCCACCAGGCAGACCAGGAACGGCCCCCATGGGCCAGGACAGCAGGACTAAGTCTCAGCGCTTGGGCCCTCCCGCCAGTCCCAGGAAAATACCTCCATCCCAGATTCTTCTGCAGACGGCCCCCAAGCTTCCCACTCCCCAGGAAATGCCCCACATTCACCAAGAGTATCACCTCTGCCTACTCCAAAGAGGCACCCAGCCGACACCTGCTGAGCTGCTCTGTGACACAGCTCTGGGTGTGCTGCTGGAGGGAAGGGCGAAGTGAGGCGTGGCTCCTGGGACAGGGGCACCCGCCACGTGGGTCCCCATCCATGAGACCTGCAGCCTCCCGGCGAGGTGCCACCCAGCCACCCCACAGCCACTGACGTCTGCGATGACACCCGGGACCTTGCCAACCCTGACGGCATCACCCGAAGTCACACTCCTTGGTCTGTTACCAGCCTGGAACAGAAATGGGCAATTTAGGTATCCCCTGCTTTTTGGAAGTTCGCAGCGTGCCACTTTGCTTTTACACAAGACCTACATCAGTACCTATTTTCGCTGAGAGAAATTCAAAGAGGATTTTTCACTTTTACAAAAAAAAAAAAGAAAAGAAAAAGAAAAATAAGAGGAGGAGGAAAAGGAGAAGGAGGAAGAGGAAGAGCGAAAACAGCGTTGAGGGTTCGTCTTCAGCTAGACATGCTAGAGGCAGCGCGCACCCGGAGCCTGGGGAGGGGCCCCGCCAAGTCCATCCCCGGGAACTATACACAGCATCTCGGCATCAAGCTGCCAGAGCTTTGAACTCTGTGAGCATCTGTGCTTTATCTCCATTTTTTCTGTGCATCCATTAGCAAGATGTGTCTTAAGGTATCAGAAAAGCCTAAGAGAGGTTATTTTTTGCATCTGGGAATGCTCAGAAATTATTTCCATATAAATCAATGGTAACCGCTTCTCCGCTTTATGCCATTTCCGCCTGTGAAAGCGTTCATGAGAAGGTTCTACTTTTGGATAGCGGGGGAAGCCTATAGAGAGGTTAGGAGCGAGGGAGTCTTTGGAATCAACCAGACAAGGGATCACAGAGGGCCCAGCACAGGTTAGCTCCCGTAAGCAGAAGCTGCAGATAACTGGAATTCAGGCTCAGCCCCAGAAACTTCCTTGATTTATTCCCTCTATGTAAACCATCCTTTCCACCTTCCCTCTACGTCTCCCTACTCATCTGTGTGCGTAAATCCAGAGCGCAATATACAAACAAACCTGTACAGTCTTGGGCGCCTGGGTGGCTCAGTGGGTTAAAGCCTCTGCTTTCGGTTCAGGTCAAGATCTCAGGGTCCTGGGATCGAGGCCCACATCGGGCTCCCTGCTCAGCGAGGAGCCTGCTTCCCCCTCTCTCTCTCTGCCTGCCTCTCTGCCTCCTTGTGATCTCTCTGCCTCTGTGAAATAAATAAATAAAATCTTAAAAAAAAAAAAAACCTGTACAGTCTTAAAAGAGATCTCAGTGTAGGAGAGCTGCCTGTCCAGCCGGTCCTTTTCTCCTGGCACGGCTGGCACGGACCTGTCTCTGTCCGTTCTCCCGCAGTTCAGTCTCAGTCGGGTCCCCAGTCCAACACTGGGCCCCACGGTGGAGTCAACGCAGCTCCCTCCAGAGGCGCTACCCCACGGAGGCAACGCGATCAGGAGCCAGAGCTAGCCTTCCTGTGTCCCGTCCTGGGACACCCCCCACCCCCGAAAACCCCACACGACAACCCCCAGGGAAGGTTGCGCATCACTGTCATCGTTCACGGTAGAAACAAAGTGAGCTTGGAGCAGCTAGGGAATCTCACTGGATCACCGCCGAACTCGAGGCTGCCACTCTGAGCTCATGTCATCACCGCAGCCACGACGCTATCCGCCCCCCAGCCTGCCAACAGGAAGGAAAATCCACCTGTAAAACCCCGCCCCCAGCCCATCGCTCTCCACTGAAGGCCCGCACTTGACCACGACAGACCCCAGACAGCCAGCAAGCGTGGCCGTCTGTCGGGCTGAGTGGCCCTGACAGCCAGCGCATCCACCCTGCTCCCTGTACCTCTGGACCCCTCTCTGGGGGCTCTTGGCTATATTCCAGGACACGGATTGCCAGGGAGTGAAGGAAGAAGAGAAATAGCAGGTTGTTTTTTTAATGACCCAGATTCCAGCCAGATGCATTTGTTATTGGCAGCGGAGAGCCAGTGGAGATAAGAACACAGGCAGCTGGTGATGTCTTAATCACTGCGGAGAGGAAGGGACCAGGCCGCCCCAGCCCCTGCGCTGGCTACCTGAGGCGCTGTGCCGGCGTCCGCCCCGCCCCGCCAGCTGTCCCTGTGCCTTCGCCTTTCTTCCCCCTGATTCCTTCTCCTCTCTTCCTCCCCGCTCAGGTCCTGCTTGTGTCCTTCACTTTGCCTCTGCCACAGCCCTAAGTGGGACACTGGGTCTCCCCACAGACCCGCCTTGGCCCCGCCAGCAAGGCCAGGCAGGACGTCTCTGCCCACCCGGGTCCCTGGCTGGTCTGGCTAATGCAGACCCAGGGGCCTCCCCCAGGCCCCTCTTTTTTGAGAGCTCAGTAAGAGGTCTCAACTCTAGTTTATTTTTTTTTTAAGATTTTATTTATTTATTTGACAGAGAGACACACAACGAGAGAGGGAACACAAGCAGGGGGAGCGGGAGAGGAAGAAGCAGGCTTCCCACTGAGCAGGGAGCCCGATGCGGGGCTCAATCCCAGGACTCTGGGATCGTGACCTGAGCCAAAGGCAAACACTTAACGACTGAGCCACCCAGGCGCCCCTCAGCCCTAGTTTAAACACAGAGTCTCTACAGAGCATCCTAAAAAGCACAGAACCGCCCACCTGCGATTTCCTCCCCCATCTCCGGCTGAAATCTCAAAGCTCATTCCTCATCTGTCCGGCTGTCCCTGTCCCACCGGAGGCTGGGGGGAGGGGAAGGGACCTCATGACTCGCCTCATTCTGCTGAGGAGAGAGCCAAAACAGAGCCTAGAGAAAGTGGGCCCAGCCGAGGAAGTGGGGGCTGAGAACAGAAACCAGGCACCCACACTCTAATTCTGAACACATGTTCCCTGTATCGCCCTGCCAAGGAGCACAGCTGTGCTACCCCAGCAGCCATACCTGCCCGTGCACACCTCACCTGACCCGAGGGCATCCACCATGTGCCAGACGACGGGCTGAAGCCTCTTCATAGGTGTTTCCATCACTCCTGGAACCAACCTAGAAAGTACCTCTATTATTATCCCATTTTACAGGTGAGGAGGTCGAGGTTCCAAGAGTTAATTAAGCACCTTGCCAGGTTCCTACAGACAGGATGCAGTGATGCCAAGAGCCAAGCCCACTGTCATCTCTAAAGCCAATGTCCTTGCCACCAGGCCATCTGCCCACACCACGGCCCCTCACCACGGCCTCAATGAAGCAGACAGACAGGCTTCGGAGAAATCAGGTGCGGGCTGTGGTGGGGTTGCATCCGCTCCCCAATTCCTTCTCCCACCACCTAGAACGCAAGAGCTAAGCCCAACCCCCAACCGAGTCAGTGGACATCGGCACAGAGACCCATGACTGCCTCCCCAGAAGGACTCCCCAGGTCTGTCCTGCCTCCTCAGTCCTGGCCTTCGATGTCAGGGGAAGCATGGAAAGCTCATCTACTTACCTCCTAAATATAGCGAGGTGAAGAGAACTCAGAAGGGAGAGAGTGACAAAGACAAGTGTGGGAACGCCAAACAGAGAAAGACAAGGAAGAACACCCCAGCAAATTCAACACAAATAGCAAGGCAACAAGTTGCCCTCCTAGAGGTATCTCTCGGCCCTCGGGCCCACTCCCCTCTCCTTGCCGGGCCTTTCTCCAACCACGTTCAGAAGCCCATGGTGGCAGCCTAGCCTCGCCCAGGACAGAAGGCCCTCGGGGTAGTGGCCTGGCCTGGAGTTTCTCAAGGGCCCTGGGAGCCCGCGGTGTGGCCAGACAGACCCCAGAGCCCACTGAAGCAAGGGGCCGTGGGTGTCTGTGTCTAAAGGCCGGAGGTCAGGGCCTCGGCGAAGGAGGCTCACACTTCTCCAGGATGCCTGTAGTTCTGTGGAGAAACCGGCCCACAGCGGACTTTCCTGGGAAGCAGAGAAGGATCCGCAGAGCCTGGAAGCCAGGCCACCTCCTGACGACACCTAAGACAGATGGGTTTCCACGCCCACTCAGGCACTCTGCGTTCCGGTACGTGCCACTGCAGACAAGCAGGCTTCGTCTATTCCCTGTATGACCTGGACCCTCACCGTAACACCTTCTCTCTCCACAGCTCCGTCTCCCTACAAGCAAAGGTAGGCTGTGGACACTCTGGTAAACGTTCCTGAGGAGACGACGTCCTTCAGGTGCCCTAGAGACCGTGTAAAACACTGGTCACGGGGAGGACGAAGCTGGGAACGCCCTCCAGCTCATCCTGTCCAGCCCCCGGCCTCCAGACAGACTCGCCTTAACCAGGCTGAGTGCCCGGGGTTGGTACGACCCCATCTCTGGGGTAAGGAAAGGGGCCGTTCATTTCCTCGGTGGCATCCCCAGAGATGTGGGCAAATGCTGCTCAGTGCCCTGCCCCCAAAGCCTACTTCCACATCTCCATGGTAAGAGCAGAAACCAGCTGGCTTTGTCCCTCTAAGGATGGGGGCTCGGCTTGAGCGTCCCCACAGGGCAGATAAACCCAAGCAAGCAAATTTGCTCAAATTCCTGTCATTCAAACTGCCAGCCTTGCCGGCTGGGCTCAGAGACCAGCCCAAGGGCCCCATGCGGGGGAAGGGCCTCCCCGGAGGTTACCCCCAGCACAGGACTCTTCCTTGGAGGGGAGCTGAAGCCACAGCTCTCTGCAGGAAGGGCGAGGCAACCAACGAGTAGACAGTGGGTCAGATGGAGCAGCCACTGGGAAAATGAAACCAGCTCTCTGGGATGGTGACATACAGGCCATCTTGGTAAACCCGACAAAAGGAATGAGCCCAAACAAGCCAGACAGAGCAGTCCTAGATGTATCTGGAGGGCCAGGTGTGGTTTCTCCCCACCGATCCACTGCAGAACTTGGGGAAGGCTGGAAGGGGCGGCTGGAGATAAAGGAGGGGTCCCCCTCCCACCACCACACCTCCTGGACAGCCGCGAGGGGGCTTTGCTGGGTGTCAACCACAGTGGGGTGCCCGGGCAGGCAGCCCGCGGGAGCCGTAATCACGGACTTAGCCGCACGCTTACGGTGGCCGCCCGGATGGAGAAGAGCCTCCAGTTTCAGGGTAGAAACCACCGTGTAGCCGGACAGCGCACTCCGAAACAGGAAGGCAGAGAGGCGATGGCCGGAACAGAACAGGAAGCGATGGGAGTCAGGAACAGAAAAACAATCTACATGAGCCTCGCCCTTCATGGGCTTCGGAGAACTTTCATGAACACCATCTCAATGTATCCTGCTGACAATTCCTCCAGGTTGGCCGGCCAAGTGTTGCGGTGCGCCCCCATTCTACAGACGAGAACCTGAAGTCACAGATCCTCCCTGGGTGGGGGGGCCACAGCACAGCTGCAAGGGGGACCCATGCTCCCGGTCAAGGCTCTTTCCATCCCCCCGCCCCCACCCCCAGTCAAGGTTCCCTCAAACAAAGTCAGAGAAAAGACAGACCCAGGGGCTCTGGGCCGGAAGGGGAGGTGCAGGCACCAATGGCAAAGAGCCCCCAAAATAGAAAATGAGCTCCCAGGAAACGTGCACATGCCCTCCAGTCAATGTCCAGTCAATGACGCCCGCCCTGCGGATCCTCGCGACCACACAGAGGGGGGCAGGCAGGTTCCTGAATTCACAATCAAGATGCCCCTTGAAGAAAGCCTGGAGCCTTGAGTTTAGTGGGGTGGGGTAGGGGGCTGTTTGTTTTCTCCAAGGATGGCAGCTCGGGGGCACAAGGTAGGGCCCGGGGACAGGGAGGCGGCTGGTGCTGGGACTGCCCCAGATAGAGGTAGGGGGTAGAGAGGGGAGGGACAGAGGTGGGAGGCATCGTAGTAGAAGGGAACAGCGAAGAACTGTTCAGGGGATTGCGGGGAACGCAGGAAGGGAAAAGAAAGCTCTTCCTAATGATGAATGCTGGAGGGCGGAATTGGAACAATCGTAATTAAGGCTTCTAACAATAGGAAGGGAGCCGAGACAGTTCTGTGTGTCAAACAAGGTGCTGAGCTCCTCTCCCCCGGTGAGGGTGCTTAATAAAGCGGCCCACCCCTCATTACCTGCTTAGCGGGTGACAGCCCTCTCGGGCAGGGGTGGGGGTGGCGGGCAGGCAAAACCAGCCGGCTGCTGTGGCTGTCCCCATCTCTTGCTCAGACCCAGCCGTGACCCTGAAGCAGGAAACAGGGAGCAGCGGAGAGTCTCTCCCTGCCACTGAGCAGGGAAACCAAAGTCCGCAGAGATAAAGCCCCCTGGTGAACGTTCAGTCTGGAACCCGGGAGCCCCTGCGCCCACACCCAGCCCTACAGCAGAGCCGCCGCTGGCCGCCAGCACGTGACCCTCTGGGCAGAGCAGAATCTGGGGCAGTTTTGTGAGGTTCAGGCAGTGAGGTCCAGCGCACCACGGACACACCTAGCCCTGCTCAGTGGGTCCTGCCTCACTCTGGCCTCAGTTTCTCCATTCGTGAGCTGTGAAGGAACCCTCCCTCGTCCCTCCCTCTCAAGAATGAGGAAAGGAAGATAAGGTATCTCGAGAATCACCAGCTCTTTGAAAACACACAGGCAGCAAAAGAAATGTATAAAATCACAGGATGTCAGAGCCCGAAGGGACCTTAGAGATGGACTGGTCCAAGTCTGTCCCTGTCCAGATGTGCACCCTTAGGCCCAGGGGAAGGAGGTGACTTGTCCAGGGTCACACAGCCAGTTAGCAACCCAGCTACAACTCAGAACCCGGGTGTCTGTGACCCACCCCCTGCTCGTCTGGGACCCACCCCCTGCTCGTCTGGGACCCACCCCTGCTCGTCTGGGACCCACCCCTGCTTGTCTGGGACCCACCCCCTGCTCGTCTGGGACCCACCCTTGCTCGCCTGGGACCCACCCCTGCTCGTCTGGGACCCACCCCTGCTCTCTCTCTCTCTGGCCCCTTGATCCCAAGCACAACGGAGACTTCGCTGGTGTATGGCTTGCATGAAAAGTGGGGTTCCTGCCTTTCTAGAAATGGGGAGGCAATGCAGGATCCATGGCTGGGCCCAGCAGAATTTTCAGACTGCTGGAGGGGCCGTGCAACCCACCCTGCCCCCCCAACCCCAACGTTCTGAGGAGCCCCGTCTAAGAAGAGAGAAAACAAATCAGCAACGCTGAGAATCTTGCCAGTCCTCCTACAGCTCCTGATTCAGACCCGTCACCCTCTACAGAGTGGCTCTTTATGAAACATGCACTTTCCACACAGACTCCCCTCCTCCTACCAGGCAGGCTGAGAAAGGGGCAGACGAAGGGGGGCTTGAGGCAGAGAGGGGAGGGAATGGGGGCCTCCCGCCCTTCCCTTTGGCTGCCATAAATGGTAACAAATCAAGTACCTTGTGTGCTCAGCTCTTCCCAGAGCATCAGTGTTCCTTCTCCCCGCCCTCCTGAGGGTCCCCCAGTCTCCTCCCCACCGGGCCCCCAGCCCCCAGGGAACAGTCACTATGGGTGTCCTAAATGGCTCAGACATCACAGAGCTCTGGCCCAGAACCCAGGCTCATCGGTCTGACAAGCTGTCACTCTGATTTGGGTCCCACGAGCTCTTGCCCACAGGCAGGGGAAGCCCCCCCTTGCGTGGGTGGAGGGCACAGTCAGGCCCCAAAGCACACCTGACCTCCCGGAAAGAACACACCGGGGGCTGCTCCACACTGGACGGAGCACAGAAGGCTCCAGATCCTTCTGCCAGCCACTGTAATCTCCTTAGATCCCCCCCCCGCCTGCCCAGCCCAAGCCGGGCTCACAACGTTCCCCAAACCCCAGGGTGCTACCCATGCAGACCGTCCACCCGGTGGCCTCTAACGCTCTACCAGGTACCACCCAATGTGCCGTCATCAAAGGGGTCCTCAATGAGCAGCAAACTGCTCTACTGAAGCAATTCCTTGCCCACTACAATCTAGATCAGAACCCTCTATATTAACCCCTTTCTCTGGCGTCAAATACCACCTCATTTTTCCTGCTGCCACCTCCTCCACCCTCCCCATCCCCCCTCTGCTGGTCCAGAACCCCTTCGCCCGACTGCCTTCTCCCCAGCTGTACATCTTCCATCCTCTGGGTCCTCCAGCCTTCTCCTTTCTGCCCTCAAATACTCCCTGAGAGCACCCCCCCCCATCCAGCTCGCTCTGCTCAGAGGACAGCTGGCAGGTCCTGGACAGGGACACGCGGACGCCGCCCTCCACGGTCAGGAGAGCACTGAGCCTCGCGCTAGGGCACAGCAGGTACTCAGGACGCACTGTCCTCTCCCGTCCCCGAGAAGCACCCACCCCGACGTGCACCTGTTGGAGGGCCACCTCGCCCTCCACGCTCGTCATTCATCGGGTCTGTACACACGGCCGCGGTGAGCCTGACCGCGAGGTCCTGCTGACCTCTGGCTCCCCTTCTCCCCATGTTCCAGCGTACCCGGAAGGCCATGCCTCCTCCTCACCGCGTGGCGAAGTGCCACCCTTCTGTCGAGGCTCGGCTCCAGCCCTGCCTCTTGCACACAGCCTTCCCTGTCCGCCTGGCCCTCCACCTGAACTACTTGGTGCTGCCACCATGCACGCCCCAGCCCCGGCAGCCCAGGCAAATGGGAAACACTCTAGATTATGGAATGACGTGTACTGTTTATGAGTGCACACTACGTGTAAGAGGCCAAGCACAGGAACCCTGACGTCACCTACTCAATGCAGTCCCGGCTGCCCCAGCATCCTGGATGAGGAGCCCGCAGCTGGGACACGCAGGATGTCTACAGGATGCACTAACCCTGGCGAGGCCGGCTGCGTACATGGGCGCCCCCGGGCACGCTCCACTGCCCTCCCGCACCCCTCTGGGCCAGTAGTTGGCTCCTCCTGGCGAGACTGAGAGTGCCTTGAGACCAGAGATTTGTTCCCTACCAACATGTAGTATGGGGTCAGCAAGCCATGAACACAACTCAGGATTCACTGGCTGATCACTGAGAACCCATTTTTGGGAATCCAGAGACTCAGGATGGAGGAACGTGGAAAGGCACTGGAATCGAGACACATGGTTTGGTGGGAGATGCCCCAAAGGGATCTCGGCTCTGGGGATCCGACCTCCGACCAACTCAGACATACCCAGATGGCCCAGCCAGACACAAAGCAGATCACAGGAGCACCCCCCGAGGCCATCGTGGTGGTCAGGCAAACATAGCCTGAGCTGCTGGATGGCTGGGGGGTGGGGGGAGGGGGTTCTTAGCCTCCCCATCTGCTCCTGACCTCTCTCCCCAGGAGGCGGGGAGGATACGTCCAGGGGATAAGCAAATCCCAGCAGTGGCATCTGGCATTTGGGAAGCAAAACCCTCCAGTAGACATCTACCATTTCTGCTTTTGCCCCTTCTTTTGGTGTTTTCCTTTGGGGAATCCTCCTCCTCCCTGGTACATACAGCCCTGTCCCATTGGTCAAGGTGCTCTGCTCAGCCCTGGCCAAAAACAGCCTCAGACCCTCTGTCCTGGGAAGCCAATTCCTGAGCAATGAGCCCCAGGGGCCAAAAACAGACAGAGTCAATGAGACCAAGGTCATCATTAGCTCCTGGTACCTGGACACCAAGAGCGGCCCTGGCTGCTGTCCCTGTGTGTGGCCTGTTGCTCAGCTTTCCTTTCTAGCCCATGAGCTAACCTTGTCTCTGCACGGATCCTGAAAGCTCAGCAGATAGAAACACAGGGGTCCAGACAGCAAGAGAAGGGAAAAGAAAGCCAGGCCAGTGAAAACAGAAGCCCGCTAGAGAGGGTCGCCCCCAAATGTCAAACAACACTGCCGGGCTGTGGTCACAGAGAGAGATAAAAAGGCAGGTCTCTATCTGTGTTCTTGAGTTTGCCATAGCTGAGGTGTGGTGCTTGCAACCCATGAGCCCCAGAAGCCATCCAGGAAACAGGAAGCTACAAACAGGGATGTCAGCTTACGCCCAAGGGTCACACACCCTTGGAGAGAATCTAACTGAATTTACATGTTCAGGGCACCTGGGTGGCTCAGTGGGTTAAAGCCTCTGCCTTCAGCTCAGGTCATGATCTCGGGGTCCTGGGATCAAGTCCCGCATTGGGCTCCCTGCTCGACAAGGAGCCTGCTTCCTCCTCTCTCTCTGCCTGCCTCTCTGCCTACTTGTGATCTCTCTCTCTCTCTCTCTCTCTGTCAAATAAATAAATAATTTAAAAAATCTTTAAAAAAAAAATTTACATGTCCATTCACAACTGACCCTTAAACCACACCCTTCCCCCTACCCCAGTCAAGAATCTGCATATTCAAATATGCTACTAGAATTCTTAGGAAGATCTGTTATACAGTGTCTTTCCAGAGTGCATTAATTATAGCACAATGTGATTATTAATTTCTTTCACAGAAATATTACCCATATAGAACAAAATGTTATTATTAATAGAAATGTATTTTACATGTGTGTAAAACAAAAAAAATTGCATGTAACTTTTGACCCCCCCCCCCAAAACTTAACTACTAGTGGCCTACTTTTGACTGGAAATCTTACCAATGATCAATGATGTAAAGGGCAGGTCAACACACATTCTGTATGTTAGGTGTATCATATACTGTGTTCTTACACTAAAGTCTGTAGGAGAAAGGAAAATGTTGAGAACATCACAGAAAACACACTGATAGTACCATCCTGTAAAAAATGTATATATAAGTGGACCCACACAGTTCAAACCCATGTTGTTCAAGGGTCAACTGTGTATAAGAACACACACACACACACACACACACACGTATTCACGTGAATATGTGGGGGGGGGAGTGAAGGGGGGCTCTGAAAACTCAGGCCTAGGCACCCAAGGGGAAGACACAAGTGCAGAACCAGACCAGCAGAAGAAAAGGAACTAAAGCCCGTCAGGAACCTGCCCCACCATCTGTGCCCCCCACGGACTCCTCACACAGAGAAAGACCCCTGACAGCTTCCCCAACTCCACCCCTTCTGGCTTCGACGGGCAAGCAGCATATGTCCTCTGCCACCGTGGGGTCCCAGGCCCGGAGAAGTCTGAACAGACATCCCCTGCCCTGATCCTGGGGGAGGACGAGCAGTGGGAAGGGCCGCCCCACTTGAGCACGCGCCACGTGGAGCCCCCGGATGGGTCCAGGGGACCGAGCCTGCCATGACCGAGCAGGATCGCATTCTGGGGTTCTGCTCTGATGTGGCTGGCAGCCCCCCTCACGCCCAGCTGCAGGCTCTGACGTGGGCAGAAATACAATTAAACCCTTACTCTCGTCTCCTTTCCTGCCAAAGGACAAAGCTAATCGAGCCTTTCCTTTCACAGGCTCTTCCCACTTCTCCCTCACACCAGAAATCATTTCTCAGACCATCCCACTTAATTTCTAACTCCCCAACAGGAAGAGAAACTGAGGCGTAGAGTGACAGATGGACTTTTCCAACAGCTCATCGCTTATCGTGCAGCGACCAAGTAAGACCACCAAAGGCCTACCCAGAACTATGTCACAGGACAAAAGGGCCAGCCAAGGGCCAGGGCACCAAACCCCATGAGTCGGCAGCATCTCTGGGAACTAGAGCAATGGAGGCAACAGTATTCTCCAGAGTCCTCGGGGAGAGCGTCGTGCGTGCAAGAAAGAGCACCCTGATGAACCACCCCACAGGGGACACGCTCCAGGGGCTTCCTGTGATAAGGTCGCAAAGCTGCCTTCCAAGGCAGTGGGTCTATGTGGCTGCACAGGTCCTGTTTGGCTAAGCGAGATATTCCAGTTGGGGGCCAGTATGCGCCCCTACAGCATGGAACCTTTCCTTTAGATAAACCCCAATCATATTCAAAGGCTATCACCTGCAAGGGGCATCCCATTATGAGCCTGTCCAAGCCTCCCTTACCTAGCATTCCTGTGCACTTCGGTCAGCCCACAGACTGACACACATTTACTGAGTACCCATCACAGGCAAGTGAGGCACGGATGATAAGACGAAGGCCCCTCCCACTCACTTCCTCCTGCTCACGGCCTTGGGTGATGAATGCCTCTAGCCTCAGTGTCCTCATCCATACATAGGTACCACTGCCTACTCGTGGTCGCTGAAAGGATTGAAAGTGCCTAGAAGATGCTAGCAGAGTGGAGGGGCCAGATATGAAACATAAGACAGGACCATATGGTTAGAACCCTGCCATATGGCAAACCCCACCATGATGAGGTGAGCAGAATCTGAAATATTCAATAGCACAATATACAGGGTCATGCTACTGGGAAGCTGTGAAGAAAAAAGTCTTTGTTCTGGGGTACTCTCATAACTGGACAAAAATAGATCAAACAACCTAGACCGTACACAACTGACCATCCACCGATCTGAGAAAGGCCCTGATCATCACTAGGTGGTCACCTCCTGACCCATTTCTGTTTGGCACTGGGACCGGCGGAGGGAAGGCACAGATCAATAGGTCACATCCAAATATGTGTAACTCTGATCCTGTTATTACAGGGCTGTCCTGAGCCAGATTGGAAGCACGGATCCAAGAGAAGCATAATCTAAAGTCAGCAGAGGAAGGAGCTGGATTGGGATGACCTTCCAGAGACAGTCGTAGAAAGAACATGGGCTCTGAACCTGACTTCAAATCCCAGTTAGGTCATTTTCCAGCTCTGATTTGGGGCAAAATCCCTAACCTGCCAGAGCTTCCAAGAACTCGGAGACAAAATGTGAATAATCGTCCCTCACCTCATCAGGTGCTGTGGAGAGTAGATAAGGGAACAAAGCAACCTAGGGAAGTGCCCAGCACCATGCCTGGCCAAGTACACAGCCCCACCCCACCATGAGGAGGTGTGGCTAGAAGGGCTGCTGGTGTCCTCCTAGGGTTCTACCCTTCTCTGTCCTTGTGTGCACAAGGATTCTGCTGCACTGTGAGTGTAGGTGGGGTGGTGTCAAAAGGCCAGAAGATCAAAGTCTCCATGTAACAAAAGACATGTAAGACCTTCATGGAGAACATTATGACACCTTATAGAAAGACATTAAAAGAAGGCCTAATATACGAAGTATACCATGTCCATGAATAGAAACACATGACTAGAATACAACTGATATTCATGAGTGGAAATACAAAAATAGCAATTCTCCCCAGGCTGATCAAGAGACCCAACGCAAACCCAGTCCAAATACCAACACGGCACGCATGGCGGAGGGTGGGAAGAAGGGTCTGACTGATTGATCGATTGACTTTTGGTGAAACTAGACAAACTGATTCCAAAATTTATGTTTGCATAAATCTCTTTGGATAACAAAGGGCCAAGAACAGCCAAACCATTTCTGAAAAAGCATCAGATGAGAGGATCTGCCCGACTGGATATCAAGACTTAGTGCAAAGCTGTGGTCATGCACAGCAGAGCCATGACTGAGAACTGGAAGTTATAAAGCTGCTCCTTCACAGACACTTCCACAAGAAATGTCCTCGAGAAACCCTTGCGTATGTACACCAGGAGCCTTGTACAGGAATGTTCATGGAAGTATGTTTAAAAAGAAAGAAGGAGGGCGCCTGGGTGGCTCAGTGGGTTAAAGCCTCTGCCTTCGGCTCAGGTCATGATCCCAGAGTCCTGGGATCGAGGCCCGCATCGGGCTCTCTGCTCAGCAGGGAGCCTGCTTCCTCCTCTCTCCTCTCTCTCTGCCTGCCTCTCTGCCTACTTGTAATCTCTCTCTCTGTGTCAAATGAATAAATAAAATCTTTAAAAAAAAAAAGAAAGAAAGAAGGAAGTAATCCAAATGCTCATCATCAGAAGAATGATAACAGAACACTATGGAACAGTGACAATAAGTGTGTGATGACCACACATAACAACATGAACCAATCAATAAACATAATGCTGAATTAAAAAAAAATTCAGGGGTGCATGGGTGGATCTGTCGGTTAAGCATCCAAGTCTTGATTTGAGGCTCAGGTCACGATCTCAGGGTCATGAGACGGAGCCTGATTAAGATTCTCTCTCTCTTTCCCTCCCTCTCTCTCTGCCCCGCCCCCCCCAAGCACAGTTGCTCTCTATTAAAGAACAACAGATGATTCCATCTATCAAAAGTTTTAAAACAAGCCAAACCAAATCAAAGGACATGGTGTCCAAGGATGCTTACGTATGTGGGAGCACTACAAAGAAATATAGCTAACACAAGATGTCAGGATATTGGCTCTCTCTAGGGGACAGGCTGGGAGCATGCTCAGGAAGGGGCTCGCGAAGGTTTCATGGGTATAGTTGGTGTTTTAGGTCTTAAGCTGCACGGTGGATATGCGTTCTTTATGTAATTTTTTAAACTGTGTGAATTTACAAATGATGTATTCCAACATTAAAAAAAATTTAAGTGGCTGTTTTTCTGGTTAGCAAAGTGACCCGGACCTGGAGCCCCATATGCCCTGTCTGTTCGTCTGCTTGGGTCACAGGCCAAGCTGCCTAACAGAGTCCGACACTGAGTATGCCAGCAGGTGGGACCCGCTCTTCCAGCACCGGGGGACCGACGGCCCATGGGGACCCTGCAGTAGGACCGTGGGCCCGGCCAGCCCGAGGCCGGCCTGATTCATAGTACCAGCAACAATGGGAAGCAGGGGCAGAGTGTGGGCCGCCCCACCTGGGAAGCCCAGAGGTAAGGGCATAGGGTGGTGGGTGCCGCTGCAGGCCCTGGGATCTGAGACCACCCCCCCCCACTCCCATGCCCACTGCCTTCCATTCCCATCCTCCATCCCGACAGAGCTGCCTAAACCTCACGGATCCCCATTTCTAACATGTATCCCTGAGACCAGAAGACACTCAGAACAATCCCCAGCCTAAAGAGACATGTGGGGCCCCTCTCAGGGCTCCAAAGCCCTGCCCAGCACTGTTGCCCAAGCCTCTGGACAGCCGATGCTGTGAGAGGGCCTCCTGTGCATCCCACAGGCTCGGCTAAGCAGCAGACCTACAGAATGCATCTACGGCCCCATCGGGGCCTCTTCACAGCCCTGGAAGACACTTGATACCGTCAAGCATAAAGAAATCCAGGCACCAAGGGGTAAGGCAACCTTCAAAACACAGGTGTCGTTCCTGGAGACTCTGACTCAGTAGGTCGGTAGGCGGGAAGGAGGGAAGACGCGGGCAGGGGGACATGCATGTACAAAAGGTATCTGGTTGATTTGAATCTACACCGTCATGAAGAACCTCAGAGCAGACAGAAACCTCTGAAGGCAGAAGCCAGGTCTCTGTTCTTCTTGGCTAGACACCCTCACGACACCCACTACGACAGGACCTCCCTGCGGGCCTCCGTGCACTAAGCCTCCCAACACAGGGGAGAAGACCTGAAACCCCGCAGGCTTCCCTTCCAAGGGCTTCTCCGGGTCCCCTGGGGGCCTTCAAAGCTTACCGGAGCCCAAAGGAAGAGAAGGTAGGGCCCGTCCAGACGGAAGCATGACTCATGACATTAGAAGGTATTTTGGGTATCCCCTGAAGCCCCGTGACTACTTAGACAAAGAGTAGGGGGGCAAAAGCCTACCTCTATCCTGTCCTGCACCCCCCAGCTGCAGATCTGCTCACCCTCCGGACCGCGTGCCACTTGTAATGTCCCTGCCCCCACCCCCCACCACTTCTGCTGGCAGATTAGCTTTCAAATGTGAGCAGGGACAAAGCTGGCTCAGAAGACTTAACTCTGCCCGACGGGTTTAGCTCAGCTTCAAAGCTTCCTAACTGGAACCAAGTAAGCGGGCACATCGCAGCTGGAAGGGAGAGGCCGGAAGGAGGGGGAAGGACAGGGGCACTGTGTAAGCTGGATTACCCACGGCAACAGCCTGCAGCCTGGGTGACACAGGGCGGCCTGTCATGGTGGTCACTGGCGGAAAAACAAAATACCCCTTTCCTCTGAGCCCTGGGAACAAAGTCAAGAGCACCCTCAGGCTCTGGTGCACACTACACGGAGGGGTAGGGCCACCTCATCATCAGAAGCCATGCCATACTCACCACCCCGGAAGCCCTTCTCAATGGGCACCACCCAGACAGATGGCCCCCTTTGTTTCTCTGGGGTCAGCCCACGTCACGGGCGCGGGACGCTCTGTCTCTCGCACTGGGCTGCAAGCTCTCCCCAGAACAGGCTCTGGATCAGCTAGTCTCTGTCTCTCTCTACCCTTGCCCCGTGCCTGGAACCCCACCCTCATCTAGCCAGCAAACTTCTACCCATCCTTCAAAATCCAGGTGTCACTGCTCTACTCTGGTATCTTTGTATCGTCTCTCTAAAGTAGTATTAACTACTCTACGAAGAACTCAACTGAGCACCTCCTGCTCAGAACCAGAACTGTGCGTGTGTCTGACTTCTCCGTGGGACTCTGAGCAGCTCAAGGGCCTGGCTTACAGCAGGCGCTCCATCAATGCACGCAAGGCCCACTAGCCAGAGTGCATCCAGTCAGCCCTTTCAGGAGAAGACACAAAAAGACCCATAAAATTCACCAAGTCTTTTTTCCAAGCTAGGAAACTCAGACTGGTTTCCCGCCCCGCCCCCCGCCCCGTTCCCCTTTATTTCTGATGGACACAAACATTCCAGAGAGGGAGCTGCGGACAGCCACCATGCGGGGCTGGGGAGAGGGAAGGACAAGTCAAGTCAGGCCACCCGGGGGCGGGGTCCAGGCCTGCTGCTGTCCCTCCCTAGAACGCTGGGGAGGGGGAGATGGCCCGGCTCTCACCCCTGCCTTGGGTAGCCCTGTGTGCAAATGCTTGGTGGAGGACAGTCCAGATGACCTCTCGATTCCGCGACTTCCTGGCCCGAGAAAGCTGATCTGCCCTATGCGAGCCCGGTCAGCCTGTTCTCACCAACTGGAGGCTCCTGTGCGCGCAGCGGGCATTCAGTAAATAGTTGCGGCATGAGTGAATGGGCTCAGTTGGGACCCCAAGAGCCCAGCAAGCCCCAGAGTCCGCTGCCAAGTTCAGCCAAGGGCAGCCAGGCACACAGAGGCACGGCAAGGGGAGGGCGAGGCCCCCATCCTCAGAAAAGGTCGGTGGTGTTTTCTGGGCTCTTCCCCAGCAGGCCAGCCAAGGGGAGGGCAGACCTGTGGCCCTTCCCTCAAGGTGGGGACAGCGCTCACCCTGTTGCAGCTGGGACTTTCTTTTTTCTATCCTCTTCCTCCCCACCCCCTCTTGATTGACACCAGTGCTGGCTCTGACTTGATTTAAAAATAGATATTAAGACAAGGAAGTTTAATTTTTAATGCTTTGGAAAGGAAGCGAACACAGAGCTGGCATTCCCTCACGGCCACATTCTGGGGTCTCGGAGGCCCAGCCTCCTTTCCCCATGCCAAGTCCTGCCTGACCCACCCAGAAGGCCTACTTGCTGGAGTGCTCTGGGGAGACAGCCCGATGCCTCACACCCGAGCATTTCAGGAAGCCTCCGAATGCTTCTTATGGCCCAGTTCAGCCAGCCTCCTGCTTGGAGAGGCCACGTCCCAAACCTGTTTGGACCCTCAGCCTGCTTACCACCTCCATTCCCCGACAGAATGTATCCTGCAGACTCCGTAGGACACCCAGGCCATGCAGCACTGGTCCTGGGCACCACGGACCAGCGGGGAGCCAGGTTGCCCACAGAGGAACTCACGATGCAGCCAAGCCAGTAATGAATGTAAGCCTCAATTGTGGCTAGAGAGCCTGAACCAAGTTGCCAGCAGCCAGAGGGCAAGAGAATGGCCTACGAGGGGCCAAGCTGCAAAGGCCTGACCCCACTTAGGGGAGGTTAATCAGGGTGTCCACCCAGCACCCTACCCGCAGCAGGCCTGCCCCAACCTTTCTCCCGTTCCAGCAGGCACACTAAACACTGCCTCCTTGGCTAATTGGCCTTTATTAAGGGAGCAATCCACAAGGAATAGACTTTCCAATGGAGCCAGAATGTCACTGCTCTGCCAGCCCTGATTTAAAGTGATGGGACAGCCCTGCTGGCAAGCATGAAAAGTGACCATTATCCTGAGTGGCAATTATGCCAGCAACCCCCGCCCACCCCCGGCCCCTCCATAGCAGATAGGAGCTGGATTTGGGCGGGGAGGAGCTGGGGCTAGGATCCCAATCTGCTGTGCAGAGAAGGGGACACAGGCCCCCAGCACCTAACACCCACCCCACTCTCTCTCTCTCCCCTATTGAGTGTTTAAAGCTCTAAGTCTCCTTTGCCCTCCTGGGGCGGGCGGGGGGGGCTCCGATTCAGTCCACCTCTCCCTAAAGTATTCCCCCAGGCGGCCCTGGGGGGACTCGGGGTCGGAGCTGACGGAGGGAGCCGCCCCGTGCTTTCCACCGTGGGGGGAACACGCTGGGGTGGGTTTGATTACTGGGGTATAAGCCTCTCAGGACGCCACCCCCCAACAGGCAGGCCCTCAGCAGCCTGTAAGGCACCTGTCCTTTTCTTGGTAAGGAGGAGGAGCGCTGGCCGCATAGCCCCGCCTCCCTCCTGTCCCCGGTGATGTCACCCAGGCCCTCCATAAGGGCAGTACCCTAGAAGCTCCACCCCGTGGCCAGGACCCAGGATTCTCCCGCCCATGAGGGGGTGCAGCATGACAGCTGCACCTCTCCTCGGCCCTGGGAATCCTCCCAGCGGGCTCCAAGGAGGCACGGGGGCGTGGTGGAGTGGTGGGTTTGGAGAACTACGGCTCCAGGATCTATAGAAGATCTCTGTTTATTGATTGCGGGCCTCGGGTTCAACTCTAATGCCTCAGAAAAGCCTCCTTGGGGGATCTGAGCCAGGAGACTAGAAAAAGTGATGGCTACATAAGTCTGAACAATTGCTCTGGGTCCCAGAGGGCTCAGGCTCAGCCCTGCATCCCTCCTCGCCCCTGCCCTCTCGCTCCCGTCCAGTCTTCATGTGTGCACTGGAAAGCAACAGAAATGGCCCACGGCTCCTGCCTCATCAACCACCCCGCCTGCCCTTGGCCTAGATGCCTTCACTCTTTCTCTTCTGGCTTGGCTCTTTCCTCCGCTCCCTCTCTCATATCAGGCCCCAGCACCTGCCTGCAGGACGTCTTCGTTCAAGTAAAGCACAGTGACCTGCCCCGAGCCCGAATCCCGGCTAAGTCCCTGCCACATCCTTCCACCTCCCCGGGAGCACAGTAGCGGATGCTCTTAAACACACGAGCCCCTGCTGCTCTTCTGCTAACTTTCCACCTTTCTCACTTCACGGTCTCACGAGCTACTAGCATAAAAGAACTGGGTCTTTGAGATCCAATGTCTCCCAGCTCATAGCATGTCACGGGAGTTCTGAAAACACTAAGCGATCAGAAAAGTCAAAGATTCGGAAAGAGTCGTGGTAGGTAGCTCCTAATTAGGAAGAGACAGCAAGGTCTCTCACTATAACCAAAAAAAGAAAGCCACTCCATCAATCAGCTCATTAACCTCTGCCAAGCTCTTAAGGGAAGATGAAGAGCTGCTTGTGGCCCCACAGCTAAGTTGCTAGGAGAGCCTTCAACGCAGGCAGGTTTGAGAACTAACTGCTCTTCCCTATCGAGCAGGACTCAGGAATCCCCACCACACAATAATATGTGGATTTACCACTCTGGCCATCCATTCATTCACTCACTCACAAACTCATAATGAGTGCCTCCAACGTGCAGGGCACGGACCCCTGCACCATGTATGCAGAGGATGGAAACCAAGCAGGGACCAAGACGGAGAAGAAAGGAGCCACAAGCAGTTATATCTACTCTGGCCAGCAGGTGGCGGGGTGGGGGTGGGGAGGAGGGTTGCTGAGTGGGAGGTGATGGCCAAGGCCCTGCGCTTCCCCACCAAGGGCTTTCTAGCAAGTGGTACGATATGGGGGGAGGGGCAGGAAGGGGGAGCAAGGCAGAAAGGCAGGTTGCAACTGTGAACAAGGGCAGAGAAGGAAACTCTGCAATGAGAGTGAGGCAGCACACATGTAAAGCATAAGCACCAAATACCCACCACCACTTAGCTAACACTGATGCTGGCAAATGAACTGGAGGACCAAGAGCACCTGCCCCAAGGTGGCCATGAAATCATTCTTGACATTCCAATGGTTCTGCCCCAGTTTCCACAAAACCCTCACCACAGGACAGGTTAACATCCTAACAGCAGTGTCCGGAGGGCCCTAGACCATGCAGGCATCCAGGGAAATCCAACTCAAACATCTCAAACTGGGCTCCTCAGAAGAGAAGCAGCGGCTTGCGCCCCAGGCCGAGAAGGGGGCTCCCTCCCCAGAGAGAAGGACACGATGCAGGGCGTCCCATAACTAATGAGGTCAGACATGAGGGAGGCCATCAAAACAGCCCCCAGACGGGAAAGGAAGCCCAGTCCTTAAGGGATAAAGCAATTTGCCCAAGGTCACACGAGAAGCTAACACGGAACCAAGACTAGATCCCGTCTTCTTCCCACCCAGCCCTGAGCTCTTCCCTTCTGTGGGAACAGTCAGCCCCCACACACACACCCAAAAAAGTTTTGTCCGTTAAAGCAGGTCACACTCCACACAAGTGTTGAACATCAAAGCACAACTGCTTCTACCCAGCTTCACTGTGAATGACTTTCTCCTGCCCCCAGTGCTCCTCTGGACCATGGGCAGCTGACAGCCTCCAGCAGGCAGGAGGACAGGTCCTAGGGCAGAGCCAAACATCTGTGCTGACTACGTTGGGGCTCTGGCGAAGAAAGACAGAGGCGGCAGTCGGGATGAAGGAGCCATGAGATATGAATTTAAGAAGTTTCAAAATTTGCCTAACTTGTATTGCTTTTGCACGCATGCACACGTGTGTGCCTGCGGCCTTCAGAAGCACAGAGAACCGTGAGCGATTCCAAGTTTTCCCACCCACTGACCCCTTCTCTAGAAAATCATCTCTCGCCGAGCGCAGGGGCACTCCCTTTGTCCCTTCCAGTCTTTGGGGCTCCCGGAGCCCAGGAGGGCTGGCTGGTGTTCCACGGTGGGAGCACATGGCCAGCCCACTCCCTGCCCAGTCCACTGCTATCCCTCAAAAGCAGCTGCCCGCCACCCGATGGCAGCATCCCTCCCACACTCTCCTTTTGCACACAAGCCCTAACTCGCGGGCATATCTGCCGGCTAGCAAACGCGTCTCCTGGCTTGGGACAGGGGCTCCTCTCCTCTTCCCCGGACTCACTGAAGGAGTGAGAGGAAGTGACCTCTGCCATCCCTTCCACCACCCCCCCACACCGCATGCCCACAAAACGTGGCAGATTGTCTTCTTGCATATTCAGGAAGAATACAAGAAGAAACTCGAAAATCATCCACACTTGTGCCTCTCTCTCTTCGACTCAAGGTCACAGCTGTTAAAAATTCTGGCCCCACACTGATTTCTGCAGGTTACCCAGTTGGGGGCACTTGCAGCATGGGTTTCCGACCGACCCAGGAAGGAGGTGGCAGCAAACTTTGGCAGCCACCTAGGAGTAGAGTAAGTCTCTCCTGGAAGACAGGCAAGTCGGAGCCTCCATTCAGCCACGGAGGAAAGAGAGAAAGATGAATGAAAGGGGGGGGGGACGATTAAAAAAAAAAAAGGAAAAAACCCACACTTACCGTTGTGCAGAAAGCAGGGCAATGCAGCACCACGGAGGAAGAGGGGAGCACGCTACGGTAACCAGTGCAGAGGGGAGGTGGCAAAGGAGAGCAAAACGCAAGGACTTACCCAGAATATCAGATTGAAGAGGAACATCATGTACTTCAAGCAGCAGAGGCAGCCCCTGGCCATGTTGCACTTCTTAAATTCTAGGAGAAAAACAAAGGACAGGTCCAGGTAAAACACCACGTACTTGCTGCCTTTGGGTGCATTGTACTTGTCAGTCTTGACGCCAGCCTCGGCGCGGCTCTGTCCCCGGGAGCCCGCGGTGCCGTAGAAGGCGCCGGCCGTGAAGCCGCGGCCGAACGGGCGGCCCGAGGTGGACGGCTTGGCAAAGTCCGAGTCCTTGCTGTCCAAAGATGGACTCCGGTGGATCGAAGAATCCTCGCTACTCGACTTCTCCATGCTCGCGTCGTTCCCGGGGGGCGCGAGGGGCGGGGGGCATCGCTCCCGGAGTGGGACGGAGGGGGCGCCCAAGTCGAGCGCGGGCTGCGGGCGGGCTGGCGGAGCCCTGCACGCCCCCTCTCTGCACCGGGGCGCAGTCCCGGCCAGACCCCGTGCTCAGGGGCCGCTGCCTCTCGGACGGCGCCCGGCTCCCAGCCGACTGGCCGGGGAGAGCTCTGCGGTGCGCCGCGGCGCGGCTCGGCGCTGCGCGCGTTCGCGAACGCTCTCCGGGAACCGGCTGGCCTGCGTAACTTAACGTCTTTGGGGAGGCTGCAATTTGATTTCTCTTTCCAGAGCCTCAGCTCGCCTCCCGGGTGCAGCGGCCGCTCCACGCGAGGCACAAGGGCGCTAGGATCCAGGTCCCCGGGCACACCTCTCGCTGCCCAGCCCCAGCGCGGAGCCCGACCACTTTGCGGGCGCTCCGCCTCCTTTCGCTCGGCGACTTTGCGGAGCTGCTCGCCGGCCCTGGGCTGCCCGGGCGCGCGGCGGGCAGTGCCGAGGGATCCGCCGCAGCTGCCACCGCTGGGCTTTCCCTGCTAAATTCCAGCCCCGACTCCCGACTCCGAAATCGCCCCGAGCCCCCTCCCCGGGCCCTCGGCCCCGCCCCCCTGCTTTGCATTCGACCAATGAGCACTGGGCCTGCCAGGGGGCGGGCAGCCTCCCCCTCCCCAATGACACATTATCTTTAATAGGATTAGCGTTCTGCTGTGTGCCTATACCAGTGCGCCGCGAGCCCTCGCTAAATGTCAAGGGCTCTGGAGCTGGGGGTGAACCAGAACCTTCATCGGAAGGCGCTGGTTTCTTGCACGGGAGAAAAGGGGGCGGCGAGAGACGGGGAATGGCTGGAGGTACCAACAACCCAAGGAAACCAGAGGAATTGGACTGGGGAGGGCAGGAGGAGGAAAGAAGCGCGCCCACTGTCGAGCTGGCCGCCGCCCCCTGTGCACACGGGGCCGGTCCGACCCGAGGCACACGGTCTCCCTGCTACACACGCGCGCACACGCTTTTGCACACGTGGATCTGGCTACCGCACGCGGGGTTAAAGAGACCGCAGAGGAGGCGAGAGGTGTGGGAAAGGCGCTTGGGGCCTCCGCGGGGCGCGCGCCGCCCTCCCCGCCCCCTCCGCGCGCGCGCGCACGCTCTAGCACACATGCGGCTCCTCGAGACTCCTGCAGCTGCGCCAGCCCCCCCAACCCCCCACCGCCCCCGCGTTCCCGGTGCGGGGATGCAGTGCTCGCTGGGACCCCAGCTGGACTGAGAAGAGTAGGTGGCAGAAGTAGGGTCCTGCCTTGCCCCTCTGAATCCTGCCTGTGCCATGGGTGACATAGGAGTGCTCTTGGACCCAGGCTGGGTCCTCTCCCGTGAGGACTGCACAAAAGGGGCTGGTCAAGGGAAACAGCACGAAGAATGCTCTTGCTAGGGGCTCGGGAACATCCAGGAGGAGCCCTTCATCCTACCGTAAGACGCTGCACCTGTGTCCCCTGGGCTTGTGCGTAAGTCTGCACAGCTGATCGGGAGCGACCATAGTTGGCAAACAAAGAAAACTAGAAAGCTTCGGGGGTGAGGAGCCCACCTCTCCTTTCTGCCAGCAGGAAGAGAGTGCTGAGAGCTCCTGAGAGCAGGGCCCTGTATTTTCCAGGCTCTGTACCCCAGCACCCAACACCGGGCACGGCCTCTAGGAGGCGCTAGACAAGGATGGCTGGATAGAAGAATTCCTGCCCTCTGGGGGAGGGGGAGTGTGATATGTCCAACCTGCATCCCATCAGACATGCATTCCACACCTGCTATGTGCAGCGCTGGGGCCAGGCCCTTGAGAAGACAGATACAAGGTGTGCTGCTCTCTGCCCTTCAGACACACACAATCTAATCAGGAAGAAGGAAGGACATCAATCACCAAGGCAGTGGCAGGAGCAGAACTGGCTATGGCTGAGGCAGAGAGGGACATTCATTCCAATTGGAGGGACTTAAAGACCCTCATCACAGGTCGGTTAGGGTGGCCCTCCACGGAGTCTGCACCCTCCACTGGCTCAGAAATGGGGGTTGGGGGTGGGGGGAAGGCTGGCCCTCAGCTTCTTTGAAGGAACCTGCAAAGGTGCTGCTATTCTAAGCCCCTTCCCCACTTACAGGGCAGCCCAGCAGTGAAACCTAGGGAGTGTCATGTCCATGGCACCTTGGTCTCCTGGTTGGGCACGGTGGTCCTCTGGATGCTTTCCACAGAGGAGGGGCAGGTATCCGCTGGCTCCCGACCGGCCCCACTGTCACGTGACTGGAATGGCTAACGCCTTTTGTCCTCTTCAGCCTCGACTGGCTCCCAGGGGCTCCCAGCTGCCACTTCGTTCTCATAACATTACTTCTCTGATGCAGGAGAGATCGGTTACCAGCTGGACTGTGAGTCAGGAGACCTGTTTTTCACTGTGAGCTCAATTTTGAGCCGTGTGATCAAGGACAAGGTGGTTTGCCTTTCTGAGCTACTATTTCTTCCTCTTTAAAATGGGGATGAATAGAGCCTACCCCCCGAGAGGTGTCAGGAGAATAAAGTGAGCTGGCAGATGCGAGACCAATCTGAGTCCTGTAAGCGCTGAGCAAATTCAAGGGCCTGGTGTCACCTGCCTCAGAGGGAGACGCGGTGTCAGCACCGGCCCTCCTGGGCTGGCCCCCTCCTACTCTCTCTCTCTCTCTCTCTCTCTCTCTCTCTCTCTCTCTCTCTCTCTCTTTTTCATCAACTCACACCTTGTTCAGTAAGAATAGCCTCTGCCTTGTCCCTGGATCGTTCTGCCTTCGTTCCTGATTATAAGTGGATTCAGGCCAGTAATTATTTCTTCAGCAGCGGAGGCCCTGGTGGGCCAGGGTGAAGGACAAGGTGAGGAGAAGAGGAGGCTGCCCAGTGTAAGAGTTTTGCTCACTCCTGGTCACCCGTGTCGGGAGGGCATTGAAGTCCATTAACGAATTTCAGTGATGTCCCATCGGGGCATCCAGCTTAGTCATTATCAGGATGATAAGAGCAACGGAGATTTGCAAGTCCTCATTACTTCCCAGGCACGCAGCTCCACACACAGTCACTGAGTCCTCGTGACAACCCTACAGAATAGTGAGGTTATTACCCCATTTCACAGATAAGGAAACTGCATGATTTCAAGCCCATTTCTTTACTCTCCCTGGGCTCAAAACCCAGTTCCCAACCTTGGGAATCCTCCAGTCTAAAAGGCAGAATCTTAAAGCACAACAGGGAACCTGAAATTGCAAGTCCTGATAAGAGGTCATTAGGGAAAAGGACTTCACAGAAAAGGACCTCAAAAAAAAAAAAAAAAAGCCTTCTGCCCCCACTCCAAGACTATACGTAGACAAGCCCAAAGAAGAGAGACATAGCCAGTTCCATGAGAGGACCAGCTGTCCCTTGCGCCCCCTGGAGTGGGTGTGGCCAGGGAGAGAGGAGGTGTGAGGGCACCCCAGAAGGC
This sequence comes from Ailurus styani, assembly GCA_002007465.1. Lineage (NCBI taxonomy): Eukaryota > Metazoa > Chordata > Mammalia > Carnivora > Ailuridae > Ailurus > Ailurus styani. Next base: position 1,434,661 of record LNAC01000241.1, on the reverse strand, counting down.
GCAGGTATGGTACACTGAGGGGCAGCGAGGAGCCAGGCCTGTCTGGAACAGGAGAAGGTGCCTGGGAATCAAAGTGAGCTACTGGGCACGGCCTTGCATGACACAGGAAAAGTCCGGACTTCATTCTGGAGCTTCCCAAGCAGGGGAAGCACATGACAACACTGGTGTCCTCAGAAGCCTGGCCTGGCAGCAGCGTGGAGAGGTGAGAAGATCAGGTTGCCCCAGTTTCTCAGATTGTGGGTACAGAAGTAATGACCAGGGAGCAAAGGTGGTCCGAGTCACCATGTCTCTTGCCCACCCCTGAGCCTCAGCCACTCGCCATGCTCAGGGGAGCTGGAAGACACAGGCTGCCTTTGAGGATCTCTGAGCATGTGATCAAGGCAGAGCTGCCTTTCTTTTTTTTTTTTTTTTTTTTAAACAACAACCAAAAAAAAAAAAAGTGAAGCAAGCACAGAATTCCCAGAGGGGAGAAAGAGAAGTGAATACATCAAATCAACATGCAACGTCTCCACTGACTGGCAAGTGGGGAGATGTGGGCTCAGAGTAAATGCCAAGCTCTCTCTGCCTCTTCCTGAGTTTCTCAGGCCTGCAGTGTGAGCCAGAGCTCAGCTTTGGTCTCTCATTCACCCACACACAATCAGAGCTCATGGACCCACACAGATCCCCTTCCTGACCTGCACTGAGTGTTTCTGTGTTCGGCAGCGTGTGCGGCTCATGGGGTATCCTGTACCTCTAAGCTTCAAACAGGGCAGCCTCGCAGGGAATTTAGGTTAGACACGAGGTGGCACTTGCTATCCTAAGGAACATGTGAGATGGGCCATCGCAGCAGGAGAAGGGAACCTTAGCCCACCCAGTTTTTAAACTCCAAAACCGGGATCGTTTTTGGCAATAGAGAAAATCCTTTAAGCGCTAAGCAAACCATTTACCAATGGTGCCAAAAGAAAAGAAGTCTGGAGAGGTCCCTAGCAGGGAGCCGGTACCCCACCATGTTTGCCTGAAGGCTCAGGAGGCAAGGAACGGTTAGGGGGGTCCAGAGGCCAGGGCAAGGCTCTTTGCCAGGGAAATTAAACAGCTACGTGGTCATGCGCTCCCATACTTGGCCAGGAGTCAGGAAGGACAGTAACAATGCCAGTGAAAAGATCAGAGTGAAAAAGAACTAGGGGTAGTTCTATTACGTGTTTAATTTCTGAGACTCATAAGGAAAACACACAAAGAGGGTTTGGCTGCAGGGGCAGGGTTCACAGAACTGCTCTGGACAGTGTACCAAGTGTGGCCCGGGCACCTCGTTCTCTGGGGAGAGGTTGCTCCTCCCTCCTTTGAGTCCCTAGCAGTTTGTAAAGCCTGCAATCAGTTTGCCCACATGCCTCTGCTGTGGTCACTGGGCTTCCCAAAAGAGGGAGGGGCTGTGTCTGAATCACTTCACCCCTGCACCCCACACCCCCAGCCACCCTGGAGCCTGTCACAGGGACCACCACAGGGCAGGTACTCAGAATGTGTCAGCAGGTAGAGGGGAAAGGAAGACCACCATGCTTAAGTTCCGAGTTCCTCTCTAAGGATAGCCTGAGAGTCCCAAGTTGACTAGCCAGATGATGGGACCCAAGCCAGAAATCTATGGAATTGTTCCTGGAAAGCAGGCTATCTGAGGCCATCAGAACCTGACCAGGGAACTCAGGAAATTTAAATTTCCCTACTAGAGATAAGAGTGGAAAGGCCACAAGGTCAGCTATTTTGTTCACAGCCATATCCCCAACACACAGAGCAGCACGGGACGGTAAGGGAAGGACAGATAGATAAATAAGCTTCTGGATCAGGGGGCCATTTTGGAGGAAGACTCGGGAAAGGCAGGAAGGGGAAAACAGGGAAGACCCACAGGAACCAGAGGCCAAGCTGTGCACGGACCCCTCCCATCCCCCCATGGGCCACAGCTTTTGGAGGAGCTCTAAGGACCATGCAGGTCCCCCTCCAGCTGAGTCCCTGGTGAACTCCCCAGTCCCTGTGGGCTCCCCGGTGCTGCGGTCATGTCGCAGAGCCCAAGTGCTGGCTATGAGGAGCCCTGGCAGGGGCCACTCCTGGCCACTGAGAAACCATGACTGTGAAGGCTCCCTTAGCGGTGTGTCCACACGCCTCACGTGAGAGGGGAGCACGCTGGTCAGAGCGCGTGCTGCTGACCCTGCGGGCAGTTCGCTCTGAGGAAACAGGGTCACAGCTGTCGACCAACTGTATTGCTCATGACCTGGTCAGGAGTGCTGCAAGTCAGGCCTCCAGATGATGAGGAACCAGGTGGCAGGGGTGTTTGGGTGGTCAGGAACACCACTCAGCACATACCACAGGCCCGAGTGACTGGGGGCCAGCTGGGCCCGGTTCTGTGCGAAACCAGGGCGTATGCTCACATGGCATCAATGTCCCCTGTCCGAACCCGCCACCCCACCCACCACCCCACCCATCACGGAGGGCCAAGCTCTAGCGAAGTAATGGCACAGAAACCCTCTGGGCTTTGGAACTAGACGGATCTGCATCCAAACCCCTTCTGGAGCAGGTGACTCTAGAACTGCCGCATGACCTAGAACGACCACTCCCCCCGCGGATCTGTTTCCCCAACCATAAAACAGAGATGATAACGCACACTGCCCCAGGCAGCAAGAAGACAGAGATTGAAGGTGAAAATTGCGATGCACACGGCACAATGTCCAAAACAGAAATGTTCAAAGGCACCGAGGCACTCTTATGATTACCAGCATAATTCTTATAGTAAATATGGCCCCAGCCCCCATCGAATTATAATGCAGTTGAACAAAGATACAACACATAATCAATACACAATGTTCTGTGGCTCCAATTCAAGGGGTAAGCACTGGCAGCTCAGACAGGCCCTCAGTTCCGGGCCCCCTTCTCCTCTGCCTAACACTCCTATACTTGGCCATCCCGTCCATTCCAGGGTCATCCACCCGCTGATGTCCCCTAAATGTTCACCTAGGCCTGCCCTGGTTTCTGAGCCCCAAGTGCACATACCCTGGCAGCCCCACTGCCTCCCAGGCAGCTCCAATTTCACATGCCCCAGAGCAACTGACCTTGCCCTAGCCCTGCTCCCCTGGCCATAACTTCCCCTTCTCAATAAACAGCCTAACACTCACCCCGTGCTTATGCCCAAAGCCCAAGATTCACCCGTGACTCCCCAGTGCCACTTGCCCCCCCTCCGATCAAACACAAGACCTCTCCAATGAGCCACCTTCTCCTTCTGTCTCCACGGGCACGGCTCTGGCTCCATCCTACACCTCGTCTCACCTGGGCTCCTGCCACGGTCTGGGACAGAGCCCCCAGCCTCACCCCAACCCCGGATCCTCTTCACAGGGCAGCCAACACAATCTCCTCCCTCACGGTGCTTCCTTGTTTTCCTGAGATTAAAAGTGTGTGTGTGTGTGTGTGTGTGTGTGTGTGTGTGTGTGTGTGTGTGTGTGTGTGTGTGTATTTGCTGTTCTACTTTACTGTTGTAATCCAAATTCCTGAAACATCCAAAAGGCCTGGCACCACTGGCCCAGCCTACCTGTCCAACTACATTTGCCAGTATTTTCCTCTTGTTCATCATGCCCAGCCAGTGAACCCTCCAAGCTCACCTCTCCTCAGAGGCTCTGCCCGTGCTCTTCCCTCTGCCTGGAACACCCTTTCTCAACTCACTGCCCCACTTCTACTCATCCCTGAGCTCTTGCAAATTCTTCAGAGAAGTTTCTTCCAGTTTGCTGGTTGCCCCCGCAGGCTAAACTGAAGCTCCCCTGCCCATCAATAATACAGTCTTGGCATCATTTGCCTCGTCCCAGTTTGAAAGCACATGTTTCCTTGAGTGACAGTTTGCGGCTTGATTCTCCTACTTGACCATGAACCGAGGGCAGCAGGGACCAGGTCTGTTCTACTCACTACTGTGTGCCCAGTACGATGCTTGACCAGCAGCGGGGCTCATTTAATACTTGATAACAAATGAATGGGGGCTCATTGCAGGGCGTGCACAGGGCAAGTCGGCGTCACGGGGAAGGGCCTTCCAGTTGTATGGTCACCTTGGGCCACCTAAGCAACAAAACTTCAGGATACTAGTCACCCAAGTGATCTCTAGTTCCTCAACTACAAAACAAGGAGCTTGGACTAGTTGGTTCTTCAAGGCTTTTTCCAGACTTCCAGCCCTGCTATTCCCACCTGTGAAATGGGAAGATGGGCAGGTCTGGACAGGCAGAGGCTGGGAGGAAGAGTGTGCTGGAAGAGGAACCGCTAGAGAAAGCCAGAGGGAGAGAGTGCGCAGGACATCGGGGAAGGGCATGTCCACGTGCCCAGCCAAAACAAAGCTTCGCAGGAAGTCCACATGGAAGGGAGGTGGGGCCAGAGCAGAGATGACCCTGGATGCCAGTTAAAAATCTGCATAGGTGCTTCCCTGCCCCCTATTCCTCTTGCGGCGTCCACCCCCGCACCCTCCTCCGCCTACACTTCCACCAAATGAATGCACATCGAAGTCACTGCTTCCTCTGTCTTTCCCCACACGCTCTGAGTGGCTAACTTTCACCACCCGGGTGGCACCCGTGTGGCCTCCTCCTGAAGTCTGGGCCCCCTCCCTGGCGCTCGGAGCCCATCAGAACATGGCACTGCCTGCTCACTGACCTCCCCGAGCCCGAGACTGGGCACTCCTTGAGAGCACTGACCATGTCCTTCACCTCTGCATTCCAGCCCTTGGCACAGTGGCTCTCGTGCAGGAGCTCTTAAACGCCACCCAGACGTGAGGGAAGCAGCAAGGGTCTCAGCGGGGCTCTTGATTGAGGGAGAGCCACACTTTAGAAAAATGCACCTTGGCTTAGAGCAAGGAAGTCTTTATGCAAAGAGCAAGAAAAGCCAGGCCCAAAGGACAACAGCCTTTTCTTTGAGGTGTGCAGAGTGGGAGGGAACGGCAGAGGCCGAGCCCTGGAAGCAGAGGCTGGTGGCCCACCGGGGAGATGTCCACCCTAGGCTCTCAGGCCCTTTTTCCCAACAGAGTCCCAAACCAGCACCATCTTTCTTCTAAGCCCCATCAGCATCCCTGCAAGATCCCCTCAAGGGCCTGGTGTGCAAGGCATTGTGCTGGGCAGATGTACCCGGACCCGCACACTCGCACACACTGAGCCATTCACTCCAGGAATGAGAGAGAAAGAAAGGATTTGCTATAAGGACTTATCAAAGAGGGCAGGTGGCTTCCGGGAGGGTGAGATAAGGCCAGACCGCCAGGCACAGCGAAGTGTGATGAAGCCGGAGGTTTATTGCCATGCACCAGTGGAAATTCACTGACCCAGCAAATCCAATATTCCTGAACCACCCCATGGAGGGCACTGACTCGCCGGCCGGGCCAGCTCTCTCTGACCCAGCATCCAGCCCGCCTGCAGCTGGGACCCATCCACCGACAGAGGAACAGCCGCCTGCTGCCTCCCCTCTTCCCCCCATCCCTCTGTGCCTCCACTGGGCCTAGGACCACTGTAGGGAAGAGCAGCGTGTGAGGAACATTTAGGGATGCTCTAAAGAAGATGGAGAAAAAGCAGCGCCCCAGATTCCATCAGCTCTGACTCCCTCACAGGAAGGGAGCTTGCACGAGTTCCACCTGAGCTGGAGAGAGTGAGCAGTGTGTGGTGAGTGCGTGAGGGACAACATATTTGGGCAACCCCACTAGGTGGAAGTTGGCTGTCGAAGGACTTACAAGTTTCATGGTGCACAAAGCCAATGGTGGTCTCTGGACTCCCACCAGGCACTTCAATAAAGCGAGGCAGCAGCGCCGGGCAAAATCCCAGAGTATCTCTCTTGCCTCTGCCTGCGGACCCGCATCCGTGCGGCCGAGTCAGTCAGGGTACGTCCAGCCGAGGGCCCTCGGAGAAGCAGCCACCCCAAACCCGGAGGCAGCGCTGTCGTCTCCCAGGAGCTGAGACGAACATGGCCATGAACCACACCCTTAGCAGCCCTAGAGTGTTCTTCCAAAGCCTCTCAGGTTGTCCCCACAGAGCTGCTGTAACCCAATCCTGCGTGATGCGTACCCGACCATGTCCCCCTGACCCAGACTTGCCCAACACATGCCCAGAATGCAGATGGCACGTGTACCCACTCCTGTCACGGCCTCTCCTCCTCGAGACTGCCAGCCCCACTCCGCCTCCCACCCACCACGGTCTCCTGACTGCCTCCCGTCCTCCTCCTCCTGGCCCCCTGCCACATGCTGCCGGCATCACGGACCAGAGACAGGGCTCCGGGCTGCCACACCGCCCCCTCGCACCAGCCCCAAATCTTTGCCCACTCCCAGGGCCTTCGACACACACACTCAAGCTTGCCATTCAAGACTTCTACTCTCTACCTGGTGGGTCTTATTTCCCACGAGCCCCTGACCTGTGCCCTATTCCCCCAGCAATCGGAGCTCCTCACGGTTCTCGGAACACACGTCCACTCCCCTGTCTCCACACCCTGGCGAATGCCCTGCCCTCCACCCACGACAGCTCCCACTCCCATCTCTGTCTGTAGTAGGTGGGTCAGGACTTATCTCAAATGGCACGTCCTGCATGAATGAAACTCTGATCCTACGGATCCCCTCAAACTAAGAGGCCCTCTTCCTGTTCTTATCCACTCATTTCACTCTGCCTGGTACCATGTCTGTTTGCCTCAATGTCTTCCAACAAGACTACAGGAAGACCTGCGGGGGTGAACTCACCTGTGTTCCTCTTGCAGAACCAGCCTGGCATGTGGAGAACATTCCAGAAACGTGTAGACAAATGAACCGAATCCCTCAACACCATCCACACGGCCCCCAAGCCTCACCCCAGCTTCCACCATATGTACTCGCCTCAACCCATGCATTGGACACGCCTAACGCGGCCCTCAGCATTTCTGGTGGGTGCTCACCTTGCTAAATCACTAGCATCCGTCCTCCCTCCCGGAGGCCCTTTCTGGGGTCACCCACCAGATTTGGCCATCTCCTGGAGCACCGGAGGGCTCGGATGTCCCGCCTAGAGCTCAGAGAATGCGGCTGTGCTCGGCGAGGCCCAGTGTGTCTGGGTGGCTGCATGTCACTCATCCCCCGAGCTCTGACCCCAAGGGGCTCTTTCATACCCAAGTCGGGCCAGATGCCAGGGCACACCTGCTCTTCCTACCCCCCCAGTACCGCTGCCAGAGGAAATGCCAGCCCGCAGCCTCGGCCGGTTGGCCGGACACAGCAGGGACAGGCACTGAGCACTGGCATGGCCCCTCTCTCCCGCCACCCCCGAAGCCTGGGCCTGACCAAGATCCAACCTGGCTTCCCCCCGATCCTTGTATGAATGCACGCTCCACTCGACTGTGCAGCCCTGTCTGCCTCCCGAAAGGAGAGCACAGGACAAACCTATGTGCTATGGGGAGCCAGGCAGGATGAAGGGCTGGGGCCCCGGTCCCTGTTCTAGCACTGACTACCGGTGTGACCTGGGCAAGAGGCTTATACACAGTATATGTTGTCTAAATGAATGAGTGAGCACTCTTCCATTTCCTTGTCTGTGAATGGGGGCTAGGTACGATTGTGAGGACCAGATGAGGCATTGTCTGGGGAACTGCTTTATCCTATGGACAGAACCTGCCATCCACACACACACTGGGACCATCGCATGTGTTTCACATGAGCTCGACAAAGGATACTACACCTGTTACCCATCACTGACCATGATGGCCTGAGCAACCACGACGTGCCCAGCCCGGCCTGCCACTGTGGGTGTCACTGGGGAGCATTAACCCTTAGAGGCTGGAGCGGTGGTACGGACTGAGTGCTCAGAGGACTCGCCCAGGGAGGCCTGGCCTATCCGAGAAGGTTTCTTAGAAAAGATGGGGTGCATGCTGAGCCCCCATCCTCGCTGAAGGAGGGCAGAGGAGAGGGTCCCCGATGCCAGAACACAGTGAGCAGACACCTATGACCCAGCTAGCTCAAGGGGCTTTCATGCTTAGAGTGCACGTCTGTGATAGGCACCACAGTCCTGCAAGATGCATAAGCAGGGAAGTCGTCTCGCTGTTTAAGTGCAGAAACTAGGCACCAGAGAGAGGAGAGGGCTTGTCGAAGCCACTTAGCGGCGGAGTTGGGACTGAACCCATGTCTCCTGACTTCTAACCCAGAGGTCTTCCCTCACACTGAGCAGACCCTGCTTTGCCACACAAAGCTGACCCCTACGGAGGCCTGCACATGGCGTGCTCCGTACATGGAGGGAGGCCAAGGCAAGGGACGGAATGAGAGGAGAGATCACTCGTGCATGGGGATGGTCCAGCCCGGAGTCACAGAGAAGCCCCACGTCGTGGCACCAGGGGGACAAGTGCTGTCCACCCTGGGCAACACACCAGCACGCCCAACACCAGCTTGCCCCACACCCTCGGCCAGCATGCCCTCGTTCTTTCTGACTTCACATGGCAGGAACACATGTATGTGCTTTGCCAAATAAGAGAGGACAGAGGCCCTGCCCTCCAAAGCCACAGTCCAGGTGGAGTGCAGAGGACAAGCCAGGGGCGGGCTGAGAAATGTCTAACAACCAGCTCTCCTGGCAAAGACTACGGATGGTGGGAAAAGCCATGATTTTTGTCCTTGCCAATTTCCATTCTGTCGATCCCCCATCGTGGCCAGTGTCAGGCTACCAACGGCTTAACAGCTGGCAAATTTTCCTATCATTTACTAATAGGCTCTTGAAAGCCAGTACCCGTGGGCTCCAGCAAACCACAGCCCAGCTCCCTTCCCTCCAGAAGAAATTCCACGGCTCGGAGAAGAAACCCAGCCCTGTCCTGTCCTCCCCCCGGTAGGAAAAGTCCCACGCTTAAGGTGTGGGAGTCAGAACGCAGGCCAGATACGTCACGGAGAAGGGATGGAGCAGCCCTTTGTCTGGTCTTTTGGGGTGCCCCACAGGTTGTCTAATCACCAGAGAAAGACAACTGAAATTAGCTTCTGTACTACCGTGACCTTCCCATGTAAGTCAGACCAGGTTACTACTCAGCTCAAACCCTTCTACTAGCTTCCCATCTCTCTCAGAGTGAAAGATAAAGTTCACACACACACACACACCACTCACTCTTTCCAGCACGGCCATACTGTCCATCCTGCTGTTTCTTCCAGGAGAGCCTTTACGCTGGCTGTTTCCACGACTGGAATGTTCTTTCTCTTGATCTCTGCATGGCCAACTCTCTCGTTTCCTTTACACCTCCACGCAAATGCCACGTACTCAATGAAACTTTACCCGACCACCCCATTTAAAACTGCACTCCCCCAGCACCCGCAGTCTCTCTTACCTTGTCCAGCATTTTCCATAGCGCTTATCCCCAATATACTATATAACTGACCTGCATACCTTGGCGATGTTGCGAGTTCAGTTCCAGACCACTCTAACAAAGCAAATACCGCAACCAAGTGAGTATCACAGTAATGCAAACATTGCAGTAAAGCAAGTCAAATGAATGTGGGGGTTCTCAGAGCACATGAAATTTACATTTAAAACTACTGTAGTCTAGGGACGCCTGGGTGGCTCAGCTGGTTGGGCCACTGCCTTTGGCTCAGGTCATGATCTCGGAGTCCCAGGATCGAGTCCCACATCGGGCTCTCTGCTCAGCGGGAAGTCTGCTTCTCCCTCTGATCCTCCCCCCGTCATGTCCTCTTTCTCTCTTTCTCTCTCTCTCAAATAAATAAATAAAATCTTTTAAAAAACAACTGTAGCCTTTTAAGTATGCAAGAGCATTAGATCTAAAAATAAAACGCACATACCTTAATTTAAAAATATTTTATTGCTAAATAATGCCATCATCTGAGCCTTCAGCCAGCTGTAACCACTGATCACAGATCACTATAACAAACGTAATAATAACAAAAAGTTGGAAATAGGGTGAGCATCACAAAAATGTGACAGAGACCGAGTGGGCAAATGCTGTTGGAAAAAAGGCGCCAGTAGACTTGCCTGATGCAGACTTGCCACAAACCTTCTATTTGTGAGAAATGCAGTATCTGCAAAGTGCACTCTGCAGAGCGCAGCACAATCAAACAGGGTATGCCTCTACTTTTCGGTTAACTGATTGCTCACGATCTCTCTCCCCGACCAGAAGGAAGCTCTGTGAGGGCGGGGATTGGGTCCGTTCCATTCCTCGCTAGCGTCCCCCATGGGCAAGTACTCAGCAAGCATTTGCTGGACCAAGGAATGCCTGGCGGATGCCCATGCCCGATCCCCTGGTGCCATCTTGGTTTCCCAAAAGGACACAGCTGGGGAGTGAGGGAGCCCGGTGGTCAGTGCCCACCTGACCGGGCTCGGGATGCCTGCGTTCTCATGCCGATCCAGCCACCATGACCGGGCACAGCAGCACCCTCGACCCCACCTCTGTGCCTCATTTTCTCCCCTCATTTAGGCTGGAATGGGGCCCTACGTGGCTAACCTTGAGAAGTACCAAGGGCCAGGGCTAGGGCCAGATGGGACACCAAGCTGAAGATCTGTGAGCTCCACAGTAGGAGGCTCTGTGGCCAGGTTCGATGCATTCCCTTAAAAGGTCTTAGGAAAGACAAGCTCGCTGCTTCCCCTCTGCAGCACCCACACCTCAGCCCCCAACCCACCACCCCTTGTTCCCCCAGCCCTGAGCCTACAAGAAACCCCCAAAGAGTACTCCCCACCCCAGCGGCTGGAGCCAGTGGAGCCCCAACTCCAGGCAGCTGCCCCATCACGCTCAGGCGGGCTCCCCACATGCAAAGCAGCCAGCTCATACTGCTATTTTAAGCTCTGCAGGCCCAGCTGTAGCACGTAGCCACAGCGGGCCAGAGGCCCGGGTCGGAGGAAGAAGCTAACTCACTAAGAGTGCTGGCCTGGGGAGCTTGGAAAGGGAGTGTCGGCCACCCTGCGTAACACCAGACCTTCCGTGGAGGGGCCGGAAACTCCCGCTCCACACCCTCAAATCCACCGGCCGTGGGGAAAGTGAGTCAAGAGCTGTGTTGGGCACACCCAGATTCCATTTCTGAATGTGACCCCCTGTGTTTCCACATTAAAATGACTCCTAGCCCCACCCGGACAACCTCGAAATTCCAACAGAGCCGGAGCCAGCGCGGTACCCATCTCCCAGGACCTGACATTGCAAGGAGACACGGAAAATGCAGACCGCACGAAGAGAGCTGGCGCCCTGTTATCTGAGAATGGCTTATTCACTGGGTGCCTCTCCACCCCTCTCCCCGACTCCAGTCCCCTTCAGTGACTCTACACACTGCTAGACACACAGCCACGCTCAACAAACACTTGTTTATTAAATGATTGCTTCTAGATGTATTCCTACACCAAGTATGGTCAGGGGACAAACTTGTCGTGATCACTGTGACCATTATCATTCTTTATAAAACATATACATTTCTACCGACCTCATCAGGCACCCAGACGGAGAACAAAGACCATAGGAGCAAGGAAGCAGAAGAGTTTATAACAAAACAGGGATGCCCCGGGCTGCAGCCCTTCCTGGGAGGGTTGCCACCACCTGCCACCAAGGGGAGAGTGACACCTGGGCAGCATGTCCCCTGATGTTGTGGGACAAGGAGGCCCTGCTCCAAGCCACCCTCTTCCATAGGACACCCAGCAGCCAGGAGCTGGCTTGAGACCAACGCACAGAACAGAAACTCTGGGTGCAGGCTAAGCCCACCCCAACCTCGCGCCACGAGACATCAGCAAAACCACGCAGAGCAGGCTGGGTCACTCGTGCCGGGAGCTCGCCACACAGCTCTAATTGATCAGTTTAAGCAACACCAGCACCAGAGAAAAGGGAAAGGCGATCCAGAAGTTTCTGTAATTAGGGAGCTCGGAGACCTCTCTTCTCGCTACCCATTTATATCGAGGCTGAAGTAGCTACCCACATGGTAAAGAAAAAGATTCACCACCTGGACTAGGGGGGAGGGCGAGGGCGATTCCTTGAATTTTCTGGCGGGAAGAAGATCCCAGAAGCTATGGGCCTTTGGAGATCGTCTGATTCTCTTCTCTCTTCCCCTCCCCTTCCCAGGCTTCAGTCAACCCAGAGTGACTCTTCGGAACATTTGTATTGTAATTGTAAAAGCGATGACAGCAGCTTGCATCTACAGAAAAGTGTATACTGTTTAAAGGGATTTCACCTAAGTCAGGATTTTGCCCTCATGGAAGTCCTGGGAGGCGGAAGGGCCACACACGTGACCGTATCTGAGGGGACGAGACCTGCACCGAGCCCGTCACTGAGGGGCCGCCACAGAGCTCACAGCCCCGGTCCCATGCCCTTTCCAAGTGCTGAGTTCCCTCCAAAACACATTTCTCTCAGCGAGGTCGCCAGGCCACCTACTTCCAAATCCCTGGGCGTTCTGAGACCAAAGGCAAATCCCTGAGCCCACCCTGGCCTCATGGAGTCGGGATTTCTGGAAGCAGGCCCGTGTTAACCTCCTCTGTTAATAAAACCTTCAAGGGATTCTAAAGTGTGCTGAACTCGGAGGGTCCCTGGCCACCCTTTTCTTTCCCAACTCAAGCAGCAACACAAGTCCGACCGCCTCCAGCAAAACCCTCCAGGCCTGTAGGCTGTTTGGGTGCGAGATCCCCACTGCTCCCTCTGGTTCATCTCCTGAAGATGCATCTGTACATAATCACCAAAGTCACCCTGAGACATTTCTGTCAGGAGTCTGAAGTCACACCAGCTGGGAAGACAGTCCTGGCCAAAAGCTCCCCTGGCCAGCAGGGACATATCTGCCAAAACCACTCTGTCAGCCCCAGCCCGTCCGTACTTGCAGACGTGCCTGATGAAGAGGGACGCGGCGGGGGGTGGGGAGGAAGGGAAGGAAGAGCAGGATGGTGGGATTAGGTCACGCCGGGCTGCTTCTCTTTCGCTCCTGCATGTGTCATCAAAGATACAGCGTTCCGCCTTGGATTGCTCACTTTCAGAGATGCCCTCACCCCAGCCAAGCTGCCAAAGTGGGTACCCAGCGTTCCCTACGTCAGCCCTCGAGATGGCTCCAACCGGCACGCCGTCATCTGCCCTGACCCTGTGTGCCCCGTTCTGTCATGGACCCGGCCCCCGAGTGACCGTTGCAGCCACAGGGAGGGCTCCGTGGCCCGGCTCAGCTCTCCGCCAGCCTGGCCCGATTTTAGGCTTCACTTACCATCCCCTCCCCTGGCAGGGAGGCTCCTCGGGTCGATGGCCCAGTTACAGATCCCCCCTCCTCGTGACCCTGACACGCACCTGCCCTCCCATCCTCCCTGTCCCCAATCATGTGGTCTTCTTGACTCACCCCAATGGGCAGTCTCATCTTTGCAAATGGACCGTCAGCTGCAAGAGAGCAGAGCGCGAGTCAATTCCTGCTGTGTCCCCTTAGCATCTAGTCATGTGCCAGTGACTCAGGAAGCACTTGTTGAGTGAATGAACTAAGTCTGAGCCCCAGCCCACTTCTCCGGCCGGATCCAGTGCTTCCGAAAAAGGAGGGAAAGGGGGCAGATGGGGGTGGGGTGGAGAGTGAACCACAGGGTGAGAGAGAGGAGAGAGAGACAGAGAGAGAGAGAAGCGCTCACTCACGTAAGGCAATCAGCTCCCCAGGGAGCCTGGTAGGATGTACCAACAGCTTCCCTACCTCCCGATACCCTCCGTCAGTAACCAGAACTGGCAAATCAAGCAATTTCCTCATTCCATCAGCAGAGCATCTCCCAAGCAGAAAGCCTGTCTGATCTGGGTGAATTAATTGAGTAATTAACTTCCCTCATCTGCTCCCTCCCGGCCTGCCTTCCAGAAAGGTATAGCAGCATCCCAGGGGAGGGCTGATAAAGGGCAGGAAGAGCGACCACTTGTCCCTCGGGACCCGGCAGCCGTCTCCACCAGCCCCAACTTGCCAGGAATCCCAGCCTACCCCACATCACGCACAGCCCCCCTGATTTCAACACACACACACCCACGGCCCTTCCAGGACACACGCACCCACACGTGTGTGCACACCAACCGTGGTACCACTGCTCCATCAGCTCGGCTGTTGGCTGCTTTTGAGCTCAGTTTTGAGGCCTCAGTTTGAGGCCAGTCTCGAGCTCTGGCACCCAAGGAACATCCCAGGCAACCTGTCTGATATGGCAAAGGAGCAGGGAGGAGCAGGCGGCATGAATCCAGGCAAAAGACTAATGCAAAGCACAGATGGACCGACCGCTCTAAAGGGCTGGCGGGCAGAGTGGGGCAATAAGAAGGGTACGAGGGATGGGGTCACAAGACCCAGGTTTGAGTCCCAGATCTGTCTTTTAGGGACCATGTGACTTTGGGAAAGCCACTCGGCTCCTATGAGCTGCAGTTTCCCGACCTGCAAAATGGGCATAATGCCTCCCTCCCTCCAGGGCTGTCCTAGGAAACGGAGCCTGGGAAGACCAAGCCAGTCTCCGCCCCTCAGCAGAAGCCCCCTGAGGAAGACCCTGCAAGACAGCCAACCAGCTCTGCTTGAACACTACCCAGGTATCATCTTGAAGCTCTAACTCCCGTAAAGCTGTGCCTTAATCTGAGCCCCACCCACCCGCCTCTGCTTCCCACCTTAGAGACCTGGCTGGGGTGTGGGGCAGACATGGGCCATGAATTCAGTCACATCGATATCAAGGCCCAGCTCTGCCCCTTGACAAGTGACTTAACTGGCCTGCGCCTCAGTCTCCTGATCTGCATCATGAGTACAATAAATGCCCAACAACGTGCAGAGTTGGTGATCGACGCACAGGGCCTAATTCAGTGCCTGGCATACCCTACACTTAATAAATAGTAGCTAATACTTCTTTTAATTATCACTATCATCATTATTCTGGCTAGTAGAATTAGTTCTTCCCTCTGGAGCAGTAAAGCAGAGGCCTAATTCCTCAGCCAGGTGCCAGCCTTTCCCAAGCAAGAAGGCAGTACCGTGTGCCCCTGAGCCCCCCTTCCCGGAGCAGAATATCCCCACTTCTTCCCACTGTTATGCATGCTTCAAGCTCCAGGTCCTTTGCGGCCCCGCCCACTCTCCCCCTGGCTGTTCCTGGTCTGCCGATGCCCTCCCCAAGACATAGGGCCCTTGACCACTGCATCTGATCAATAACACAGCACCTCCAGCACCCGCCTCAGCACCTAGCACTTAGCAGGTGCAGAGAAACGATTAGGGACGGAGCCATCAATGGATGGGCTGAACACCAAACTCCATAGCATCCGAAAATGGCAAAGGGTGACAGGCTGCAATGGCTCTTGATCTGGACACTGTCTCCATCCATGCAGCCCGGCACTGAACTCCCTTCCCACTGAGCACCAGACCATCGTGAACAGAAAGGCCTGAGCAGCCCCAGGCCCTGCCCGGAGGTGTCACATCAAGCACGCTGAGGCGGAGCTCCCCCTTCGATATTGCTGAGGTTTTATAAATCTAGGTACGGTATAACAGTAAACGTTTGCCCACTGCCATTTCTCTCGTTAGTTTCTCGCCATTATTACCACACACTGGTGATTTCAAGTCCCCACCCTATCAACCAATGTATTGGTAAATTATTTCTCTCAACATTCAGAAGATCCCAGAATTTTCACACTAGAATGGTTGTTAGGGATCACCAAGGCCCACGCCTGCCACATCCAAATGAGGAAATCCCAGATTGATGACGTAACTTGCCCAAGGACACCTGTCATTCTGTGGCCAACCTGAGATTGGAGCCCTGGATCCTTCCTCTCAGCGCAGCCAGATCACTGATAGTAACACTGTAAGATTCTGAGTACTCACCTTGTGGCAGGATTTCAACAGCTCTTTTCCCCAGTCCTAGTAACAACCCTGCAAGATAGACATCGCTTTCCCCACTTGGCAGAGCTTAGGTGATTCATCCTGGACCACGAGACTAGGCGGATACAGCCAAACTAGGAAAAGAACATGCTCTTTCTCCAGGAGCCCTGCCCTGGGGGACCAAGCACTGGAACACCTCCACCGGGGTGTCCACCAGGAATGCAAACCAGCAGGCCCAAATCTAAATTTGATCTCGTCTCTTCCCTCTACCTACCTGTTCCTCCTTTGCTATTTTCTACTTTTAATAGTATCACCACCAATCTAGTCATTTGATCTAGAAACCTAGAGTGATTCCTCAGACTCTGTTATTTTCTCCTTGCCCTATAGTTTTGAGCTGTCCCCCACACCCCAGAGGCCAGCCCCCTTCCCCTCCTCATGCCATTCCCTTGGCCAACCTCCTCAACTACCTCCTTCTCATAAAACCAACAAAAGACTATTACCAAACCCTCCCGCCTGGTTGCCCCTTCCTGGCACGTCCATTTCCAGAACGCCTTTTCCATCTGCCCTCACAAACATCTCTCTAAAATAAGTTGAGCTATGTTGCTCCAACTTAAGAACTTTGTTGATTCTAGTTCAAATTTCTTTCACTACAACCCGGCAGGCCTGCTAGTCGAACTCCCGCACATCCTGCAAGACCCCACTCAACCCTCCTCTCTTCCTGGTCTGGTTCCTGCCCCCCTGGCTCCCTGGAGTCCGTCTCTCTACTGGGGCGCTTCTCACAACGTACTTCCTGCACGAGCCTTTCACCCCCTCTGCGGGTGAGCAAGGTGACGCCTCTGAGTCCCCAGCTCCAACGCATGGGTCTGCTCATTCACTCAACCTTGGAAACACGCCACGAAAACTGGTGAGTAAATGAGCAGTTTCATAAATCAGGGCTCTGCTTCTACCTTTATTATGAAAAATAACCCGTTAAGTAAAAAGCTGTGTCGTAACATCAAATTTATTTTAGAAAGATGATGTTAACATACTGACTGACGGGGGTCCTTGTTAAGAGATGCATGAAAGCCAAGGCTTCCTGGACAGGTGCCTGCTTTGAAGGCATCATCAATGACAATAAAGAGAAGAGAAACCCGATCGCAAGAAATAAAGAATCTGAGCCATAATAGATGTGTGACCATGACCCAAATGCATTAACTTGCTAATTGTTTCCATTTGCTTTAATCTATAGTGACTCCCAGATCAGTGTTTTCCAAACGGCAGGTCATTACTCATTAGTGGGTTATGAAATCAGTTTAGTGGGTCAGGAAGAGTATTTTTAAAAATTAAACAGAAAATACCGGCATGTATCTCACATGGTCATTTCATGAAACACTTTTTTCGGATGTGACATGCACACACAGGCACGGACAGAGTCACAAAGTTTGAGAAACGTGGCCTTGGATCTTCAGTGCTGACGTGTCTAGCCCAGGAGGGTCGCAGAACATGAGAAAAGGGGCTTAGGAGGCATGAAGTTTAGAGCTGGCTACTTTCTGCAGGGGCCACACCTGGTCAGGAAAGTTTCCCCAGCTGTAGGAAACACACGTGATTCGCCCTCCGAGACAGGGATGTATGTAAGTATGCCAAAATGTTACATGTACCATGAGAAGACACGGCAGGTCTTGGCATTGTGAGGATGTGTCTCTGGGTCATCTGGCAGGATTCTGGGTAGAAATGTGGGTGAAGTTTTGCCTACAAAACTGGGAGAATAGTGCCCACTTCAGAGGGAAGTGAAATCTCAAATGGACAACGTATAATATGGACTCTTTATTCATGTATTCCTCTCTTGATTGCTGAAACAAAGTTGGTTTAAAAAATGCATGAAGTGAGCTCAGCACAGAACTCTACCTTCCCTACCCCATGAAACTAGAGGAAACCAATTCTGAATTGAGCCAATATTTCACCCATTACAAATTCCGCTCAGCTGTCTCGCCTCATGTGTCGAAAGCAGACACCACCTCCCACCGGTTCTCCAAAACAGAAGGAAAACATCATACTCTCCTGCATTTGAAGGCTCTGTACAAAGGACGATGGGCTCTGTCTTGCTTCATTTGGGCAGAATGAGAGGAATGGACTCAAACTGCAAAGGGGAAGCCTTCCCAGCAGAGCTGTTAAGGACAGGGGCAGGTGACCAAAGCAGGTGCCAGCGACCAGCCTGGGCGGGCTGAACCGGGCCCCACCTGGAGCCCGAGTGGCCGAGGGCAGCACAGTCCCTTCCTTCCTAGATGACTTTGGGAGGTGCCTTCCTGTCTGCGGCATCCATGGTTCCAGGATGAGGCGAGATGGTGATGGTGGGGTTGCCACAAACAATCGGCCCGCCCCCCGGGGCCCCACGGCCTATTTCCAGCTCCCGATAGTTCCTGTCTAATGCCAGTATGGACTGAGGAATCCGGGGCATCCTGGGTCCAGCATTGTTCAAATCACACATTCCTCGTCATGAAAAGCTACCAAATAACTCTCATTCCTCCAGCCTCCCAGGAGAAACCACATCAGAGGGCAAGCAACCAGATCCCATGTGTGATGGGAACAAAGGGGGACGGCGGGTGTCTCCAGCACTGTCCCTCGGACCCTCTCCCTCGGATACAGACTTGCCCAGAAAGCTCACCTGCCCCTTCCCACAGGCTGACCCCGCTCTCCGACCTTGGCAGTCAAGAGCCGGTGTGAGCAGCCAGAGCCCCACTTGGACCCTTGGCCCAGACACACTGCTCTCTGAGCATCAATGTTTCTACGCTACCCACCTCCCTGACTTTTTGTGAAAACGGCAGCTAAACTCTCCAGGAAAGGAAGAAGATTGCCCGTGTTTAATGAGAGCCTGAGTGTCAGGCGTTGGCAGAGCACTCAGGGTCCAAAATCTCTTGATCCCTATGGGGCAACAGGCACCCTGAAGACAGAAATGCAAATGGAGAAAAACAAGCACAACAAATATTACACGAAAGCCATAGAAAGGGAGGAGAAAAAGGAAAAGGAGCGAAAGGTAAAAAAAAAAAAAAAAGCGGAGGGCTGTGGGATAAAGACAGAAAGAAGTCTGCAGAGGGGCGAGGCTGAGGCAGAGCCCAGACCACAGCACTAAATGGGGGCGCCATCTCCCTGCTCCCCACGGCACCTGCCGCCCCCTGAAAGTCAAGTAAACTGTGAGACGTGCTGTCAGCCCACGCGCAGCTTCCAATCTGCAGGATTGGGGAGGACGGACTGGTGTGCGGATGGGACACCGGTTGTGAGTTTTCCTTGGATTTTCTCTAACACTGGCCTGATACCTTCCTCCCCTGTCACTAGATCCCAGAATGGAGTGCAAGTCACCAAATGAAAAGGAAGTCTTAGTGGTAGTGAGGTTATGCAACTGCTTGGTCTTTTTTTAAACTAAGTTTTTCACTGCAATTGGACCCACAGGCCAAATATTGTAATCAACCAAAGACACTGCGGGTCCTCTACCAGCACGGGAGGCTAACAGGAGTGAGCAGAAGTATTAGATGGACATCACAACCCATGGGCATACCCGGGACTCAAGTACCAGTGACGACACGACCGTTATATGCTGTGCCAGCGGCTTGTGCCTTTGCACATTCTGTTCCCTGCACGGAACACACTCCCCTCTCTCGGCCATGCTGTTTTCTCTGTGAAGCCTCTTCCCTCCCTACCCCAGGCAAAACTGGACATGCTCTTCAGCATTCCCTGAAGCCCCCGTATTAAGATTCTTGCTCTGCACACTGCTCTGTGAATCTCAATGCTGAGAATGGGGGGGGGGGACCAGGAGGTGATTCTTGTTCATCTTTGAATCCCAGAACCTATCACAGTGCCTGCCTCCTAAGAGGTGAACATGAACGAATGAGCAATGATCAGACGCACGCCAGGCAGAGAATGCCCCCATAGGTGAAGGGCGACAGACCCCAAGCGCATGGCTCTGGGGGCCCTCCGAGGACCAGGACAGGGAGTGAGCGTTCCCATGAGGGGAGAAGAGCAGGGCACAGGGCTGAGCAGAGCCCAGGGAGCCAGCATGGGTCTGTTTAATATTCAGCATGTAGATTCCCCGAAATCAATGCTCATTTTTAAAACACGGCCGCCCAGAGCCCCCCTCCCTGCTTGCTTCCATGGTCGGTGTTAAGTATCTTTCTATTTATAAAGCACATTTGACTGCAGTGGTGCAGTGCCGGTCCCACACCCAGCCTCGGAGGTGGGGCAGAGTGGGACAGAGGGAGAAACTGAGGACTAGAAACAGTCCCCGGAAAGACCGGAGAGACTCTCCCCGCTCCCCAGGGGCCTTTGCACTGGAGGGCCCCCTGACCAGCCGGAAGGGGCTGCTCCCCCTCCTGGCTTTCATGAGCACCGCCAGACGGCTGGGCCTCTCGGAGCGAGTCTACGAAGCACTAAGGGAAATGAGCCCAGAGGGACACGAAGGTCGAGCAGCCTGGCTTTCCAAGCCCAGGCTTCTGACCTTCCCGCCATCCATCAGCTCCCTGTCTCATACCTGCTCCAAGGTGCTCACGCTGGGGCTCACGGGGTCACCCCGGCCTGGGTGCCGTCCTTCCCATTCCTGCTCGGGCTCGCTGCCTCCCCACTGTCCCCATGACATCCCGATGCTTTTACGATCAAGGTGATCAAGGCCCAGGGAGACGGATTCTCTCGCGCCACCCTCTCGGGCTCCTCCCAGTTTGGGTTTCAGTCCTGAGGGACCGTCCTGCTCCCCAGTCTCACGCCTCAGCCAGATGCTGCCCCAGCTCCAGCACGTCACACACGACACCCTTCACTGAGCAGGGCTCATGTCCGCAGAACACACGAGAAGTCAGAGGCTCAAGTCATGCAGGGTGCAAAGCTGGCGGGAGAGCCTCATGAGGGCTCCTGGCTGCCGCTTCCGAAAGGAAGGAAGGAAAGATGAGAGGCGGGGCAAGGGGTACCGAAGAGCCGGGCAGCCCTCTCACACCACGAATCAGCAGGCTCCTGAGGCCCCGGCCACGCCGGCCAGTACCGCTGCTGAACCACTGGGTGCTGGGCCCGAACTAGACACCCTGAGGAGGGCCCCAGGCACGACAGGACACACATGCCGGTGGAGACAGACACACAGACCTCTCTCCATCTTCTAAAGCCCAGAATCAGGGCACGTCAGAACCGGAAGGTGGCCTAGAAGTCACTCAGGTGCAAACACTCTTGACAATGAAAGAAAAAATGAGCTTGCAGAGGAAAGAATGGACTCATCTGTGGTCATCTAGTGAGGCAGTAACAGAACAGATAGGAAAACCTGCGTTTCTTGACTCTGATCAGTGTCTTTTCCACTATACTCTATTCATTCCACAAACATTGGCAGAAGGGGTCAGTTTAAGATAGAGTCAGTCCCTGTTCTCTAGAAGCTTAAAATTTAAGAGGAAACAGAGAGAGGGAGATGGAGGGAGAGATACATGAAACCAACAAAAACCTGAAGACTAAACAAAGTCGTTAAACAGCACAAGAATGTGACAAGTGGCAGAATACCAATGGGGCCCAGATACAGAGGGGACTACTTCCACGGGGGTGGGGGGGCGTATGAGCTGGGTGAGCAGGAGACTGCCCGCCAGACAGAAGGAGGAGGAGGGGGTCCCTATCCTGGGGAGAGCCACTGGTGCAGGTGCGCCCCCGAGACTGGGAGGACACGGCAAAATCGAGAAGTGTCAGAAGACCCGTGGGGCAGGTGCTTGCCGCCCAAGAGGGCTACAGAGGCAGGGCTGAGCCCCACGCGAAGGGCCTGGAAGGCAAGTCTCGGCCTTCCCCCAGGACCTGAGGGCACCCGTGAAGCTAATCCACCCAAGACAAGGAAGCGTCCTGCACACACCAGGCACAGTCTGCCAGTCCGTGGGCATGGCCACTCGGCTGTGCGGCAGAATACGGCCTGGAGGGGGCTACCGAGCAAGCTGTTAGGAAATTCAGGTGAGACACTGGGAGCGCTGAAACTGGGAAGGTGGGATCCAGAGGCAGAGTCGACGTGGAGACACCAGAAGCTGGACGTGGGGTCCAAGAGCAGAAGCGGAGAATGCCGTCTACATGTCTGGAAGGGGAGGGCCGGGATGGGTGGTGAGGTCCTTCCCTGAGACCACCCTCTTCGTTTAATAGACTCGCCTGCCTCATGCAGTTAGTTACCTTGTGCGCCTACGTGCCTTCCACGGCTCTGTGTCCCCCATGGGCTCAATCAATACTTGCAGGTTGACATTGATTACAAAGCAAGCACGATGCCCAAGCTGGAGAAAGCCTTACCGAGTGACAGTGCTAATGGCCCCAGTACAAGAGTGAATCATTCGGACCAGCCCCTCTCCCTACCCAACCCATCACCCGTCTCACCCCGTCCATTTGGACACAAACAGGGTCCTACAGCCAGTGGCTTCAGCCAGGCATGGCCACCAGGAGCCCCCCCGCCTGCCACTGCCCGGGGAAGGGGAAGGTTCCATGGAAAACACCGAAAACTAGACTCCACGGTGCTGATTCTTACATTACCGCGGGACTCAGAAAGCTGCTTCTAAATTCCCTGGGTGACTCAAATGCTCACTCCAGATACCAACCAATTACGAAATTCTCTCCTTTTAGAGATAAACAGGTCTGTGAAGCTACACAGTGGTCCATCGCCTCAGAGAAAAGCCGCCGACGGGAGACCTGGCCCAGTCCACACCGGCCCCCCTGGGCCGCCCTGGCCGCAGAGCCGCACCCGCGTGCGAGAATCAACCTGCCTCCCTCCCTCCACCGCAGAGAGAGGAGAGCGGAAGCCGGGGCTGGGGGCGGGGCCGCTGTGATGGATGGATCCTGCCTGGCCAGCTGCTGCCAGAGGGCCAGGGAGGAAGAGGAGAAATGAAAAGCCTGGGAGATATTTTCCCCGTGATTTGTGCCGCTCGAGATGCCCTGTAGCAATATTTATCCTGCGGCTCTGTCCCACTTTCGTTTATTATCCAGCTTAGCCTGAGTTATCACAACCAGGACGGGACCCATAAACTAGCTACCTGACACCATCGGGACTGTGCAGCGTATTTTAAAATCTCAAGGAGCAGCTTCGATCCTCTATGGAAATGTAAAGAAAGAGGTGCCCTCCTCATGCTCTGGGGACTGTGGCCATTCTCGAAGCAGATTCAAGGAGCACCTGTCACCGGCTGCCACACTCCCAGAGATGAGCCCCGGAGACCGCCTCATCCGCGCCCTTCCACATCCTACCTACGAGTACAAACCACAATCTGGTCACTAACCCCTTGTTCAGGACTACACAACACGACTTCCAGAGGCCTGGCTCATTTCTAGGGTTGAATTTTAATCACCGGTCAACAGTGTTTCATTAAAACACTTGCCGGTAAATGAATGAATAATGAATTTATTGAGCACCTTCTATTACATCTTAGGTCTGTGCTGGGCAAAAGGGGTTAGAAGTATAAAACCAGGCTTTCAGTCTTACCTGCCCAATCTGCTCTTAGGATTCCCTGGGCTGAATAACTAACAACGCAGGAAGGATAGGTGTCTGGTGGGGGAGGGAGGGACGGCAGGGGCCACCGGAAGGGCCGAGGGATCCACAGGGTTGGGCTGGCATCAAGAAAAACTGGACAAGAGTATAGACAGTAATTCCCAGCCTGATAGGAAACCAGTTCTAAAGATCACAGATTAGTTGTGTGATCTAGTTACTGGCTTTATGGCAGTATATAAAAGCAGAAGGAAAAAAAAAAGTCCCTTCTTGTGGCTTACATTCTGATTTGAAGACAAGGAGGTGACAATGCAGAAAGACAATTAAGAAAGAAGTAATACATGTCTGATGTGCTATGTAGAAAATAAAGATGGGGTTGCGCCTGGGAGGCTCAGTTGGTTAAGCGGCTGCCTTCGGCTCAGGTCATGATCTCAGGGTCCTGGGATCAAGCGCCGCATCAGGCTCTCTGCTCAGCAGGGAGCCTGCTTCTCCCTCTCCCTCTGCCTGCTACTCTGCCTGCCGTGTTCTCCCTCCCTGTCAAATAAATAAATCAAATTTTTAAAAAAGAAAAGAAAGACGGATGGGGAGACCAGGAATACAGGGCGTGGGGGAAGGGCAGCTATTTTAAGCAGGGTGGCCAAGGAAGGTCTCAGCGGTGCGCCAGAGGAGATAAGGGGGAAGCCACTATAATAATCCAAGCAAGAAAGGATGGACCGTGGCTTGGACCGAGGCTGTGGCGGTGGAAGTAGGAAAAATGGAACAGGCCCTCCTTGTCCTATAAAGGACATGGGGCTGGGGCAGGGGAGTGAAAGTGCACTTTTAGATACATTAAGATGTCTGTTCGCCATCCAAGTGGAGATGTGAGCCCACGATCTGATGACTCCAAGAACTTCAGAAACAGAACAGACTCGAGAGCCCAACTCGGCATCCTCACCCAGCAGGTAATGATGGGATGGTGACCAGGAAGCCACGCCTGGCAGGTCTCCCAGCAGGTGACACTGCCCGGCGGCCCTTTCTTCTCTACTGCGGGGTCCGTGTCATCACCCCCAACACTCCTGCTTGGCTCGTTGGGAGCCCTGACCCATGCGTCTGCCTCATTCTATAGGTGAGGCGCTCTGAGGCTGGGAGGAGCCAGATGGCCTGCCCAGGGGATCTCCTACCCAGCAGCAGAGCCCCGCTCGGTGATCTCTTCTCTTTGCTACACAGGCCCACAAATTCGGTCTTGCTTCCAGGAGTGCCATGTTCATGACAAGGAGGGACAGATCTCTGCTTCTAGAAGTTTTTTCACAGAATTTGCTTACAGATTTGAGTTTTTCCCCCAAAATGGGCATTAAATACAAACTCCATGCTACCTGATTTCTGGATGCAAACTGGACATGGTTAGGAATGGCACAAGAATACGGTTTGTTGGTATGAAACTGGACAAACTGTAAGGTCTGCCTCCACAGAAAGGAAGGAAAATCCTAACCCCTGGCATGGAGCAATGTGGATGTACCAAAAGGCTCTAGAATGTTCCCTGTAAACACCATCACCAAGATGGATGGGAGAGAAATTCAGATTTAAGTGACATTTATTGAGCACCTTCTATTTCCAGGCTGTTCTTTTGCTTCACTCAATCCTCTCAGCAACCCTGGGAGACAGGTATCATGACTCCCAGATGAAGGACGAGGAACCTGGAGAAGTAAAGGGACTTGCTCAAGGTCGCAGAAGGTAGAAAATGACAGAGAGGATATTCAGGACACCTTGCCCCTTCTCCAAGACATCCTGAGCCCTCAGTCAGAGCCCTTCCATTGCCACACTGCCTCCCAAAAATGAGGAAGGAAAGGACCCCACAATCGGGCTGAAGGGGATGGCTTAGTCTAATTCAGGGAGCACATGTCAAGGCTTCCCGGAATCCTTCATCTCCACCCTTCTCCAGGACAGGCACCTTCCTAGCCCCAATTACTTCTGGCCACAAGGAAGTCACCTGCCCACCGGGCTACCTGACATAGTCTTCTTCTCTCCTTCAAGTATTGTTCAAAACTGCCTCCTCTATCAAGCCCTCCAAACTAACGCCATGCCTCTTCCCCCTCCGGTGAGCTAAGAGAGTTGGACGGACCTCACAAATGTCAGGCTCTGCATGCATGACCTTGACCCCTGCATCTACAGCTGTAATCACTCACAACCCTACAGACACCTCTGGCTCTCAGTGTTTACAGTATTTATTATTAATAGTGGTATCATATTACTTTTGAGCAGCACTTTTCACTTTCCCTAGACTCTCACTGTTAACTCACGTGGTCCTTATCACTGCCCTAGGCAGGAAGGAGAGCAGGTACTCCTATAGCTACTTGACATATGAGGAAACTGAGGTACAGGGGATAGGGACTTCTCCCAGGACACCAAACTTAGTCATGTCTGCGCCAGAAATCAGAGCTTCTCATTTCTAGGCCAAAGGTCTCCCCACTAGGACGCAGGAACGCTCCGGCCCCACTTCCTAGGGTAGGGTCTCCCCCCATGGGTCCTCTCCTTGAGGGCCAGAGACGATCCTACCTTCCCCAGGCCTGAAGCCAAGCTGTCCCCTCCCCACCTGAGTGTCCCGGACCACCCGACACAGAGTGAGCACCTTCTGCTCGCCACAGGGAAGGCCAGAGCCCCATCGAACAAAGGCGCCCTGCATGCGGAGGGCCTTCGCCCCCTCTCCGACACCCCTGCCCAGAAGCTGGAATGAAGCGTGTGAAAATGGAGCCAGTTTTCTTCTCTCGATGACATCCACAGGGTCCCATCCAGGCAGACTGCTGCCAGGGATCTGGAAGGAGGAGAGAGATGACGAGCGGATAAGCGTGCACACACTTCGTGTTCCCGGCTCCATTTAATGCCACATGAGATCACCACCTTCTGTTTCTCTGATACCTGCCTCCTGAGTCATAGCCAAACCTGAGCTCATCCATCCACATGCCAGCGCGGGCCAGGAGAGGAGGAGGGCCCGGCAACAGACCACATCCCACCTCGCAGTCACTCGTTGGCTCCACAAGGGTTGTGCTGATGGAGACAGACAGGGAAAGAGGGATGGGGGAGCCGCCTTGGCTCCCTGGAGGGGCAGGACCTGACCCGGGAAGAGAGTCGAGATTGACCAGGTCCGCACCCAGACCCTATTCTTCCCCGATCCCTGTAACCCCTCTTGAGACACCCGCTGGTAGAGAGATTAGAGTAAGTAATGACGGCCCCAGAAAGAAAGGGGCAAGAGAGAGGCAGGGGGGTGGGTGGGGGAGGGAAAGAGACAGTCAGCTCACTGCTGCCTGCTTCGGGTCCTCTCCTCCAGGCCCTCATACGCTCTTGTACCCCGCCCCCGATTCGTTTCTGGGGGCCCTGTCTTCTGCTCCGTGTGCTGGATTCTGGGGAACTTCGGGCCGAGCCCGGGGCTTGTTCTTCCAGCCCCCGAAGCACCCGGCACATGCACACTGGGAAAGCACACATACGGGCTCTTGGCTTTAACTGAAGGAGGCATAAAGAAAAAGGCCAGAGGGGAAGATTTTATGAAGACTTTATCAACTAAATAGGTTTGAAGCATCTGGGAGGAGTTGGTACAGCACAGAGAGAGGAGATTTCTTCATGATAAAGAGTGAATGGTTCTTTGTCAAGGATGGTTGATGGTCCCCCACTGCCTTGCAGGGGACTAAACTAAAATGGGGCTGCGGCTTCTCCCAAGCCCGGGCCCTCATAATGTTTTTTGATGCATTATGTGTGACACGACGGCAGCCTCTTGGGGCTGCTCTTCCCCCTGCACACCCTGGGGCTCCCTAGGACCATACAAAAGGAATCACCCCAGGCTGTGCCTTCATCCACAAAGGCCTACAACCCCTGCTGACTTCACTCTCCCCAAAAGTATATGCTCAAAATCCAACTCAGCAGAAGCAGGCCCAGATCTCCCAAAGGAGCCAGCGGTATGGTCCTAAGGGGGTGGTGAGTACAAGCATGCACACTGCCCCAGACAGGGACTCTGTAGGCCCAGCAGAAGGTCCCTCTACCCCCCACCTGGGTGATGCTGGTCAAGGCCCCTGGAGGAAATGCACTTGGCCTTGGTCCTTGCATTGCAGGTCAGCAGCTTCATCTGTTCCCCAGCAGCTCCCAGTCCCTCCATCGCAAGCTTGCAGAGGACACCCAAGGTGGCCGTGCTCATGGTAGGCACTTAGGCAGCAGCTCCCCGGACTTGGAGCCACATTGGAGGGGCCTGTGCATGCCCCAAACCCAGCCTGTTGTGGGCTCTATGCCCCCAAAGCCACCCTAGTCCATCTCCTTTGTGCCCTCCAGCTGCACCTCAGGCCAATGTCAGCACTAGGCTTCACTGAGCCCCTGTGCGCCTGGCACTATCCCAGCCATCAGAGGGGAAGGCGGGTGCAGAACACCCAACATAAGCCCCACCTTAAGGGGCTTGCAGCTCTTCCTACTCTAGGCTGACCCAAACTAGATGACAGGGATACACTGCCTTATCGCCTCTGGAATACATCTTCGTCTCTCTGTGTCCTCATGACTGGCCTTCAGCTGGAAGTTCCAACGTGGGCTCCAAGTGCCATTCCTACTGCTCAACCCCACTGGTCACCAGCAAAGTCAAATAATAGCCATGCTCAGATACTAACTCCCCATGTCTACCAGAAGGGCTACAATAAAAACGAGAGAGAATCCCGAGTCCTTGGATAAATACAGGCCATCCAGAACATTCATCCACAGTTGCTGGGACTCCAGTTAGGACACAACCACTTTGGACAAGGGGCACTACGTATACAAATGTACTATTCTCATATTCCGTGTCCACCCTTTACTGTCGACCTAGAAAACCAAGTTTCAACGGTAAAGGAATACCAGTTGTACTTCACAGAAGTCTGACTAAAAGTAACCAAAGTCTGGAAGCTGCCAAAATGTCCACCAGCCGAACGGCTACATCAATGATGGCCTAGTCAGTCCCATAGCAGAATATGATGCAGCAATGCAAATGAATGAACGAAAGCCATCTCCAGCAACACGGGTGAATCTCAAGAAAAAAAAGCTGAGGAAAAGGAGCCCGACACAGAAGAGCACACACTGTATGATTCTACTGATGTGCAGCTCAGAAACAAAGCTATGCTATTCGCTACCAGGACGGTGGCTACCCCTGATCGGGGACAGTGACAGGAAGGGGGCAGGAGGGTGGTTTCTGAGTGCTGGTAACGTTTTGTTTCTTAACCTGTGCACAGGTGCCATCAATGTGCACACTTCATAAGAGTTCGACGGACACTATGTTTCCACGTATGTCGCCCATCAACCAAAGACTACAAGTTTCATTTCTGTCCCTTTGATTCACCCTGCAGCCCTCGCACGTGAAGGGACAAAGCTGTTCACATAAAAGGAACCACTAATCACCTGTGAGTGTGTGTCATGCTTCATCTCCAAAACGAAAAATACGCGATAATCTCTAAGGAAACTTCCAGCTCTAGATAGTCTGATGCTTTGACCCTATTCTTAGTAAAACCTCATTAATCAGTAATAAGAAATCTTTCCCAAATTAGTGAAAAATAAAAATATATGGAACATTTGCCTAAAGAAGGCAGCGTGACAGCTTTCAAGAACCAAGCGCGTGACAAATTGAAATATAAATGTCCACTAAGTGGAAGATAATGAAAAAAATTATACATTAGGCTGACACTACTTAATACTGCTTGGATATTATTCAAGTCCTGGGTCTTGCCCATGTTAAATCCTTATTTCAACCATTTTAATCAAGAGGAGTCACGAATGCCACGTTACCACAGCTGCTATATTACAAGTAACCCAATTAGAGCATTCTGATGGTAACACAGACCCAGACGCCCGTAACCCCCAAGCCCGGGCCACCGCCGTTCCCAGCCCTGTTCGCTGGAGCTTCCACCCCACACCTGGGAAAAGCTGAGCCCGGTCTGAGCTGCGTGCTGATCCCATGCCTGGAGGGCTGTCCTCCGCATGCGGGTGCCCTCCAACACGGCTGACACACAGATTACCTGGGAGACTGAAGACACCCCCGGGAGCCTGGCAATGCCAGCGACGGCAGCGGGACGGGAATTCTAGGCGCCGTCATAAATAAAACCTCTGCTCGGCGGCTGATCTCATGGGCGCCTCACAAGTACACAAACAGATAGACTAAGGCTCACTTGCAGCCTTGAGGGCTTACAACGGGAGGCACCTTCCTCCCTGACAGCCTGCACAATCACAGCCCGGCCGGCAACTCTCTTCAGGCTCAGTCTCTCCTTCTGTACAATGGGAAGAAATGGCCCGTGACCCTCACCCTGCTTTGATGGGAGGGCAAAGGGACTGGGTCATTAACACTCTATATACTTCTGGACTCCCCCACTAAATAAGAAAGTAAGGGGAATAATGGCTCAAGGGAGGCCCTGATGCGAGTCCAAAGAGCTGTGTCTTCCCAAAACATAGGCATCTCATCCAAGTTTATGGAAAAGTGAGTGAGTGAACCTGATCCCCACTGACAGCTCTCCTTTCCTGCCACCAACAGAGAGTGGGTGATGGGACTCGAGGCAAGTACTTGACTTGGGAGACTTAACTCACAGGGTCCAGCTTCTTTGCTAAAAAATCTAAATGCACCGAGGACTCAGCCTAAAGACCTTCATTTCATCAGAAAAAAAAAAAAAGGGCAGCTGAGCTAGGCCTCCCTTCCCCCAGCCCCAGGGCTGTGAGCACACTTCCCCTCCTCCAGGCTTCACCACCTGTCTCTGGACCAAATACGGATCACAGAGAGGCATTTCCTGAGCTCTGCAAGCTTGCTGACCCTGGAGGTTAATCCTACCCCTCTGTGGCCAGGCTACACTGTGAGGAACCTCTCCCTTCCAACCAGGGAACCAAGG
The DNA here is from genome assembly GCA_002007465.1 of Ailurus styani. NCBI lineage: Eukaryota > Metazoa > Chordata > Mammalia > Carnivora > Ailuridae > Ailurus > Ailurus styani. Next base: position 1,404,690 of record LNAC01000241.1, on the reverse strand, counting down.
AATCCTGGAATTTCAGAGCTATAAGGGGCCTGAGAAACCAGCAAGTTCAAGGCTCCAAAATGCCCAGCGATTATCTCAGTTTCCCAGAGCAGGATGAAGAGGACAGGGTTCAAAGCTAGGTCTTCTGACCGTCAGCCTGACGCTCTTTTTACTAGACCCGAGGTAAAGGCTATTTGATGTCAAATGCCACTTTGGCCCTTTGCTGGTGGCGGCGTGGCGTGCCATGCTGAAAAGGATTCAGTCGGATGCAGAAAAAAGACTGCTGTGATCAATTAGCAACATCCACCGTGAGCCAAGGAAGAGGGCTTCACATTAAGAATTCGCCAGCCTGCCACTGCGCCCACGGACTCCCAGGACAGACACTCCACATCTCCTTTTCCAGAAACTCTGAGGGTCGTTCTGCAGGCTGGAATATGTGCAAGGGCCAGGGAGAGTGATTGTCCCCTACGGAGAGGACAAGAAACGGAGTCAAAGAGTGAATGAGACCAGACTGAGTTGGGAGGAACATCCAGAAAACACTACTTTTGCCTCAAATCAACAATTTTCACTGAGTGCCTGCTATTCATTCCCTGGATGAACATGTCTCAGATGCTCACTGTGTGCGAGGCATGGGGTGTGGCCTCCTCACCCCATGAGGACACCTGCCTCCTGTCCCTGCTACTGACTTCAGAAACAAGTCACCTTCCTTTCCCCCCCGCAGACTCTGTGTCTGAAAACAGAGGTCTGAACAGCTCTCGGGATTCTTGTGAGATTTGTAAGTGAAAATCTATAGGAAAGTGTGTTCGGAAACAGAAAGCCCCATCTGTTTAAGGGACAGAGGGTCACCATCATTTCCTCTGTCCCCTTGTCTCTCATTAGGGACTTGGCAGCCACCAAGCCCGAGCCTCCTTGCGGGTCGGTCTTTCCCAGAGGCCCTCCGGAGCTCGACATTCTTCCAGGCGGGGACTAGTCCGGGGAGCAAAGAGGTGAGGCTGGGGAAGGGCTGCCTGATCGCGGGGAGGGAATAACCCAGCTGCTCCAGCAACCACAGCAGGTGAGTCTCTAATATCCACAGGCGCAACTCACACCAGAGATTTTCTGTATCCTTGCGGCAGAGCAAGGGATTACCACTGATGTGTTATCTGCTCCAATTCTTCCTGCCCGGAGTCAAGTATAATACCTCTGTAATGCGGGCCGTTGTCACTCCCTACGCAGAGATATGCAAATTATACACGATGGCTAGGGAAGGCCACACACTGACATCTGTCCCTTGCAGATCCTTCCTACTCCAGGATGTGAAACCCAGGAAAATCCTCTGGGGAACAGAAAGCTGTAGACACAACACACTCCTGGGGCGCAGAGAGCCGGCAACAATGAGCTCTGACCTAGGCACTGTAATCGAGGAGACCCTGCCGAGGGATGAATGTCTGGAAGACGCCGTGCTAGGTGTGGTGGAATGCCAGGGAGGAGGGACACGATAAAATACAAAACGAGAAGGCCGGGTCCCAGCCTCATGGCCTGGGTTTCAGTTCTGGGGTTAAGACACCCAAAGATTTTACCACGGCGCAGAGTGTGGTAAAGTGAAAGTGGCAAAGTAGAGGTAGGAAGGGAATAAAGAGGAGACGAGAAAGAGAAGAGATCATCCTATTCAATGATGGCGGTGAGAAGCAGTAGCTAGGTTTTGTGGAAACGATACATAAGCTGGACCTGGAACAGCTGATGGGCTTTGGAAGTCAGCCAGAGGGCCGGTGGGGAACGAGGAAAAGGGAACAGACCGAGCACACGGTAGAAAAGCATTCTTCCATCATCCATCCATTTACTCAACAACTCTTTATGGGGCCAGGCAGTTGTCCCATGTAGAGCACGCAGAACAAACAAGCATGGCGGTCTGTGCTGACAGGAGCCAGGGACCCCGGAAGAAGACAGGAATGAGCCGGGAGAAGAGAGCTGGGCCCGACTGGAGAGATCTGCCAACAACTAGCCAAGGTCCCCATTCCCATCCTGTCAAGAGAAGGCCTGTGCCCTCCACATCCCCCATGGCCTTCCCATGGGTACTCTACACACCAGGCTGCCCAATCCTCAGTCCTTGCTTCAGCTTCCGTGGTGAGGAATATGGTGCTTTGAGGACTGGGAGAGAAGGGGGACAGACAGCCCAGAGCCTGATCTAACCATAACTTGCCTTACTAACTTCCCTTAAATCTACCCAGGGGACCTATTAGCTCTGCTGAAAAAGTGCTGAGGGGAAAGAAAATGGTCCTCCTCTGGCCTGAAAAGCAGAGTCGGATTAAAGGATCCAAAAAGCTGAAAATGTCCTCTTTCTCTTTTCCCCCCAAACATCCATCACCTCCAGTCTCCGTTGTTATGGTCATGTCCTCCCCGGCCTGATCAAGGCTTGCAAAGGGCCCCCAACTGGATGCTGGGACTCCCAGACATCTCTCTAGTGGACAACTTCTCTGCTCTTGGTTCTGGGGGGTTCACGAGTCAGGGACACCCTTGCTATGAAGGGAGCCCACATCCTCTTGTTCTGACCTTCGCCATCATCAGAACCAATTATTAAGCACGAAAATGCACACAACACCTTTCTGAAAGTTGTGAGAAGCAAGGTAAACAAACACAGACTTCTAAAATCTCAACACAAAGGACTGCCAAGCAGAGCCTGGGGAGCTAGCTGCATGTTGGTGCTGCTGCAGGAGGAAAGGGAAGAGCAGCCACAAGCATTCTCCCCAAGCCAGGCTCCAGGCTAGTCATCCCTCACACTTTCCCCTCAGATGGCAGGCTGACCCAAGTGACGCTTAAGGCCCTACCCATTTCAGCAGCTGGTGCCAGACAGCCCCATATCCACACGCAAAGAAACGAAGTTGGACCCCTACCTCACACCACACACAAAAATTAACTCAAAAGGGATCAGGGACTTAATGTAAAAACTAAAACTATGAAGCTCCTAGAAGAAAGCATAGGAGTAAATCTTTGTGACGTTGGCTTGGGCAAAGGTTTCTTGGGACACCAAAAGCCAAAGCAACATGAGAAAAATTAAATAATTTGGACTCAACCGAAATCGGAAACTTTTACACTGCAAATGACACCACCAAGCAAATGAAGACAACCCACAGAACATGAAGGAGTATTTGCAGATCACATATCTGATACGGGGCTTCTATCCAGAATCTGTAAAGAACTCTTATAACTCAATAATTAAAAGACAAATAACTCAATTTCCAAACAGGCAAAGTACACCAATAGATATTTCTCCAAGGAAGATACACAAATAGCAACCAAGTACATGAACAGATGCTCAACATTACTCATCATCAGAGAAATGCAAATCAAAACCACAATGAGACAGCATCTCACACCCACTGGGGTGCTACAATAAGACAGACAATAGTAAGTGTTGGCAGGGGTGTGGAGAAATTACGATCCTGTACATACTGCTGGATAGGGAGGCAGCCACTTTGGAAAACAGTTTGGTGGTTCCTCAAAATGTTAAATAGAGTGTTACCATATGACCCAGTATTTCCTCTCCCAGGTAAGGAACCAAGGAAAATCATACCAGGTCCACACAGAAATTAGCACACACATGTTCACTGTAGCACTGGTCCCATCTGCCAAAACTCTGGAACCACCCTAATGCCCATCAAGTGATGAACAGATAAGCAAAAGGTGTCACACGCCTACAACAAGTTATTATTCAGTCGTAAAAAGGAATGAAACATTTGTACAGTCTCCAACATGGATAACCCTTGAAAGCACTGTGCTAAATATAAGAAGGCAGTGACCCAAGACCCCACATGGTATGATTCCACTTACAAGTCCATGGAGGCAGGACACAGGTTAGCGGTTGCCCAGGGCTGACCTGGGGAGAAATGAGCAGTGACTGCTAATGGGTACGGGGTTTAATATGGGGGTCATTAAGTGTTCAAAAAGTATTTGCAGGAAAAAAAAAAAGTATTTGCGGTGATGGTTATACCACCCTGTGAACATGAAAGGGCTGTGCTCGTCTGCTCGGGCTGCCACAACAAAATACCACAGTCGGTGTGGCTTCAACAACAGAAATTGATTTTCTCCTGATGCGGGAAGCTAGAAGTCCAAAATCAAAGTGTCCGCAGGTTTGCTCTGTCCTGAGGACTCTCTCCTGGGCTTGTAAATGGCTGTCTTCTTCCCGTGTCTTCTTGAGGTCCTTCCTCTGTGCGTGCCTATGTCCTAACCCCCTCTTCTTAAAGCACAACCCATCCTGTTAGATTAGGGCCCACCCCAATGACCTCGTTCCACCTTAATGACCTCTTTCTTTCAAGATCCTATTTCCGAATACAGTCCCATTTTCAGGGATGAGGGGTTAGGGCTTCAACATATGATACATATCTATTTTTAAAACCCCATCCGTGAATCCTAGGGATCAGCTGGGCACCCCCCTTTGTCTTCCCCATGTGGAACTGAGACCCAGAGATGGGGGGCGACTTGCACCAAATCACAGCTGGTCAGAGGCAGAGCTTGGAGTAGAACTCACAGCTGCTACCGAAGTGTAGGGCTCTTTCTACTAACCCTCCTTCCACCTGAACCTCGAAGGCTCATAAACTGAACAGACAATGATGGGAAAAGTAAGAGAACTTTAAGCTTAAGAAAAATGCCTAAGAACTTAGATCATGTGCAATTAAGAAGTAAATATGCTCCACGGCTTGTGGGAAAGGGGGCAGACAGCAGAGCTCTGGGGAGGCCCTGGGAGAGAGCCGCACCGCGCCAGCAGAGTGCGTGAGCAAATTCTACATGAATTCCGTATCTGTTGTGTGCCATGTGAAATAGGAGCTGGTCCTGAGCAAGATGTGCTCTACAGAACACTTGGCACTTCAGCTAATCCTTGAAGAACGGGCCCAATTCCACCGGGTGAGGGCTTTCCAAGCAAAAGGAACCGCGTGACCAAAGGCAGGTAATTTCCAGACCTGTTCAGGAAATAGCAAGTTGGCCAGAGCAACGGAAGCATATGCTTTGTACAGGGAACAGCGGGGGATTACAAAGCAAAGGTAGGCTGAGGTCAGATCCTAGAGAGCTTTGCACGCCACACTTAGAGGCATGAACTTGAGATAAGTAACAGGGAGCCACTGAAGGTTCTGAGACAGAAGTGGGCATCACCAGGGAGCGCTCCGGTAAAGGTGGCACCCCCGTGGCCGGCGAGTGGCTGGGACAGCCACATCAAGAGCTCTTGGATGAAGCATTCACGGGACAGGAGAGGATGGCAGGAACACAGCTGATGGGAAGAAGCCAATGGGATTCAGGGAAGCGGAGAGCTCCCTGCTTCTAGGGGAGCTCTCTTAGATTTATCTTAATTAGACTTGGGAAAGTGAGAAGTTGAGGCAAGCAAGAAGAGGAGGGAACTCTGCAGGCACTGAAAAGCTGCCAGCTCCCGGAGCCCATGTTGTGATCTGGTGCTGACAGCCCTTCATCTTTTCTATGGTGGGTTTTCTTTTCTTTTCTTTTCTTTTCTTTTTTTTCTTTTCTTTTTTTTTTTTTTTTTTTTTTTTTTTTTTTTTTTTTTTTTTTAGTGCTAAAGGGAGGGGTGGGGATGGGGAGAGAGACACAGTGGAGTTGCCTAGTGAACAAAAGCCCTGGTACATTTCTGCTCTTGTTTTCCTCAGGGTATGCTGCTCTGCCGGCACCATTTACTCCTATGGAACACGGGGACACAGCCCATACCTTGCAGTTGCAGCAGGGACAGCAGCGACGCCTGCCCGCCAATGACTGCCAAGCATCCCCGATCAGGGAGCAGGAGGAAGGGCCCTGGTATACACAGAGAATGGGAAAGGTCAAGAGAGTCCTTGGTTCAAGTCCTGGATGTGTTCCCCTTTCCAGCTTTGTGACCTTGGGTCAGACACGTTCCCTCCCTAGTTCTTCACTGACAGCAATAGCTGCGAATTATTCAGTGTCTACTAGGTGCCAGGGGCTATTTCAGGCTTTCAGCCCTTACAAAACACCCAAGGAGGGAAGAATTAGTCTCCCCATTTTACAGATGGACCAACTGGGCTCCAGAAGAGAAATAGGTTAGTCAAGGTCAGAAAGCCACACTTAAACCCAGATTTATCGAGCTTCCAAACCCACATTTTTAAGCCATCTCACAGTTAATGTGACTCAAGTGGAAATAACAAAGGCTGCTCTTCCCTCCCTCACGGGCTTGCCATGAGGCTCAGTGGGGAGAATTCACTCTCGGTACTGCAAGAGTACCGTCTCTACCAATGATGTAGTTACTCAAGGTTCAAACATGGTGGCCCTCAAGTCAACTAGGACTCACCTCAGCTGAGGCCATAGCCCCAGGCCCTTCTCCTCCAGAAAGCCCTCCAGCTCGCCCAGCCGTCCACCCTGCTGGTCCAACGTCACTTCCTCCATGATCTTCTCGGTCCCTGGATTCCACTCAAGCCCTAGAAGCAAAGCCCGGGTCTCGCCTGGGTTCCAAGCTCCAAGAGTCTACACTACCAGGAGACGGTGCATATCCGCATTAGCTCCGCCGCTCCTGACCACTGGGGTCTCCCCTCCCCCAGCTGCCCCTCACTTGGCCCAATCCTGGAGAATACAGGAGAGTCCAGACGCAGATAAAGAATCCAGCAGAGGACCCAGCACCAAGAGAGTAGCTAGACTTTATGCCTGTTCACAAGTTCCAGGCCCAGGCACTACACAACCTTTTGATTCTTCAAAACCATGTTCCCTTCCCCTCAACAGGAAGTCATCGCATGCCAAAGCTACCCCCAGACGAACATCCTGATGCTCCTGACACAAGCTGGGAAGGGTACCGACCTATTATTAACAGAGGAAAATTGGACCTGACATTGTCAGTGATCTGAAACCTCCGAGCTGAGGAAAGCTTTGTTTTTTTAATAAATAATAAAAAACACAGGGTGTTTACTTCCCTAGCAAGTCGTACTTCTTAAGTATCACTAGGCTCATACGTCAAGGCTGTCATCTAGGGAAATCGTGGAGTGATGCTGGCGTTTTCCAGTCCCTTCTCCTTCCTGAGGAGTTCAAAGCACCTCAAACAGATCCTCCTTCGTCTTCTCTACAGCTCTCAGAGGGAGAGGGGAGAGGGCCCCTGGCAACTCTGCCTCCAGTGTGCCTACAATAAATACTTGCTAACTGCCCAAGGGGGATGATTTTCCTCACTCGCACGGATGGGAAGATGGAGGAAATGCAATTTACTCAGTGCCCACCTAATCCAATTTCCCCAGTTCCGACTCTGTGCTTCAAGCCGGCTCTCACTTGAGACCTAGCTCCTCGCCATGGCCTGGCTGGAGGGACAAGGAAATGAAGCTGTGGTCTCTTGCTCAAGACAGACCCACAGACACAGAGCCGCTGGTCTCATCCCCGACCAGAACAGTGTGCAGGAAGTAAGGGACGATTTCCTAAACATTCACCATGCAACCAACCTCGACTGCCTGGGTGCTTCCGGAACAGCCCGTCTTCTGTCTCACTGGGGTCTCCAATCGTGTCCTATTCCGAGGTGTTGTTCTGTGTGCAAGTTGTTCCTCTCCCCACCACCGGTATTAATTGGACAGCTTTATGCTCCTCACACCCTCCCCCGAAGGGCCCAGTATAACCACGGATCCCTCACATTAAAGCCGGGCTACCAGACTAGCACCCTAAGCCACAGATATGTTTTGCTTGATCTGTATCATGTTTCCCATTTTTTAAATTAGTCGCCAATAGTGAAAAATCAGGAGATTTTACCCCAGACTCGGGAGTTCAAGCTTCCTCTGCAAACCAGAAGATCTGGCCGTACCAGGCTCACATTCTGGTGTGGCAACCATCAGCAGGTACGGAGTGACAGGTCTTCAGTCCGCCACAGACCCTGGCCCGTGTCCCTCCTTGGAGCCGGCAGCTTTGCATACAGTTTGGTTGCATACGGCTGAACGTGTGAGCCTGTGGTCATCATGGACTCCAAGATCCCTGAGCAGGAGAGCTGGAGCTATTTCTCACCCTTGCAGTGGGGTCCAATGGGGCGTGCACTTAGAGAATTACCCAAGCCATTCAACATGCCTAGTCCAAATCACCCTTGCAGTGGGGTCCGATGGGGCATGCACTTAGAGAATTACCCAGGCTGTTCAACATGCCTAGTCCAAATCACCCATGCAGTGGGGTCCGATGGGGCGTGCACTTAGAGAATTACCCAGGCTGTTCAACATGCCTAGTGCAAATCTGTGTGCCCAGGCCAGCAGGCTTTCAGAACCAGAGCTCCAATAGAAATGTAGAGCTACCAGCCTTTAAAACTCTGCTGCCTAGGGACACCTGGGTGGCTCAGTTGGTTAAGCATCTGCCATCGGCTCAAGTTATGATCCCAGAATCCTGGGATCGAGTCCCCCATCGGGCTCCTTCCTCAGCGGGGAGCCTGCTTCTCCCTCTGTCTGCCTCTCTGCCTGCTTGTGCTCTCTCTCTCTCTGACAAATAAATCAATTCTTAAAAAAAACAAAAACAAAAAAACAACTCTGCTACCTAACCCACGCCCGAGGCTAGTGTGTACGGCCAGACTTAGACCAAGATCTAAGCTAAATCCCATGACTGCTCACAGGCACCTGACTTCCAGCAGGCACTTAACAGTCCAGGATGAGATCTCCCATTACTCTAGGAAAGAATGCCTGGCTTCTTGACTCATCCTAGACAATATACAAAAGGGGGAGAAAGAAATAGAGGGGCGGGGAGAGGGAGGGAAAGGAGGCAATTCATAGACGCACACACACATGTGCTCTTTATAGAACATATTGCTGTAGATCAGTACGGTTTCCTGCATATTGTTAAGCAAGTCAAAAAAAAAAGTGGGAACCAACTAAACGTTCAACAATGGGAAAATTGATAAATACTTGGTGATTACGACGTAGGCACTTAAAAGTCTAATTGTGATGATTATGTAGCTTGTGGTACATAGAATATTAAAGCAAACAGAATGCAAAATTCTATCTCCACTATGACTATAATCATGTGAAAATTATGCCTGCAAGTAAATACAGACTGAAGGCACCCTCGAAAATGGAAAGTTGATTTGTCGCCGTGGCAGGTTTGGGAGGTGTTGATTTTTTTCTCATCCTTTGATTTGTACTCTTATCCTACAGCCTTAGTGATAGGGTCAGTGTTCGTGCTTGAGCGCCCAGCCCTCTCCTGACCCTCAAACAAGCTAAAACAGTGTAATACCAGATGAGGAGGAGGGCTAGGTGGCCAACGTCCCCCTGGCTCGGGGCCGTCTGGGGTGCTACGGGCACCGGAGGCTTCGCCACAGATCAGTCTGCAGAGTTGGGGTCCCCCCCTGCGCCTCCTCCACCACACGCACACCACAAAAGGAAGCACAGCACTGCTCGCTGAGGGGCTACCTCCCGGGGCCCCCTTCACACGTGAGTGGCCCCCCATGGCCCTATCACCCGGCCATGGCTTCAGAGCCCCCGTGTCCTGCACACTTGAGGGAAGGCGCAGGCTCCGAGGCCTCCAGGCCAGAAGCGATTCCCATCGCTCACTCCTCTTCAGTACACGTTTGTCGTGTCCATGGCTGGGGACTTAGGAACCAGTCCGGGGAAGAGGCAGAGTCGGAGCATCAGGACAGGGGGACCGCCAGAGCACCTCCTAAAAGGACGGGGCCTCCCTGTGGCATCAGGCCAAGCCCCCCTGCGAGCCCAGGGGATGGGGAGGGAGGGACGGGGCATTGGGGCCATGGGGACAATCAGAAGACGTGAGTGACCCCCGCGGGCCAGGAGCAGAGGGGCTGTGAGGTAGCCACGGCCTCACGGAGAGCCAGCGCCTCAGAAAACAGAACGAGACACATACACTCTCCAAGCTGCTCAGACTCCCCAGGGAGAGATTTCCTGCTATGAGATCCCCCTGGGGCCCAGAGAGAGAGCTGGAGGAGGAAAAAACCTTGAGAATCACACCCCAAATCCAGCAGGCATCCCATTTTCAGGGAAATTCACTTATATGCGATTGTTGGGCTTTTACTTTTCAATTCCAAAAACTGGCTTCTTTTTAAAAAAGAGAGAGAGAGAGAGAAAGGTGGAGGTAGGGAGTCGGGAAGAGGGAGAGAAGCATTCGCTGCTGCCCTAACCTTTCCAGCATCCGTCGGTCCGGGGTTCACAGAGGGAGTCCCCAGGACCAGGGCCACAGTCCTGAGAAGCGAGCGAGGGTGGGAAGAGGACAGCCCAGCTGGTCAGGTCATTAAGCCACCCCCCCCCAGGGGCATCTGTAAGCCGGGTGCCTGCCCAGCTGGTGGCATCTGCTGGCAGGGAGGGGGTAGGGAAGGGCAGCAGAGGGCCAACAGGGACGCAACAGACTCCAGCAGCAGGCAGCCGGCCCCCCATCCTGTAAGCAATCCCCACCCCAGGGTTATTTCCAGGCACTTTTTCCTGTGAGAAAAGAATGGTAGGCATGCAGCCCAGCCATTACCCAAATCCACCCCACCGAGGCTCCGTGCCCAATTCCGTCCAGTGAGGGGCGGGGGGAGTCCCCCAGAGCCCATAATCAGCAAATCCGTTTAAGAAATGCGAACTGACAGCCAGGGACGGGTGACACAGGTAATGCACCAGAGAGCCTCCCTTCAGGCTGAATGCACGCATGCTCCCAGGCTCTGCGGCTGTGTGAGAGCGTGCGCTGGCCACGCCAGGCTCGACAAACCACATGGAAAGGTGGCCAGAGACACTCCTGGACTTTTATAGCTCTTCAGGGACCTGATCTCCAGGAAGTGCTAGCAACTGCAATCCAACTGTGTCCCTGGCTAGAGAAGCCGGCTGGAGACTGGGGACTGCAGGGGGAGGAAGAACTTCATTGGGAAAAAATGTTGACAGAGTTGAATGTCGAGCGGAAGGACAAAGGCTTGGATGAAGGAGCCTCACTGAGCAATGAGGCATTCTGAGTGCTCCAGCAATTTGCATGGGGCTGTGCTGGGAGTTCACTTGGGGGCTTGGCTCCCCGGGGGTGGGGGCGGGGCTGGAGGGAAGGGGTAGCACGCTCTCCTGCGGGGCCTGGAACTTAGCACCCTGAATCAGCCCTGCAGCTGGACCGAGCAGAGGACAACCCCCAGCTAGGAGGAGGACTCGGGACGTTGAGGCCAAAGAAACACGCTAGCTTCACTTAAGAGAACAAATAAAACCACGGAGGAGAAAAGAGCTAGACTTTATGAAGCACCTCGCCCGGACCAGGTGCACAATACCGCTGAGGCTAAGAACGAGCAGCGAAGTGGGTGTGCTATTCCACTACTGCAGACACGAAGTCTAGGAATCCAGGAGATTCCCCTCAGCCGCGTGGCTGGAACCGAGGCTGAGGCCACACCTCAGTCCAGATACACCACCCTCCAGTGGGGGTGTCATGATCCAGTTTTCCTAAGAGCAAACCCTCCCCACCCCCATCCCCTCTCTGGACACCACCACCACTTCCCGGCTCACTGGGTGGCCTCAGGCAAGCCCCTCAGTCTCTCTGGGCTGGAATGCCCCTCTGTAAGAATAAGGAGATGAGTAAGGTATTGATAAGTCCCTTCCCGTTCACTTATGCACAGGAAAGGGTAAGTTAGCCTGTAACTCTGGCAGCAAAAATGAAACAGACGAAGAGGACGTCAACATGCTTGAATCTGAATCCAGCTAAAAGTTGCAATCCCCAGTGAGGATCCACCACACCCCACCTTTCATGCCTTATTATAACTGTTAGCATTCTCCGGTTCTCATCTGTCTCCCCTACAGGCCGGTACTCCCTCGGGGAAGAACACCCCACCTAATTCAGCCTGCACCCCTCCTCCCAGAGCCGCAACTGACGCGCCACAGACACTCGTTCGATGTCAATGTCAGCTGCTTGAATGAGTGAGTCGATGAATGAATGCAGGGGGAAATGCTCCTTGAAGCCAGGCACGCTGCAGAAGAAAGCACTCACAAATATCTGTTTACCAGATTTCTCCTCAAAGGTTGGAAAGCTGGACCTTCCCAAACCTATCTCTGCATTGAAAGCATCTGAAAAGCTTGTCAAAATACAGATTCCCGCCCCACTCCCAGAGTTGCAGGCTCAGAAGATCTGGGCTGGGGGCCCAGGAGTCTGAATTATTAAAAAGCTCCCCAGATGTTTCTAACTCAACGCCAGGTCTGGAAGCACTGATGTATATTACTTGGCTAAGACCCGTTCAGTTCTGCGCTGGGACCGGATGAAGCTAAGAAATGAAAAAAAGAAAAAAAAAAGTGACTGTCCTAGAGCCTTTTTTCCAAAGAGCTCACACCAACTTTTTATGCCATTGTGCTGTTACCTATTGGACTGAAACAGGGTGGCAAAGCTTCTTCCCATTCTGTACATTGGCAAACTGAGGTCTGCCCAAGAAAAAGTATTAATTCCTCTTTTCAGCTCTCCTTTGAGCTCCAGAAGAATGCAGGGTATTATAGCTTTCAGGGACCAAGCTAAATTTCAAAAAAAAAAAAAAAAAAGATAGAAAAGAAAAGGAGAGAGAGAACAAGGCTGGATGCACACTTGGCTGCAGGACTAACATCTCTCCGCCTCCCGTCCAGACTCGGGGGACAAAACCTGCTGTTGTTTGGTGGTCGCACGCCCCAAGCCTGCCCCCGGAACACGCAGCCCCTCCAGCGTCGGACCACCAGGAGGAACAGAGCCCCCGGGCCCTTCATCTCAGGCCTGCCCTGGACATAGGGGAAGGGCTGTTCATTTATTCATTCATGAAAGTTACAGCGTAGCAAAGACGTGCCAAGCAGAGGAGAAGGTTAGGAAGGTATCGTGTCCCCAGCGGAGTTGAAGGAAGAACTGAGCTATTCCCCTTCTCAATAAAGGAGCGGCCTTCTGGAGGGACAATGCCAGCAGGACAATGCTGAACTGCCCACAGCCCCCACTTCACCCAGCAGCGGGGCGGTTCTCTAACTGGAGGCACCCCTTAGAGGCAGGAGCCAAAGGCACCTCGGAAGGACACGCCTGAGAGGCCCCCTCTTCCCTTCTCCTCCTCCTTCCAGCCAGCCTCGGATGAAATTGATGGAGCTGGGACAGCTGCAGTGGCGGGGGGTGAAGGCGGGGAACAACAGCTGGACAGAAGGAGGGCCCTTCCCCCGCTGGAGCTGGCGAGGAAGGAGAGGACAGGTCACCTCTGCGCACTTCTCCTTCAGGAGTGGAATGTGAGCCTTCGGCCCCCCTCGGGCCTTGCTCGCCCTTTCTCTCCTGGTCCTCCGGGCGGGCAGGTGTCTCTGGATTCCACGAATAGCAGGCCACTCCACGGCCTGGCTGCATATTCTAGGCCTCAGAGCACGCAGCGCCACACTGCCATGGGCCGCAATCCCTGCAAACATTCTGCCTCCTCCACCACGTGGGACCTGAGCCCCCTCCCACCCCCACCAGCTATGCCACAGGCTACGGAAGGAGCCCCAAACCCGACCCCCATCCCAACACGGTGGAAGGCAATGCATTGATATACAACGTGGATGCTGGCCTGACAGCAGGCATGGATTCCATCACAAATGAAGCGTGTGACTCCCGATGGACTCGGGATCAATCCTGGTTCTACTAAAATCTTCACAACTTTGATTGCTGGTTGCCTCATGTGCAACATGAGGGTGATAACAGCTACTTTATAGAGTCATTCTTCTCAGGAGAAGAACCACATCCTGGTCCATGACAGGTCCCCAGTGTACGAAGGGCCTCAGTTTCTTCATCTGTAAAATGGGCAGACTAACCTAGATGGTCTCTCGGGGCTCCTCCAGGACCCAAAACACTGACTCCGCCTTCTGGCCAACAACCCTGGGATGTGGCCCCTTCACACCTTTCCTCTAAAGACATTCTGAGCAGCAATTCCCACAGCTTCTCCCAGATCAATCAGGCCCCGAGGTTCCTCCCCTCCTATTCCCTGAAAAGGATCCTGTAACTCAGTCTCCAAAAGTGACCAGGCCAGACTCCCAAGGGCCAGCCCTTCATCCAGCAAGCCACCCCACACACACACATATACAAACCATTCATACGGTTCAGTCACCTCTTACCAAGAGCAAATCACTCACTGTTAGCACATCTCACACCAGAGCTGACCCACCGGTGGGTAGCAACGTGCCAAGTGGACACTGCCGGCGCAGACCAGTACTGTCCAACATGGCAACCACGAGCAACAGGGGGCCACTTAAATTTAAACTGTAATTAATTAAAACTAAATACAATTAGACGTTCTGTCCCTCAGGCACACTAGCCACGTTTCCAACGCTCACTAGCCTCGTGTAACTCGTGACCACTGTACTGGACGGGGCAGAGCAGACCATCTCCCTCACCACAGTCCTGGTCTCGAAGGTGCTCTCCAGTCAGGGGCAGAGCAGGCCCCGGGGGCTCAGATGAACTCTGGAAGGGGACAGAGAATGAGGGAAAGGGCAATCGTGGAGGAGGAGGGGCCGTTTCCCACGGCTTCGGTGGGCATACCACCAGGACGGGGGCTCTGGCAGGCCCACTAACTCGGGGGAGTGCCCCCCGACCCAGGGAGGGCTCCCTGGCCCCAACACCTGGCAGGGTGCACAGGCAGCTGTCACGCCACGCGTCATTTTTGGGATGCATGGGACGCTCATCATTCTCTCCAGCCCGTGGCAGACTCCCTGGCCTTTCCCAGCTCACGGTCTACACCTTGTCTCAGAGCAGGGAGCGCTGCCACCCCCCTGCCGCCCAGCTTCAGCTGGGGTCTGACCTGCAGGAAGCCTCAGCTCCTCCACGTTCACCCCAGACTCAAAAATATCTGGCTGCTAGCCCAGAGCGAGGGGGAAGGAGAATAAACTAGTTTTAATCAAGCACCTATTATATGCAAGGGACCATGTGAAGGCACTTTCACTTGCATTTTCCCATTTGTTCCCCCCCCAAAATGCTGCTAGGTAAATGTGGTTAAACCCATTCTCCAGCTGAGATAAGGCTCAGAAAAGGGATGTGAGCTGCTGAGCTAGGAAGTTAAGGGTCAAGGTCTCAGTGCAAACCCAGAAACAGCCTGCAGAGCTTACGATCTTTTACCACCCTCCACGGCCACGGCCACGGCCAACCGATGAAGGGGGAGCAGCCACTGCCACTCTCCCTCTCATGGAATTCCCCACACATGTAAGCACAGCAGTTGGGACCTAGGGCTCTCGGAGTTTCTGGCCGGAGAGAGCCCAGAATCTCAGGACGGTCTTGGCAGCGGCGAGGTGCAGAAAGGCCGAAGACAAAGCAGGTGCAGCAGACCAAGGAAGAGGAGGAAGAAGGCAGTGGGGGGAACAGAAAAGTAAAATCACAGGAGGGGGCAGAACACATGGAGGCATCTGTAAGTATTCCAAGTGTAATTAATACTTGTCTTCCTCGACGAGCCCTCAGCCTCCGTGAAAGCACTGCCCTCGTCTTGCTCGCCACTGCGTTCCTAGCACTACTAGGGTGACTGGCACACAGCAGGTGCTCAATAAATGCCGGTCGGAAAGACAGAAGGGTGGACGGAATAACGGACAGAATAGCAAGGAACTGTGGAGAAAGACAAGTCGTCCTTCTGCCCCTTCAGAGCCCACTGTGTCCAAGAAGCCTTCCTGATCTCAGCACCAGCTCGGCTGCCGAGGGGTCTGAATTACTGGGGGCAGGCGGCCCGCGAGGCTCTTTCTGCCCCTCTGCGGCAGCCACGGCCCCATCCCCACTCTTCTGGTGACCACAGGCCCTAGGTCTGGGGCTGAGAGAGACCGCAAAGATCAGGGGGTCCCATTGTCTCATCATCCAGATGAGGAGAGAGAAATAGAAGAGGGGAACTGACTTGTCAGGCGGCACAACCCCAATGTGGAGAAGTTTCTCGTGACCATGCCAGCAGGAGCTGGACAGCAGAGGCCCAGTGCTGAGCCCCAATGCCCTGTAGCTTGCTCGCAGGGTGAGGCGGTGCCTGCAGCCCATCTGTCTCTCCAGCCTGCCAAGAGGCCTTCCCTCCCCTGTGCCCGTGTTGATGAAACCCACCGCGGGCGACTTCAGAACATTGCACCGGGGGGAGGTTTTGCTGGCCGTGGCGCCAGGCCTGTAATTTCCGATTTCCTGGCCTGATACCCCTAATCGTCCGAGCCCTCTCTGCTCTGAGCCCCATGTGGTCATGCATCATCTTGGCTGAGGCCAGGCATGCCTTCCTCCAGCCATCTGGACAGAAAAATGAGGAAGGAGCAGGACAGGATGATTCTGGCAAAGAGGACCGATGGGAAGCTAAGGACACCTGGTCTCTACCCTCCCTGACCTCACTGTGTCTATGCTGTTGGGATGCTGGGTGATGGGCATGCTTCTCTCTTCCTGGGACTCAGTTTTCCTATAAGTAGGGGGGACTCTTCAGCCTCAAGCTCAACACACCCTCAGCAAGATGCGTTGAGATGGTGCTTCCTTTACATCTGCCCCCACACATAAACAAGGAGAAAACTCAGAGCAAACCCGAGTCAGGCACCTACAGGAAAAGCTAATTTCCAATGTGAGCACTGCGAACAAAAGACGGGTCTGATCTCAAGAGTCAAGAGGTGAGTGCAAGCACTTGTGGGCACTTCTCACAGGCAAGCACAGTCCCTCGTGGAGGATCTCACTGGCCCCGCAGAGAGCAAACACGCCACCCGCCGCAGATGCAGGGCTGCGGCGGGCATGCCCTATGTGCCTGGGAGGGGTGGGGAGCACGGGAGACGTCAGCACGAAGCAGGGCTCTTGAGGGAAGTGGCCGATCCCAGAGGCTGGAGCAGGAGGAACAGAACGTGAGCCTGGAGTACCTCAGGGTGCCAAAAAAGGAATGAAGTGCTCAAGAAAGAAAGAAAAGAAAGAAAAGAAAGGAAGAAAGAAAGAAAGAAAGAGAGAGAGAGAGAGAGAGAGAGAAAGAAAGAAAGAAAGAAAGAAAGAAAGAAAGAAAGAAAGGAAAGAAAGAAAGAAAGAAAATAAATGAGGCCACGTCAAAGGGCACAGAGCCAGACTGAAAAAGCTTCCGACAGTCAGATGGGAAGCGATCTGAGCCCCAAACCAACTACCGTATTGAAGGATGATTACAACCCATAGAACAGAACACTTACCCAGGATTTCTATCACACAGCACGTACCCATATGTTTGTTATATACTACATATTTTCTCAAATAAATATAATAAATATTCATGAGTTTGTAACAATAAAAGAAATAACTCAGTGGTTAAATAAATAAATGCAGGAGAAGCGCTAGCTCTTCCTACAGATGAATTCCAATTAATAAACACAGAGGAGGCGCGCTGGGGTGGCTCAGTCTGCTGAGCATCTGACTCTTGGACTGGACTCAGGTCATGATTTCAGGATCCTGAGAACCACTCCGTGTCGGGCTTGCACTCTGCATGGACTTGCTTGGGATTCTCTCTCTTTTCCTCTCCCTCTGCCCCTCCCCTCACACACATGCTCGCTTGCACATTCTCTCTCTCTCAAGTCCATAAATTAATTAAATCTTTAAAAATTAAAAATTGAAAAACAAACAAACAGAGGAAATGAGGAAAATAGAAAGGGCCATCAGGCAAACCCCGCCGTAAGAACCACCACCGGCAAGAACCACCGATGGGTGCTCGAATCAATGAGTCGAGTTTGAGGGAAAAGGGGATATCTGTAGAGTCTCAAAGGATCTTTGAAACACATGAGACAGTTTGGAATCACCAAAAGAAAACCAGTAACTTAGTGGAGCAGATACGCAGCCAACACCACCTTCTCTGCGTGAGCAGCGTGAACGCCGCGGGACAGAAGACGTGTAGACAGCACGCGCCCCTTGCCGCGATGCAGCCGTGTTCTTGCCAAAAATGCATCACCTCGGTCCAACCGCGAGAGAACCCGCGGCAAAGCCGAGGTCTGGTATCAGCGCTCTGCGACACCGTCCGGGCCACGATAGTCGAAGAAACGCTAGGGAACCGTCGCAGGCTGGAGGAGACCAAGGAGGTGTGACAACTCAATGCAGCGGGGGCTCCCGGGGCAGGGAAAGGACATTAGAGGGCGAGACGAAGGGATCCGTAGTTTAGTTAACAACGCTCCACCGGTGTAAGTTCCTTGATTTTGACGGTCGTGCTGCGGTTACGTAGGGCGTTAGCAAGGACCCAGGGCGTATATGCCTGAGTGTGCCACACGCATCCGTGCCCCAGGGCACACACGTGCAGGAATGCAGGAACGCCAGGAAGTGTGGAAGAGTCTGGGGGACGGGGGGGAGAATGGCCTTTTGCTGTTTCAGGCGGCGTGCTGAGCCTAGGATCCGATTTTCACAAAAGGATTACTAGATTACATTCTTTACCACAGGCAGCTGTCCCTGTCCAATAAATAATCACCGCCTCACATTTATATATGACCTTTCACCCTGCAGCCCTCCCCCTGCAGCCGGGCCCCGCCTGGGAACAGTCTCGGCCCGCACCACAGAGATCAGCCCGGGCCCCATCTGGCTTCCAAGAAAGGGTCCCGCTCCGTCCGGGACCCATCAGAGAAGGGGAAACTTAGCTGCGGAGAGGGGCGAGGGGCGTAGGCGGGTCGGTGGGGCACCCCATGATTAAGTAAAGGCCAGCCCGAGAGTCAGAGAGAGAGTCAGGCAGCCAGCTCCCCGGACGGGTGTCCTGGCCGAGCAGTGTTGACCCTGGAGCAGTGGGACGGAGCGGCCACCAGCTCTCAGCCCCTGAAGCGCGTGTCCAGTAGGGCAAGTTCCCCGTCCCCGGGATGTACCTGTCACAGGCTTCCCACAAGCACTGACCCATGTTAAGCACTTAGCATGGTGTCTGATGCCAGATCTTGCTGGTCACCAGCTGGCCACGTGGGAAAGGGCCAGAGCAAGGGCCGGATGGGCAGAGTGGGTGTGGGCATGGTGGAAAACAGAGGGACCTACTGGTCCCAAGGAAAGAAGCCATGGGTTTCCCAAGAGGCTGACTGTCTCAAGTCTGCTGCTGAGCAGCATGGAGTAGGGTCCTTCTGTCCAAGCCGCAGGTCCTGCTGAGTCAGGAGAGGGGATCGTTCATAGGTGGGGCTGTCCCTGCAAGGGGGAAAGGCAAGGTCCACGGGCTGGGGAAGGAGGGGGCAGTGCTAAGTCAGGACGAGCACCCTGACTCAGAGAAGAGCCTTTAGACTGTGCGCCTGTGTCGCCCCAGCAGCTAAGACACCATACAGAGCCTGCTTTCGGGGCCTTTCCAGTCTTTCCAGTCCAGCACGGGAGACTAGTGCAGACCGAAAAGTCAGGTCAAGACAGGAGGGCCGTCGCTGCCCATAATGCAAGCCAAGGGCAAGTGCACCAGAGCACCAGAGAGCAGAGAGGCCACCCCAGGGCACAGCATCATGCAGGGCTTCCTGGAAGAAGCAGAGCTCTCGCTAGACTCTGAAAGACACATGGGCCTCTAAGAAGCAGAGAGAGGGCAGGAGGAAGGGGAAAGCTGGCACGGACGCCAGACCCGTCACAGCATGCTCCGGAAGCAGGAGGGACATCCGTCACCGCCATGATGGGGGACGAGGGGAGTGGGCTGGAAAAGCCATTTGGAGGCCGACTGAGAAGGGCCGGAGCCTCCGCCTATGAGTGACGACACCCCTGCGTGCCGCCACAGCATGGGCACAGCCGCTCGTATGCTGACAGGGCTGGGGGAGCCGGGGAGAGAGAAGGCTCTGGCATCGGGCAGCAAGTTCGCGGGGAACACGGGGAGAGGCTTTGTTTGACTTTGTCACGACACAGGATACTTGAGGGCTGTTAGAGACTGTGGGAGCTTAGATCCCCTTGCATAAAACAATACCCCAGCTTCCCCTCTGGCAAGGACCCCAAGGTCCCGTGGTCCTCTTCGACTGAATCTCCTGGCTCCCCTCTGGCCTCCTGCATAGAGTCCCAACCACTCCTTTGGCCTCTACTGTGAACCCCAACATTTCCCGTGGCCTTCTCCACAAAGCCCCAATGCTTCCCTTTGGCCTTCTCCAACAAAGCCTGAACTCCCTTGGTCCTTAGCCAATCCACACCCAAATTTCCTTCTAATGTCCTGAATAAAACCCCAAGTTTCTCTTTAGCCTTTCCCTGCACACCCCCAAACTTCCACTGGTCACACAAGAACCCATTCTTCCCTTTGTCCTGTCCCAGGAGCCTGGTATGGCCTGCGTCCTCACCCTTGGAGCCTCCCAGCAGCCCCCTGCTGCATACACCTAACCCCAAAACATCTCCATGACCACCCACGGCAAATTCCAAACCACCCTCGAACTTTCTGTGCCGACTACAGACCTTCCTCACTCAAGTACCCCCAAGAAATCCTGCACTTCCGTGAGAACTTCATCATCAAACCTGCCAACTCTCCTCAACTTCCCCTCCCAAATCTAAGTCTCCAGCTTCCTCTAAGAAACCCCCAAGGTTTCCTTATAGGGTTGGGATGCTGAGGGCAGCCCTTCCCACCCAACCAGAGGCAAAAGTCAGAAGTGTTTTATTTCTGCTCCGTCCGAGACCCAGGGCTGGACCCACTGTACAGGACACGTACACGCTTCATGCCACATGTGAGTCTCCTGGAAATTTTAAAAACAGCTTGTTTGACAAGACAAGTCCTTCAGCTCTGACCAAAAATGCCTGAGAGTTTCCTTGGTTCCAACCACCAAATTCCGAGACTTCCCATGAGCTTCCCCCCCAGGAAACTCCAAACTAACCTAGAATGCCACGGCCATGGCCATCGCTAGAAACACCATTAAATGCTTACTTTCCACTTTGGAATCTGTCTAGTCCCCACGGTCCACAGACCACACTTAAACAGTGCTCGTCTAGATGATTCTTCCCTCTGAGATGGTCCTGGTGGCTGCCCTGACACTCCCTTTCAGGGCCCAAACAAAAGGCCTTCCCAGGTGTGTGGATAAGCAAGAGCAAAGATAGTAGAGAGCAAGTTCCACGCGGATGGAAGTGAGGGCACGCCCGACGGGACCGACTGGCATCTCCGGTCCCCGTCTTTCTGGAAGGGCTGCCGTGGGCGCGAGGGTCCGCTCGTGCTGCTGGAGTCTGCCCACCACGAGGCAGGAGAAAACCCATCTGAGGGCCGGGGGCACGAGGGAAGCCCTGAGGAAGGTGTGTCTATGCACCCCGAGGCTGCGAGCTCTGTCGAGGGATCTGCCGAGGAGGGCGTGGGGCAGGGCGGCCGGTCCCAGAGCGGGCCGCTGCAAGAGTCAGGCCCGGGGAGAAGGCTCCACAGGCTGCGCGGTGAGGAGACACACGGGCAGGCTGGCCTCTGGGAGGAAGAGGAGAGGAGGGGAGGTGTGAACAGAAGAGGGGAAAATCTAATTAAAACTGGTTCCTGCTCAGCCACCTGCTAAAAACCACAGCTCACCCAAGACTTGGACAGAAGATCACGGACAGCCCTGCCAAAGGTTTCTCCCTGCGGCCTCGCGCAGGGCGGGGAGGGAGGGAGCATGACGCCAGCCGGCCTGCCCCAAACCCCCCGAAAGAAAAAGGTTCTCCAAGCTGAAACCTGAGAAGATGCCAAGGGGCAGCGGGAGGCAATTTACAGCCCGGAAAACTGAGCACTCGGGCCAGATGTGGGCCCTGGGGAGGAGCCAGGCCCCAGGCTTGTGTGTGCAGAGGGGGTGGGGACGAGGCCCGGGGCTGCGGCCTTCCCCGAGACCCGGCCGGTGGGGATGGCCCGTCTTGGGGTCAGCAGCCAGAGGAGGGCATGGTGACAGGGACAGAGGGAGGGCAGCAGAGGCAAGGAGGCACGTGGAGGAAAGCCAAAGAAGAAACCAGCGAGGAGGGGCAGGCCCAGAACAGAGGTCCACGGGGGAGGTCTGTAGGCCTCTGCCCTCTGTCCCGCTCGCCCTGGATGCACTCCTTTATCCAACACCTGTGACCCCAGGAGGCGATCGATGACAACTAGCAAGGAAACAAAGCTGACTCTCCTTGGCTTGCCCTGGCCCTTGTACTTCACACAGCCCCACCTTGCACAGGGATCGCTTATCCCAGCCTGCTGCCACACCTGCCAAAACCTGCCCCAGGCCAAGGGGGCCAGGCCACAGCGGGGGTAAGACGGGAAAATCCCACCACCAAGACGAAGGTGGAGTTCTCCATTCCAAAGTGGGAACCTCGGAGCCGCCTCACCATTGCAGACAACAGATGTGGTCCTAGGTACAAATAGGGGAAGAAGCTGAGGCCCAGAGAGGGAAGGGCCAAGCCCCAGGTCACACAGCAGCGAGGGGAAGCCAGGCAGCAGACACCTGACTCTCAGCTCTGTGCTCGCCCCACTCCCTACCCTACCTTCCTCTGAGCCCCAGAACCAGCAGCAGCCCCAGGCTAAGGAAACAGAGCTGCCCCATCTTTGAGCACCAAGGAGGCTGGGATAGGATGTGGGGAGGAAGTCAAGCCCCCTAAAGAGCTGAATGCAGAAATCCATGTGACAAGAGGTGGAATTATTTCCCCTGGAAAAAAAATTAATAAAAAGCCCTCCCTTACCAGACCCCAGGGGTATTTGGCTAGAAGCTGACGTAATACAGAAAGAAGAGGCCAAGGGGAGAGAAGCCCCCCCCTGCAAGCCTATTGCCAGGAGCACAACAGGGAGACTGCAGCTGGAGCTGGCGGGGGGGGCGGGGGCTGCGGGGGACAGGACACGCCAAGCAGGATGTTGGAGCTGGAAACACAGGCCTTGGCGGGTGTCTGGTTGGAAGGCAAGAGCCTTTGAACTAGAAACCCAGGGGGTAATGCTTCCTTGGGGCCCGCATCCAGGCTGGCACGGACGTGGGCTGCCCAGAGCAGGGGATGGCGGCATCACAGGGGCTGTGTCTCCTGGCAGAACCTGCTGGACGGGAAGCCACTGGGGAGGTGGGAAGCGGGAGGCAGGATTCGGGGAGAGCAGGGAGTCAGAACAATGATTCTGGCTCCAGAGGCCGACCCTCAGGTCCTCTAGTGAGGAGGGGCGGGGGGCCTGGCGTGGCCAGGAGCAGGTGGCGCAGGGAAAGGTAGGCAGGGCCGGTGTCCAGTTTCCCATCGACTCCTGTCACTCAACTGCTGCAGTTCTGATAAAGTTGACATGGCTTTGTGCCCAGAGAGAGTGGGGCTGGGTGCAGAGGACCAGGACCTCAGGAAGACGCATCTTGGAGAGGGGAAAAAGAGAGGCAGGTAGAAGCTGTACCCACTGTTGCTGGGCCAAGTTTGGAAGGTGCTGCACCAGAGGAGGCCCAATTGGAAATGGGGGGGGGGGGTCTGAGCAAAAACCCCCTTGCCGCAGTGGAGCCCGGAGCCGTGTTGGAACCTCGGGAAGGCTAGCTCGATTCCCAGCACAAGAACACCCTCCTCCCCAACCTGACCCACGCCTCCATAGTACAGTGGCCCGTGGAATGTTCTAACAGCTGCGGCCACCAGGCAGTCCCACAGCACAGAGTGTGAGCGGGGGCCAGCTCCCAGACCAGCCTGCCCCCCCCCGCCTGCCTCCCGTTCGGGGTGCGTGATGCGGGGACGCCCTGTCTCTCACTTGTAGCCTGGGCTCCCCACTTCTCACGGGGCACCTACACACACTTCCCTCTTCCAGAGGTGCTGGCTGTGACTGGGATCAAGTACCGAGATAGGTCTTCTGACGGTCAGCCCCGTCCTGAGAGCGAGGGAGCGTGTCTCTGACTCCTGCCAAGCCCCAGCACACACTCCTGCTTCACTACAAACAGGAAGGCAACACAGCGTGGTCACAGCCTGCCCCTGACATGTTGGACGCCGCCTTCCTTTCTACATGCCCCAATCTCCTCGTCTATAAAAAGGGCACACTCCGGCGCCCCACACAGGGTAAGACCTTTGGGAAGACCAAGTGAGACCATGGGAGATGAGAAGAACCACATGACCTGGGACACAAGCGGTCACGTCATATGCAGAGTGTGGGGTGGACAGGGCATTCCCCGGCTCAAGCGAGTGCTCTGCGAGCATCGGCCACTGCTACTGTGGGTGCAGCCCACGTTCTTGGTGCCCCGTTGTTGTCCTCCATCTCCACCGCTGTGACCGTCAGTATGTGCACGGGCTGCCAAGCGGGGGACTGCGCAAGGAGCGAGTGGACTTTTCTGCCCCTGGGTCTCAGCTGCTGGCCCCTCTGAGGCACTACGACCCAGCCTGGGACAAAGGAGATCTTCCCCACTAGTGGGAGCTCTTCTTAGAGTCCAGCCACGTGGAGGGAGGGCTCCTGAAAAGCCAGCCTTCCAACCCGGGACGGGTTGAGCTGAGAGGGCCACTTCTCAAGGATGTTGTAAGGGGAGTCAGACATCAGGCTGCCTCAGCTTCATCCCAGCCTTTCCTCATACCCATCCCAGAACCAGTGAGATATGGCATTTGGGAGTCCCTGTGCCATCCAAGAAGCAATGGCTGGCCCACCTAGAGCAAAGGGCTTGACCTAAATAAAATCAACACGGAGAAGAAATTGGTATGTTTTCTGCTGCCATCTAGTGGCCAATACAAATAAGAGCAGGCAAGGAGCCAGAAGGGCACCAGCAAGGGGTGACCAGTAGTCAGCCCTGCACACCTGGACCAGGAATGAACGACCAGCTCCATGATGCAGAACCTAGCAGAAGGAAGAGGGTGCAAGAAAATGTGTAAAGGGGCGCCTGGGTGGCTCAGACCTTAGGGCCAGGTCATGATCCCAGGGTCCCAGGAGTCCCAGAATTGAGCCCTGAGTCAGGCCGTGCTCTCTCTCTCAAATAAATAAATGAAACTGTTAACCATAAGAGACTCTTAATCTCAGGAAACAAACTGAGGATTGCTGGGGGGTGGGAGGGTAGGGGTAGAGTGGCTGGGTTCTGGACATTGGGGAGGGTATGTGCTATGGTGAGTGCTGTGAATTGTGTAAGACTGATGATTCACAGACCTGCACCCATGAAGCAAATAATACATTATGTGTTAATAAAGAAGAAGAAGAAGAAGAAGAAGAAGAAGAAGGAAAAAGAAAGAAAGAAAAGAAGAAAATGTTAAAAGCACCCAAAAAAGCCTGTTGGTCATACTCCAGAGACTGAGGAAGGAGGAGTCTGGCTCATTCATCCATGTAAGAAATAAAAATGCTGGTCTGCCGAATGAATAAAATAAAAACTTTAAATTTTTTTTAAAAAATACAATTTAAAAATGGTGCCCTGACTTTAGGGCAAGACATCGCATCAGCGCTGAGAAAAAGTCAGTAAATAAGATGCTGACAGACCACAGAAAGCTGCCCACGCGGCCTCTCCTCTGCTCCCCCATGTCCCACGCAGCCTCACTACCAGCCCCTGACTTTGCCCATGCCAGTCCCTCTTCGCCCTGCAAATGTTGCTGCCCCTTCCACATCACATCATCCCTTCTCGTGCTCTCACACTGGGCTGTGATTATCAGAGTGCATGTCCCCCCCCCCCC
>LNAC01000241.1:1326985-1379464 GCA_002007465.1 Ailurus styani | reverse complement strand
TGCCCTCAGCTAGCCGTCACACCCACAGAGCTGCAAGCCTGGCTCCACAGGCCAAGCCAGGCTGGATCTCAGCACCCCAAACACTTCTCACCTCCTGGCTTGGAAGATACAGGGCCCTAAACCTGCCAGGCCAAACCCCAAGGCTGCTGTTCCCCAGAGCTCCCTCCCTCCCTCCCTCCAAAGGCCTCTCTGCCTGCTGGCCTGTCTGTGAATCTCCTGCCACAGGAAGCCTTCCACCTGGAAGAAGCCCTGGGCAGAGGTGAGCAGGCCCTCCCAGATATTAGATGCTCCCCTTGGATCAGCAGAGCACCAGCCAGAATCAGGAGACCTGGTTCCAGCCTCAGTTAGCCCCTAACTGGCTGCACTAACTGCTGGCAAGTTTCTTCCTTCCTAAAGACTTAAAATTTCTCCATTTGTAGAATGAAGGCTCATTACTTGGGTCTCTTTCAGGTCAAAACGTCTATGACACTAATTCATACTAACGTGTCAATGACCATTCACAGCTAATTGTATGACTGTACCCACAATACTCTCATCTTGAGAGGGGGAGAGCCTGGACCCATCACCCATTCATTCGTACTGTAACTGAACACCCATGTGCTTGTGGGGGGATCAATATTTTTAGTAGTAGGACTTGCTTAGCTCTGCTCTGGCCACAGGGAGAAAGGCCAGTGAAGAAGGCAAAATGTCCATGCAGAGCGGACACGGGCAAAGCGGAAGGTAGGCAAGCCCTCGCCCTGCGCCTGACACACGCTCCTGACAGAGGGCCTAATCCTTACATGACACTCTCTCAGGCAGTTTCATGTATCCACCCCGCCCCCCTCCCCGACTCCCAGCAACCCCAGGAGTTGACGAGGTTTGTAATTGCAGAAACTGAGTCACCCAAAGGGACAGAGCCAGTGAGAGTGGAGCCCGTAAGTGGCCCTTCCTCTCCTGCCCTCCGTTGCCACGTGTCCGTGCTGGGTCCTGCTCCACAGCCAGTTTTACCTGATTTCCCCCTGGGAAAGGGCACTGAGGTGAAGGGACAGCTGTGGGAATGGGGTCTCTTGCATTTTACGCTATTATTTTACATTACTTCATTTTTTGGCAGCGTATTTTCATATAGTAAATGCGTCATGATTTTAAACACTTCTGCAGCGGGATGGTAGACCCACACCCGGTGCTTGTAAGGAGAGCCCGTGGGCAAAGCGGGTCCCACAGCACAGGGCCCTCAAGCAGGGGACGAGCCCACGGCTTTCTCCCGGGGGGGGTGGGGTCCCGTGTGCACAGGCAGATGGTGGAGTGGTTTCTGGAGCTCAGACACAAACTCTCTGCCCCCCAAAATACCTCCTCCGCCTGCTCATTCATGCCTGAAATTCCTTCACTGAGGGGCAGTCTTTGATTCCTTGGTCAGAAATAGGCCTGAAACCATAAACCCACCCAACAGAAGCAAAACAGTGCCTTCAAGTCACGCTCAGAGGGAACGAGGTCACAGGGGTCGGGGGAACAAGGCTCTTACAAGGCTTTCAGAACAATCCCGTGGACAAGATGGGGATGTTCGGGCTGAAGGCAGTAATAACCCAGAGGCTTAATAACTGCACTAAGGCGAGACAAGGGACTTCTGGGCCAGCCTGCAGGAAGGTATCTGTCCTCACCGTGACTTTGGTCAAAATCGAGAGCCAGGGGCGCCTGGGTGGCTCAGTGGGTTAAATCCTCTGCCTTCGGCTCAGGTCATGATCTCAGGGTCCTGGGATCGAGCCCCGCATCAGGCTCTCTGCTCAGCAGGGAGCCTGCTTCCTCCTCTCTCTCTGCCTGCCTCTCTGCCTACTTGTGATCTCTCTCTCTCTGTCGAATAAATAAATAAAATCTTTAAAAAAAAAAAAAAAGCGAGAGCCAGCAGACCTGGACTGGGAAGGACAGACCGAAACAAGTGTGACCACCTGGGCTGAAAGAACTACTCTAGAAGCTCCATGAGCTGGAGGAAGGGATGACACCCTCGACAACAGGCGGATAAGAGAAAGGAGCAGACCTGGAACTCGTGAAGTGGGAGTCTCCCACATCACACTGCTCCCAACCTGGCCAGAGGCGAGGGATGCCTGGGATCTGAGCCTTTTAAACAGGATCTAGACGCACGGGGCCACGTTGTGAAAAGCATGAGTGGGAGGGGGGAAGACCTGAGAATTGGAGTAAAAGGAAGGGGAATGTTAGAATGAAGGAGGATGCTCCATGCCATGGGCCGTCAGGGAAATGCAAATCAAAACCACGAGGAGAGAGCATTGCACACCCACTAGGATGGTCACAACTTTTTAATTTTTTTAATGGAAATAAGGGTTGGCACGGATGTGGAGGAACCGGAACCTTCCTACCTCACTCGTGGGAATGTGAAACGGGGTCGTCACTGGGGAATACAGTTTGGCAGAGCCTCAAAACATTAAACCCAGAATTATCATATGATCCACCAATTGCGCCCCTAGGTAAACACCCAAAAGAACTAAACACAGGTGTCCGCACAGAAATCTCTGCCTGACTGTTCCCAGCAGGTCTACTCAGAGCAGTCAAAAGGCAGAAACAACCCAAATGTCCAACCACAGACGATCAACAAAATATGGTGTATCCGCACCACGGAATATTATTTAGGCCACAAAAAAGGATTGAAGTACTGACAGGTACTGTAACATGGGTGAACCCTGACAATACTGTGCCAAGAACTGAAACAAGACAGACACGAAGGCCACGTGCTATGACTTGATTCATGCAAAATGTCCAGATTAGGCAAATCCGTGGACAGAAATCAGATCAGAGGTTTTGAGGGGCTGGGGGGAGGGGAGACTGGGGGATGAGGTCTCAGGCGTGTGGGAATTCCGTCTGGGCTGATGAAAACGTTGTGGAACTAGATGGGGATGATGGGTTCTCAACACAGCGAATGTACTTAATGCCAACCAACTGTCCACTTTAAAATGGTTAAAACAGTAACTTGGGTTATGCATGTTTTGCCACAATAAAGAAATGTTTTTAAAAACGGAGAGGGGTTTGGGAGGGACATGATACCTGAGAGCGGCCACTCAGGGCCTGACCAGGAGAGGTCGGAGCACAGGACTCGTTCTGTGAGCTCCCAGAATCAGGAACCTACCAGAAGTCCAAATCTGGCAGAAGAGTGTGCATGGTGGCACCTTCGCCCCATGTCAGGCACTGTGCGATGGCTTTATCCACATTAGATGCTCCATCTATCCCAATTTTTAGGGGAACAAACTGAGGCTCCAAGAAGGTAGGCAAGGGGCCCAGAGTCACACAGGGAGCGGGGGAGCTGGGCCCCCGTGCTGGGTGCCACCAGGCCATCCAGCACCCACGGTGCAGAGAACACAGCTGCAGCTGCCCAAGTCCAGGCTCCATCAAGCCCCACTGTCACCTGCTTGCATGTGGCCTCTGGCTCTTTGCTCAGCCTTGCCGTGCCTCAGTTTCCTCCACCATAAAAACTGGAATAACGCTAGCAGCAGGCTCCAGGGCCCGTTGGGACAATGAGATAATGTGTCTAGCAGCTCCCAGCCCATAAAGGGATGCCGTAAACATCCAGTGCCTCTTTTTTCCCCAAGAGTTGAGAATATTACAAAGGTAGAGGAAACGGTGTCCACAGGTAGAGAACGCCCTGACGAAGGAGGTGAGGAGGTGAGAAAAAGCAAAGGTGCTTCTCGGTAAGGACAACGGTCACGATGGGGCCTGGCCCAGATGACCTTGAAGCTTCCCCCCTGAAACGTGCTGTGGCTACAGGATGGGAGCTTTGCCCCCCAGCGGCTGGTGCGGAAGAAGGAAGGGAGCCACTCGAGGACACCGAGATCCTAGAGGAATCAGAGTTCCCACAAAAAGAAAAAAGGTGCAGAGAGCCAGGCGGCTGGGAACAACAAAAATAAAGTTCGCCCATAAAAATAGAAGTAACGTACGCTTTTAGAGCAACTCCATGTGTGCCAGACACTATCCTAAGCATTTTATATAGATTATCTCACTGCATCCTCACATCTCTGCAGGGTACACACTATTCTTAGCCTTATCTCGCCGATGAGAAAGCTGAAGGTAAAAGGGGCAAAGAACTTGCTCGAGGCGCCGTAAGCAGGAAGGGCCCACTCTGCCGCAGCCACGGGCCAATCCTGAGCGCCAGCCTCCAGAAGCCCTATCACCTGACTTGAGGGGTGATGGCCTTTGGATTTCATCTGCCCAGCTCCTGCCTTCAACCTGCAGGCAGAAGTCCATCCAGAGCAGAAAATCAGCCCCAAGCAGAACCTCCCCACCCACTGCCCCCCGCCCCCGCCAATCTCTGGCCAGAAAGCCGAATCTAGAAGCTAATGCTAAGAATACACGATGCGAAGATCCAGTGAATATTTGGGAAAATGTTGTAAAGTGAAGGAAAAAAAGAGGCACTTCTGTTTTCACCAGTTCAATCAGCTTGGGGCAGAAACCACAGGCCACTTTGAGCGGCTGCCAAAGGCTCAGCCCGATCCTGCTGGGGCGCTGGCTCTGCCACGAGAGGGGTTCAAGTTTCCTGAGCTGGCCGGGCAGGACCGGCCACGGGCACACGGCTGACTCTGCAGTGGCCGGCGAAGCAAAACAGCTGGGACATGACCCATCGGCCATCCCAACAGCACCGTCCCGAGGGAGCCAGAGCCCGTATGGTGCCCAAGGCCTCCCCCCATTGCCTGGTCCATCCTACTCCTCAGTGGCCCCTTCAGAAAAGAGGCGGCAGGCAAGGCATCGCAGGGGCCCCAGGCGCGCACCACCTGGTGGGGGCCAAGGGCACTGGGAGGAAACGTGAGCGACTGGTGGTGAGCAGGATCTAACTCTGCCCAGCTCTGACCCGGGGATCCCAACACACCGTGGAACTCACCTTACTCTCCTCCCAGATACTTCGAGAAAAAACTCTGAGGATAAAAGTGACAAACCCAGAAAAGGATGCTGAGATCCTCATTTGTTCTTAAGCTGACTTTTAGGGGCATCTGATGTCTGGGACACTGTGCCAAACCCTCTACCTGGACGATCTTGTTTCATTTCCTGGACAGCCCCTTGAGGTGGTAATCACCATCATCACCATTTCAAAGGACAAAGTGAGTGTGGGGGAGGGACTTATGCAATGACAAATGAGAGATGGTAGAATTCGGATACACACACCACCCCCCGCCCCGTGGTCTGACCTCAGAACCCACACTCTTAACCAAGATCCTTTACCACTTCCTAAAACAGACTCTCAGGAGCTAGTAAAAAGAATTATTAAACACAGTTCCCGGCCTCGGAGCATTTGCAGCCTGATGACGGAAGTGGATAAATGGACCAGTGCACAAGGAAACAGCCTATGAACAAACATATTATTACCCAAGGTGTGCAGGCATTGCTTCCAGGACACAGAGGCACGTCCTGGGAGACCAATGGGAGGACTCTGAAGGAAGATGGGGGAATTTAACTTTAAAATAGCCAAAAGCTGGAACAACCCAAATGTCCATCGGAGATGAGTGGATAAATACACACGGGGCGTATCCATACAAGAGAATGTATTATTCGGCCTAAGAAAAGGGAGGAAGTTCAGACACAGGCTAGAGCACGGCTGACCCCTGAGGACATGATGCGGATGGTACTGAGCCGGTCACACAAGGATGAAGGCTGGGGGACCCCACTTACATAGCAACCTCAAGGCCTCAAAATCATAGAGCCAGAAAGCAGAGCAGGGGTTGCCAGGGCGTGGGGCGAGGGGAGAGCTGGGAGTTGGGGTTTCAGGGGTACACAGCTGCACTTCGGGAGAATGACAAAGTTCAGGAGACGGGCAGTGGTGATGGCCACGCAGTAACGTGAATGTACTTGACACCACTGGTGAAGGTCAACCTCATGTGTCACCCAGACCGGCCCAGGGCACCCGGGTGAAACCTTACTTCTAGGGTGTCTGGGAGGTGTCCCAGATGAGATCAGCACCTGAATTGGTATAGTGCCCCCCTCCCCAGTGCAGGTGGACGCCAACCAGTCATCTGAGGGCCTGAATGGAACAAAAGGTAGAAGATGGAGGGATGTGCCCCCTTTTTCCTACCTCAGTGCTTGAGGTGGAACATCTCTTCTCATCCTCCATCCTTGGACAAGCATGCACACTACCGGCTCCCCTGGTTCTCGGGCCTGGGGACTCGGACCGAATTACACCACCCGCGCCCCTGGCTTGCAGACGGTAGACGGTGGGACTTCTCGGCCTCCATTACTGAACCCGCCAATCCCTCCTAACCGAGCTCCACGTACGTGCTATGCACGTCAAGTATAGTAGGACATCATAGGCTAAAAGACACGTGTGTCTATGCTTCTCCTCTTGGTTCTCTTTCTCCAGGGAATCCTAACCGACTACTGAACTGTACACTTAAAAATGCTTCAAACAGTAAATGTTACATATACCTTGTCACAATCAAAAAATTTTCTGAAGAACACAAATTAGCTGGTAGAGACAGTGATGGCCCACTGTACCTTAAACTTTTTTTGTTTTTGCTCTACCCAAGTGGGAAAGCAGAACTGTCCTGTTATGGGGCACAGGAAAGCTGAGTCCTCATGGAGCCAGGAACGCTACCTCTTGGGGGTGTGGGAATTCAGTCTTTTGCATTAAAGGCGTCCTTGAAGATGACCGGAGAACGGGCCTTCTGTGTTTTGAAAGTTTATTCCCCACAGAGTGTGAGTAGCCAGGAAAGCCTGTGGGATCAGCCTTTTCATGTCTGCAGGTCCAAAAGGAGTGGCGGGGGTCCTGAAGGTGGAAGCTGGGGGCTAAGAAAGTGGTCAGGGCTCTGGGTCCACATGAGAACGAACCACTGAAGCCACCTTCCACACAAGGCAAGAACAAAGACCCGGATAGGGGGAACCTACTCCAAAACCAACAACTTTACTAATTTAATATTAGTTGTATACTCCTTGATCGCTTACTAAGCACTTTATAAACACGATCTCATTTAATTCCGGTAACATTCCTCTGGGGTTTCAGCATTATGCCCCCTTGACAGACGAGGGAAGTGAGACTCCAAGAAGTTAGGAGCAGGGTTCACAATCACTGGGCTAGTGAGCCAGGATCTGCATCTCTCTGATCCTAAACCTGTCCTCTTAACCACTACAGGACACCCGCTTCCTCGTACACTTGAAGGAAGTCTCACCGGTGGAAGTGAATATTGCCACAAGGGCCCAGTCTTTATCCAAACAACATGTGTGGGAGCCTGCAATGCCTGGTAACGGGCTAAGTCATGATCACTATCCACAAAACACAAACAAAAAGGCTGTTGTTGAGTTCGCATCACAAGTGTTCTCTGAGCTCACTCAGGGGTCAGCTTCGAACTTACCACTGGCCACAGAACGGTTAAGTCAGCAAGGCTTCCCTCACTCCCACTCCTCCTCGCTGAAAGCAGGCAGGGTGGGTGTTACTTAACAGGCCAAGGGAATGACGGATCATTTGAAATTGGGCTTTCCAAGGCCATTGAAGGCAGGAGCAGAAAATTCTTCTATCTGACAAAGGCCATCTGAACTACAAAGAAAAAATCAATCGGGATCGCATGAGTGGGAAGAAACTTAAATTAGGGTTTTCTTTTGGAGAGAAGTATAAAATGTCTCTCTTGTCACAGTATTGGGGAAACAGAACCAATACAACACAATGCATATTTCTAAAAAAATCATCCTTCAGTTATAAACTGATGGCCAACTAAGGGAGAAAACTGGAGTGGGGAGACAGTGATGGAGAAGAAAGGAGGAACTCAAAGGCAGAGGAACCACCTCCCCAAACACATTTAAGGCCACGCTCTATAGAATGCTCAAGACTCACTTCGCAGGGCAAGGTGATGTACGTTCATGCAACAAACACCCTGAGTCCCAAAGACACCTGACACATTTTTGTTCTTGCTACTGTTCTAGTACAGTAAATAAATTTTAGGGGCGCCTGGGTGGCTCAGTCGGTTGAGCAGCCAACTCTTGGTTTTGGCTCAGGTCGTGATCTCAGGGTGGGAAGATGGAGCCCCACGTTGGCCCCCACGCTCAGTGGGGAGCCTGCTCAAGAGTCTCCCTCTCTCTCTCTGCCCCTCCCCTTTGTTCACTCTCTCTCTCTCTCTCTCTAAAGTAAATAAATAAATAAATATTTTTTTGACAGAGAGAGAAAGATCACAAGTAGGCAGAGAGGCAGGCAGAGGGAGAAGAGGAAGCAGGCTCCCCACCAAGGGTAGAGCCCAATGCGGGGCTTGATCCCAGGACCCTGAGATCATGACCTGAGCCGAAGGCAGAGGCTTAACCCACTGAGCCACCCAGGTGCTCCAATAAATCTTTTTTAAAAAAGAAATTTAGAAGCTATAAAAGAACATAAAAAAGAAAACAGAAGTCTCTAATAATCAGTACCATCATTAGCATTTGGGGTATATTTCCTCTAGTCTTTTTTCTTCATGTTTTAAAAAATTAGAATCTATAGCCTATATGGTTTTAAATCCTACAGTATTGGTTTGACACTTTCTCATAAGCATTATCTTGAGTCATATATAATTTTTGAAGACACGACCTTTTTTAAAGGCTGTACAGCAGGGCATCAGATGAACATGTCAAAATTTATACAACTGATCTATTGTTGGATGTTTGGAATGTTCCCAATTCTAACTATCTATTACAAATAATACTGCAATGAAGATACCTTATGCACACGTGTGTACATATATACACACATGTGTATATGAAGACTTCCTTAATACAAATTCCAAAAAACAGAATTACTGAGTCAGAATGAACGTTGCACATAAATTTCCAATAAGTATACTAAAACTGATTCTGAGCAGTGTTGCATTTTTGCAACTCTAGACATAGTGGCACGATATCTCGATATTTTCTATGTGGACCAGTTTCAATCATGCTGACAGCTACATCGGTTCTGTGAGCCAGGAATTTCCCAATTCCGTTTTGAAGTGTCTCTTTATCCAGGTGCTCAGACACCAGATGAAAATTTGGTTCCAAATCACTGTGGCAGCCCCACTGTCAGCACCCATCACAACGTGTCTCACATCAGAGGTAGGCGATAGCACGCCTGTTTCCTTCGCCTTCCTGTAAACTCCAAGAACCCAGAGCCCAAGAACCAGAGCCTCAGCCCCACTCACTCTTGCATGCTCTCTGTAACACTTCTTTCAAATCACTCGTCTTCCATCCAGGGTCCTCAAACTGATTTCTATACTCTTCTACACACCCCGTGTTCCTCCCTAGGAAGTCACATGTCACAGGACTTTGGATCTTGGTGCCTCGGCTGCCTCATCTGTAAAACGGAGGCAATGATACATCCCTCGGAGAGCTACGGAAGGACTAAGTTAGATAAATTATGTAAAGTGCTTGTGTGACAGGAACTCAAAAACACTCAGTAAACAATCACTTTTGTTAGAAAAAGATCATAATCCATGAAAACAAACCCACCAAAAAATTGCTTAATCCTCTCCCCACTGGAGGAGATTAAAGAATCATACAGCTGTCTTTCCCATCTGAAGCTCATCCAGGTCCTGAATGCCTGGGTAGAGATTCAGAACCTTCAGGGATTGTGCCAAACCCACTGAACCTCAAACCAAGGGTAAGGGAGGTCTGGCAACGCTTGACTTGGATGGCAGGCGGGCAGCTGGTCAGCCCAGAGCCACCAAAGCTCTGGTCAGCTGTGCACAAAGAAGGAGTGAGGACACGCTATAGGGAAACCAAAAAGCAACAGCCTGAAATCCACCCAACCAGAACAGGACTCTGGCCACCACGAGCAAGCAGGGAAATGGTTCGGGAGCCTGGAAGCAGGTTGACCAGTACAAGCCACCACCCCCTAGCTGACCCTGGAAAGATCTGCTCTTGTTCACTGACGATGCTGGGAGCTGAGTCACCACGGCATTGTCCAAATCCTCTATCAGGAGGAAACAGCTGGACAGACCAACACCAAGGGCAGGAAACCCCAACCCCCACCAGCGCTCCCCTCAGAGCCCCTGCCCTATTCAGGAGGCCCAGCATCCTGCCTGCCTATCCCTTAGAGACCCCTGACCAAGCCCAAGGCATCCACAGTCTGAACATACCTCTCTATTTCCTGCCTCCATTTGCCAGGGGCAAAACACACGTTCTTCGTGCGGCATTTTGGCAACACTCCTGGGGCAGGGAGGAGGGCTCTCCTGGGTTCAACCTGCCCGTAAACAGAAACCAGGGTGCAAGCAAACAGGAAACAGGTGAAACACAGTTATGCTGAATCACCTGGAAGAGGACCGTATGGCCAGGGGAGGGTTCTACTCTGGACGCCAACACGAGCAAGTGAATGGCACCTCACAGCCACAGTGCCCTCGGGCGGGGCCAGAGACTTGAACCTCTCTGGAAAGAGGAATTCTTGTCCACTTCCTTATCTAGAGACTTGACCGGGGTCTCCTGTGCTCCAGCAGAGGACCCAAACATCCCTGCTGGGATTTAGAAATAATGCAGAAAAGCAGCTGATGGTTCGTGGTTTGAGGTCAGAGAGAGCCGAGTCTGACTCCTGCCTCGGACAGAGTAGCTGTGTGACCTACACGGTGTGAGATGTAGCACATCCTTAACCGGAGGCAGGGAGAAAACGCAAATTAATGACACTGGCTGGGCTTACAGGCACGCTCCCACACTGGGTCGCCACTGAGGGCTCAGGAGAGCACGGACCCTATCTGCAGGTGGTGGCTGAGACTCAGACCCAGCCAACTGTTGCCACCGAGCGGTGTGGACTCAGTGTAACCAGACCTGTCATCTCTAAGAAAGCCCAAAACGGGGGCGCCCGAGTGGCTCAGTCGTTAAGCATCTGCTTTCGGCTTGGGTCATGATCCTGGGGGGTCCTGGGATCGAGCCCCGCACTGGGCTCCCTGCTCAGGGGGAAGCCTGCTTCTCCCTCTCTGACTCCTCCTGCTGTGTTCCCTCTCTCACTGTCTCTTTCTCTCTCTGTCTCTCTGTGTCAAAAAATAAATAAAATCTTTTAAAAGGGGGGGGGCAAAAATCTCTATTTTTGTGAAATGTCTTCTGCATTTAAATTTAAATAAAGAAACAAAAACACCAAGGGGGCGGCCCAAACAAAATCCACCCACGGCCTGGATCTGACTTGGGGCTGCGGGATTGCAACCTTGGCTCTCAACCTTACTTACGGTCCTCGCGTGCAAGATGAGGGCGAAGAAAAGCGCCTGGCGTCGGGAGGACTGCATGGGGTTTGGACACACAGGAAGCGCTTGACAAGCAGCGATGTTAACTCGGCAGAGTGGGCAGGGCCTCGAGGACCACCCACCCCGACCTTCTCATTCTACTAAGAGGGAACATCAGAGAGGGGGCTGTGGCGGACCCAAGGTCTGCAAAGGAGCCCGGGGCAAGAGGGGGGCCGGACCCAGGTCCCAGGACTGTCACCTAAGTTGTACAGGCACGAGCAGCCCCCTCCCACTTACTGACTCAGTTTATCCCAGACGGCTCTACAACCACCCCTGCAAGGGCTGCTCTCGCCGACGGCTGTGGCTCCCCCAAGGCCAGTGTGCGGTGCCCATCTTGGCTACACCCACAGAACTCAGCTTCGCACCAGGCAGGTGACAAGGCCTACCTGCTGTGAAGTGACCAATGCCGAAGGTCAGCAGTGAGGCTGCTCCTCCCCCCACCCCACCCCCCTGCGTCCCTGTGTTCCTCAGGCCGGGCCCTGCACCAGGCTCGGCCTCTGACCTACCCCAGCCCGGTCTGGAGGGTAAGGGAAGACCGACACGAAAGGGTGGGGGGGACCTCAATAAGCAGAGAGGATGAAGAAGGGATGGGAGGCCTGAACCAAAGGAGGCAGGCTCAGGCCGGGAAGTACACTTGGGGCCAGGTGGGCTGGTGCAGCAGCAGGACAGAGGGTGACTGGATGGCGGGGGTGGGGAAGTGGGCTGGAAAGGAAGGAGCGGCCGCTGGTGGAACAAGGATTCCCAGGCTGAGGGGCGCTGGGCCCCAGCTGGACTGCTAGGCTTCTGCCACACAAGGGCACTAATGAGGTGGCTGGAAAGCAGGTCCTGCCTGGTATAACCAGCCACAGAGCTGTGCTCCCTGAGGTGAAGGAGCTTGCCAAGGCTGCATCCCGCCCCCAGGCCCCAGGGTATCAAGTTTGAACCTGCTCTTTCCGGAACACTTTTCACCCTGGATGTCTTGGGGAGTTCCAGCCCTGGGATTTCTCTTGGCCCCTTCCATAGCATACATTAAAGCTTTGCAGTGAACACTAGCTGAGAAGCAAACCCTAACCTCCAACAGGCCACCAGGAAAGGAGGAGAGAAGGAGCTTGGGCTCCATTATTCCCCCATGGAGACATCTCAGGTTGTAGGACTTGGAGGAAAACAAAGCCCTCATGTTACAGCGAGGCCCAGAACAGGGAGCTATGTGCCCAAGGTCACACGGCCAGTCGGTGCCGACAGACAGACTCGGGGGGCCCCAGCTGCCAGGCCTGTGATGACAGGACACGGCCACTTCCCCCATGTCCCCCCCCCCCGCCTCAGGGGTTCTGTGCCCTCGGCTGCTGAGAACACCTCGAGAGGGTGGCAGACACTGCCACAGCATCTCTCCTCCCCATGTCCCTCTCCACACTTCTCACAGAAGCCCGAGGTCACACACGGCTTCCAGCCCCTTCTCTCTCACCTGCTGATGGCTCCGATCTCAGGAGGCAGCAGAGAGGTGGGTGGGATGTGTCACCAGCCACCAGTCGGGAGGTCCTCAAGTTAAACGCTCCATGGGGCTGGGGTGAGCAACGGGGAAGGGGAAAGGAGGTGGGGGTAAAGTGGGACCAGCAGCAGAAAGGACACACAAACATCAACGAGGCTGAGTGAAAGGGCTTCACCACAACGCTCCAGAAAGTCAGAAAAGTCAGAAAAGATCTGGGGGCTCCAGCAGGCCTCATGGGGCTCAGAATCAAGTTTCCCCTCCTGGAAGGAACACAGACTTTGGAATCCCCCCCAGAAAGGAGTTTAAGTCCTTCTCTGGCGTATTCGACCCCATGATCTCAGGAGGCAGCTAATGGGCCCCTCTGAGCCTCATTTTCCTCATCTTAGGAAGTAGTACCTGAGGCATAACGGGAAAGCAATGACTGATGGTTATTCACGTCACTGAGGCTTTCCTTCTGGAGTTAAACTGCCCTTTGCCCCTTCGTGAGCATCCCGAGCGCAAAAGCATAGGCACTTGTCCAGTCAGGGGTCAGAGATGAGCTGGGAGAACATTCGTGACTGACTCTCTGAACGACATCTGACCTACCTCTTCCGTGGTGGTGTAAGCCAAGGGACACAGATGTGCTCACGGTATCCCAAGGAGAGAGCTCAGCATCGTGCCCACCCCCCTCCAGACCATGGCCCGGGGTTCCTGAGGGCAGGACGATGGTCCCCTGGGCCCTGGGTCCTCCAGCTCTCCCATACCGTCCACCAAAATTCTGTCTTTGGGACCTGTTAGTCATGCTTCACAGATGGTGCCTGGTGCCCCTTTCCATCTCTGGAGGGCACTGGGAGGAGGAGGAGGGAGGGGTAAATGCTTTTCCACAGGCTACAGATGAGGAGACTGAGGCAGGGACATGAAATCGTCTGCTGCTACTGGGCGATCAGCCGGTTCTCACTCGGAGGCTGGGAGCCGTGAAGACACTGGTCAGGAGCGGGAGGGAGGGAGCGCCAAGGAATCTGAGGGGGAGGCCGTGGGGTAGAGCTCGCACCGGAGTTTCTCCGTGTTTGTCAATAAACACACACCGGGTACCTTTGTTCCATTAAGAAAAAAAGAGGGATCAGGTACCCCAATAGGAAGGACAGAATCCTCCTCGCCCTCCTCCTCACCGCTGCTAACAGCTGCCCGCTGCTTCCCGTGTGCCTGGCGGGTTCCAGGTGATTCACACACGTTCACTCACTTCGTATACTGTCACGACAACCCTGTGAAACAGATCCTTTAGGATCTCCATTTCACAGGTGAGAAAGGGTCTTAAAGAACTTGCCCAGGGCCGCATGGCAGGGAGCGGAGAGGCTGGGATCTGAACTCGGGCCTTAGCCATGCCCTATGTGGCCTCTCGCCTCTAGGCTGCCCCTCACCTCCCAAGCCCAGAGGGGACAGCCCGGAGGCAAGCACTCAGGCCCCGAGGTTCCAGTACCTGCAGCAACTGGAGGAACCGGACTCAGATCTGCTGGACGGACTCCGCACAGATGTTCCGGTCCTTGGCCTCCGCCTTCTGCCTCCACCTCCGGGCAGAGAGGAGGTAGGGAGGCAGGGGCCAGAATTTACCGTGATATTCTGTTCCCACTGACTCAGAATCCCAGAACAGATGGACAGGGGAATTTCTGAATGAGTAACTAACCACAGAAGAATAAAGTTATGTAAATCAGCCTGGAGGACAGGAAAAAAAAAAATTAGACACGGGCTTTCAAAAACTCAGGCTAAGGAAGTGGGAAAGGCCCAAAATGTGTGTTCCGTCACTGTTCCTGCCTCGGGGCAGAGCTGGGCCTGTTGTGGGTTTCTAGACTACTCCTGATTACAAAGGCTACGAGCTTTTTACCCCCATGGGCATCAGCGGAAGAATTGCTAAACACATTTGGATTTCTCCCACCAGAAGCAGAGAGAGGCCCTAGGACACGAAAATCAGACAGACAAATGATGGAGCTCTGAGTCCTCTCCCTTCCTCATGTTGTTTTTGCTAAAGTGCTTTTATTAACAAGCTGCGTGTCACCATCTCCCTCCAGCAGCTTATAAAACTGAGTCCAAGAAATGTTTCAACAGCTCTGGCCCCCCAGGACAGGGGGTGACAGTGGGGAAGCCTCAGACCCTCGATCACAAGTGCTTTCGGCAGAGCGGCTGGCCCCGTGACGCCCGGGGGGGCCGGATGAGGAGGGCGGTCTGCGCTGCCCTCTCACACTGAGCCGGGAGAGCCCGAGCGGGGAGAGCGGACTGGCTTTCGCCGGAATTTTATTTTTTCCATAATCTTGAATGAAGTTATCTTTCCTTCTTGAGCACTTTCCTCCATAAAACCGTCCTGCTGGTAAAGGTGAAGATTTGTCACCCTCCGAGGCTTACAACTTATTCAGGCACTCGGTCTGTGTTTATCTCCAATGGGGAAGGCTTCGGCTGAGTCCAGGAAACAACAAACAAGCTGGAGCACATCCAAAGGCGGCCACCAGGGCAGCGGGGTCTCGCAATGAAGCTATCTGGGAGACAGCTGGTGGAACTGGAGAAGAGACGGAGGGGGAAGCTGTTGTCAAATACTCCCGCGTTGTCATGCGGACGGGGGAGCAGGCTCGCTCGCTCGCTGGCTCTCTGGGGCTCAGCCTGCGCAGACGAGGCCAAAGGCCAGCTTCAGAGACACAGATCTGAAAACCAGGGCTGCCCAGCCATCAGAGGGAGCACTCATCACTGGAAACGTCCAAGCAGAAGCTAGTGACTGGGCTGGAACCCAAAGCAAGCCACGCATGAGCAGGAGAAGCCCTGAGGACCCTTCCTCCTCCAAGAATCTGTATTCTCTTAAGACAGTTACACACGGGGAGGAGCAAGGTGACCGCAGGAAGGGCAGGCCCTGTTGGCTGGTTCTGGACTATTCTCATGTGTGCTCAGCGCTTCACACATGACCTTGTTTCACCTTTACCATAACCCTGTAGAGGAACGGGCTAGGCCTGCCACACGGGAGGTGCCCAGAAAAGATCTGTTGAATGAGAGCTGAATGCAGGCATGGACTCCTCTTACCAAGGACAAAACTGAGGCCTGCAGAGACTAAGCGGCTGGCCAAGGCCAGGCACCTGGGCAGCAGCATGGGCGAGCTGTGCTCCGCGTTCTGAGCCCCAGGGCCTATGTCCTGCCTGATTTACCAAACTGCTCACCTGGGCAGCTGCCTTGGTCTTTGGAGGCATGTTACAGTCAGTGGGCTGTGGCCAACTGCAGTGAACCCGTCGCTAACGGGTGTCAGGCCCTGCTGCCCAAGCGTGCTCCAAGAAGCGTGCGCTGCTCTTACTGAAGAAAAGAACAAAACGTATCCAGATGTCCGATTAGGCCCACCATCTCATAATCACAGGTGTGACCACCGAAGAAACAAGTGGCCAATCAGAAAGACAAGCAGTAGACGAGGAGGTCAAACACTTAAAATAAAACAAGGAGTGTCTTCGAGGCTGGGGAGAAACTGGAACCCTCACACACGGCTCACTGGGGGCAAGATGGTGGAGCTGCTTTGGAGAACAGTCTGGCAACTCCATAAGAGGCTCAACACACAGTTATTGGATGCCCGGCAATTCCACTTCTAGGTATTTGCCCCCAGAGAAACGAAAACACACGTTCACACAAAAAAACTGTGCACAAACGTTCAGAGCAGCCTTGGTCATGACAATCTAAAAGGTGGAAACAATGCAAATGTCTGTCAACGGAGGAATGAATGAATACGGACAACCAAATGTGGTATGCCCATGCAACGGACTATTATTCGGACTTAAAAGAAATTCTCACACGTGCTACAACAAGGATGAACCTCGGAAATGTCAAGCCAAGGGCCAAACCAGTCATAAAAGCCCACCTATGACAAGATTCCATTTATATGAAATGTCCAGACTAGGCAAATCTATAGAGGTAAGAAAGTCTGTTAGTGGAGCTGTTTGGGGGGGATGGGAATGATCATCAGTGGGCACGGGGTCTCTCTGACAGGGCATGAAATGTTTTCACATTGATAGTGATGATAGTCACATAGCTGAGGATATGCTAAAAACCACTGAATTGTTCACTTTAAATGGGTGAATTTTATGGTATATAAATTATATCTTAATAAGGTAGTTTTGAAAAGAAGAATCAGTAGGCTATCTTCTTCAATTTTAACAGATCACAGGGAATCTGACAAGGGATAGAGATTATGGAGTAAATCAAGGGAAGGCAGCAGCTCATAAACTCCTTGGCTCTTACCCTGTCTAAGATGCCCTCTACTTGTTCAACAAATACTCACTGAGAGCCTACTATAAGTCATGCATTGCTTTGCATCAGAAGTCAATAAACTACAGGCTGCCGGCCAAATCCAGCCCACTGCCTATATAGCCTGCAAACTAAAAGGGCTTTTCCATTTTTATAAGGTTGGAAAAAATCAAAAGCAGAATAGTATTTCACGACATGTGGAAATTATATGAAATTCCAATTCTGGTGTCCATAAATAAGCTTTATTGGAACGCAGCCACTCTCAGTCACATACACATTGTCTATGGCCACTTCTGTGCTGCAAGGGCAGAGCTGAGAAGCTACAACAGAGACCGGACATTCTGCAAAACCCAAAGTATTTATCATCAGGTCCTTTACAGATACAATGTGCCAACTCCTATGCCAGACGCTAGAGACGCAGGGGAGGAAAAGGGATGAGCAACAGCAGCCCGGTCCTCTGTCTCCTGGAGCTTATGGCCCAGGAAGAAAGACATTCAGGGTCTGAGGATGAGTATAGTTTTAAGTGGACAGGAAGGGGCACCTGGGTGACTCAGTCGATCAAGCGTCTGCCTTCGGCTCAGGTCAGGATCCCAGGCTCCTGGGTCCAGGTCAGGTTTCCTGATCAGCAGGTAACCTGCTTCTCCTTCTCCTCCTGCCTCTCCCCACACTGGTTCTCTCTCTCTAGCCCCCCCCCTTATACTCACTCCCTCTCTCTCTCAAATAAATCATTTAAAAAACTAGAAAAATGAAAGATAAGATAAAATAAGATAAAATAAAATAAAATAAAATAAAATAAAATAAAATAAAATAAAATAAAATGACATAAAATAAATGGAAAGGAATGCTCTAAAGGAAAGAACCTACAGACCTGTGAGACCCCAGAACAAGGGAATTGACCCAGGCCAGGGATCACAGAAAGCTTCCCCACAGGCAGACCTGACCGACCCCTGAGGGAACAGATGGGAGCCACATGTGCAAAGGCCCTGGGGCAGGGGCACATGTGGCCCAGGGAAGGGCTCAAAGAAGGCCACCAAGGCTACAGTACAGAGTTGAGGGCAGGCCTTGCAGGGCAGCGGTGCTCCCAAGCCTGCTCTCCCCTGGAGACTGTGGGAAGGGGACTGAGAACCACCTGAGCGTGCTGACTACATACAGTTCCTGTGCCCAATGATCTAAGTAGGAAGTACTTAGTACTTGGAAGTTAGTTACTTGGTAAGTACGCGGTACTTGAAAGAATTAGTACATGGAAGCACTAATCAACAGAAAAATATTTCTTGATCATCTAAGAAAGTGCCCCTTTCTTAGGACACAAAACGGGAAAACAGGGCAATCTGGGACTTGAAAGAGGAAACAGGGAGCTGAAGAAACAAGCCCGGTCCTCTGCTTGGCTACTCATAGTTGCACCAGCCGTCCCCAGTGCCTGCCACGTGCTTCCCCAGATCCCACAGAGGACTGCTCCCTGGCCTCAACGTCATCTCTAGATCCCCGTCTAAGAGGAGCTCTCCGTGTCACCTCGTCCCCGGCGCCCTCCGCAGGCCCCAGGCACTCCCCACCAGCCACGCTCCCTTTTCACCACCGCCAAACCAGTATTTGTGGAATAAGTGTAAATACAAACATGTAAAAAAACACTAAAGGGTCCATGTCCTTTGGCAAGTTATTTCTTTATGGCTCCGTCTCCTCATTTGAAAAATAAAAACAATAAAAGCACCTACTCTGTGAGTAAATAAGGCAACGCGCGTGAATGCTGATCATTCCTGTTGTCATCACCGTCTTGTGCTATGGGCCAATTTTGCGTCATGCGTTAACGGAGGCCTTTTAAACACGTATCCCATTTCATGCTGATGTAAATAAACCCCATGAGACAGCTTTCGTTCCAAATTCCCTTTGGGAAGGGGGGCACCTGAACCTCAGGGACACCAGGTAAGCTGGCCAAGGTCACAGGGTGAGTAAGCAACAGAATTAATGTTCAACCTGGCACCCTCCGGCTTCAAGGGCTATGCTCTATCCTTTCTGCCCAGCAGCAAACTAAAACAGGAAAGACTGCTGCAGACGGGGAGTCCGGCCTATCCTGG
This sequence comes from Ailurus styani, assembly GCA_002007465.1. Classification (NCBI taxonomy): domain Eukaryota; kingdom Metazoa; phylum Chordata; class Mammalia; order Carnivora; family Ailuridae; genus Ailurus; species Ailurus styani. Next base: position 1,360,535 of record LNAC01000241.1, on the reverse strand, counting down.
AACAGCGAAGGACGGCTCACCGAAGGAGGTGAGCTCAGACTCTGTCCTGAAGGACTGAAAAGATTCAGATGAGCACATGGGCAGATGAAAGGCATTCTATGTGAAAAAAAAAAAAAAAAAAAGGAGGTAGGGGCAGTTCTTTTCCACGAGAGACCTGTGCTATCCTGATCCAAGCAGGAGAGGAGAGTAGTGGGGTCACAGGACTGGCATTTGGGGACCTTCGATGCGTCTGCTCCGGCCACTTGCTTTACAGAGCAAGGCACCAAGGTCCGAAGCAGCAGAGTGACCTTGAAAGGTTGCGAAAGCCATAGATCATCCCTCTACTCCGATGCGCCCAGGCTCACGTTCTAAGCGAGATGCATTCTTATTCTTCCTCATTTAATTCCCCTTCAAAAATTATAGGAGGAACACATGCTCACTGCAGCCAGAGAAAAGAAACTAGGACGAGGGAGAAGTCCACTGTGTCCCCACCACTAGCCATAAACTCGGTGAAACGATTTTGTATTTAACAGGTGTAGAGTTACATTAAAGTGGCTTGCATTTCAGAACAGTTTGAACCGGGGTGAATTGTAGTTCTGTTTCCGTTTTTGTTTCCAAGTCTCTTTGCGATCCATTCATTTGTTCCCTCACTCCCGCGGCCAGTGACTGCAGAAGCTCTCGTGTGTGACTCGCACGGGTCCAGGTGTTGGGGGCTCCGCAAGGAGCGTGTGTAAGAGAATGATCCAGCACTCTTTCCCACAAAGGCTGAAGAGACACATCCGCAGGCGTGTGAAACGACAACACACAAGGGCAACTACACACACCAACTACGTCTTGGCTCTGACTCTCAGGGGGAACACGGTGTTGACCTGCGCTCCCCCACCCCCCGCCTCACTGAAACAAGAGTGAAGAGACTTTTGAAGACATAAACCTAAACCACAATTTCAAAGATAGCCGAAGGGGAGATGATAGCCACACAATTTTGGAGACCAGAGGGCACAAGGACAAGTGTAAATTAACTTAAGAAATCTGGGAGCACCGAATCCTAAAGCACTAGCACCCCAGAACCCCCAGAAGGCTTAGGGACCGGCAGCACCAGGGAGGCCTGACTGCAAGACGGCCTGAGAAAGAGACCCCCTCCCCCCGACCTCCTCCCCAACTTCCCTCAGGCAGGTTGGCGTCCCTCCCCACCCCAGGGGTTTATTCTTGGGAGAGGGCAAACCGGAAGGTCTGCGGACTGGGGAAACCGAGCCCAGGGAAATGCTGGGCTCCACACTGGAAACGGCTAAGTTGAGGTACAGAAGACCCACATCCCTGCCCTCTTCCTCCTCAGGTTCCTGGGCACAGGGGGTCAGCCTTGCACTTTCCAGGTAGACAAGTAGAAGGTTCTCCTCTCGGGCATCTGAACAGCTTGAGAGAAAACACCTAAGATACTAACTTAGCAGTTCCTAAGTGAAACAGGCCCACCAGGTTACCCTATAGGAGGCCCACAGTCCACAAGACCCCCCACACACACACGAACACAAACGCACAGAACGTAATGCCCCAGGCAACGTAAGCAGACTAGCAAGGGTCACTGGACTTCCGGAGAAAGCCCATCACTAGAAAGACAGAGGGGAAAACCACACATACATATACACTTTCCAGGCAATAGTAAGTGAGAATCCTTCCCTCCAAAATATAACTACCACTAATAGCATCAGAGAAACAAAAGGTGATACTGCATCCATGAAACCAAAACAGGATGCTATTTAAAAAAAAAAAAAGATATATTTAGAAAACAGAAGAACTCTTAAAAATTAAAAATAAGCTAACTCACATGAAAACCCCAAAACCAGCCCAGATGATAAAGCTGAAGAAATCTCCCAGAAATGGGTGAGAGTAGGAAAGATAAAGAGAACAAATTACAGGACCAATCTGGGAGATTCGGTGTCCAAACTCCAGGAGCTCCAGAGGAAAGAAGAAAGAAAACGGCAGGAGGAAATCATGAATGAAGTAATTCCAGAAAGTTTCCCCGAACTAGATAATGTGTTTCGACACTGAAAGGTTCCCGAGTGCCCCGGACGGATGTGCATCTGCACTCAGGTGTGTCGCTTGCGATGTCCTGTGACACCAGGCAAAGACTTTCACACAGGACACTAGCGACTCCAGAGAGAGAAACCCTTTGTTACCCACAAAGGACCACGATTGGGAAGGCACTGGGGCGTCTGGGTGGCTCAGCTGGTTGAGAGGCAGACTCCTGGTTTCAGCTCAGGTCATGACCTCAGGGTCGTGGGGTCGGGCTCTGCCCTCAGCAGGGAGTCTGCTTGAGATTCTCTCTCCCTCTCCTTCCGCCCCTCCCCCACTCACATGTATGTGCACGCTCTCTCGCTCTCTCTCTCTCTAATAAATAAAATCACTTTTAAAAACGGGAATGGCATTAAACTCTTGGACAGTAACCCTGGAACTGAAAAGAAAATCAAGCAATGTTTTGCACACACAAAAACCCCTACCCTAGAATTCCTGTACCAAACCAAACAGCAATAAAGTGTGAGTACAGAATGAACGCCTTTTCGGAACTCCAAGGCCAACAAACATTTATGGAGCACCTCTTACGTGATCCATTACGCTGCATTTCCTGTATAAAGGGCAAATTCCTCACTGTCTATCCTACTAGGCTCTAAGCTAGAGACCCTCTGATTTCTCTGGAAAGCTTCAGCACAAGGCGCCCCGGGGTTACGTAAGAAAGGTGCCCCAGCCACGGGGAGGCAGGGGACACTTAGTGGAGGGAAGGGACGTCTATATTGGGTCGTCAAGGCTAAGGAAAGGGCGCACAGCACAGTGTTGTTTCCAGCAGCGGGAACGTGTGCGAAGCCTTGGGGCCCCATCATGATCCATCAACGAGCTGACCACCAACCAGAGTCCTAGTCAACAGGGGAGATGCAAGCCGGGGACGAATGAACCCATGCCTAGGGGGCGTTTGTGATGTTACCAGGTATCTGGGTTTGCCTGAACCCTCTTTTCTGGAAGAAGATGATATACAAATTAATAAAATACAACCAATCTGAGTGTGAAGAACAGGGACATGGAGGCAGGAGGCCAGCTCTGGATATGGCTTAAGGGTCCCTGGAGCATCGGGCAGCCTGAGAGGGCACAGACCCCCATGAAGCCAATGCCCTAACAGCAAGCATGCAAAGGGTCTGGATGAAGGGGACCTAGCTTCGGGGGGCTGGGCAGGGACAGGAAGAGTCTCTGTACTTGGGTCGTGTCTTCTCACCCCCACCTGTGAAGGTCCGAGCTCAGAAAGATCCCAGGGGCCCGGAGACTAGAAAGAAGGCCCTCGTCGTCACCTGGTCCGTCAGCCAAACCGGCTGGGCATGCAATCCAAGTTTCCAGGCCGCCTCCCACCCTTTACAGTCCCGCCTGGCCGCTGTCCGGTCTTCGTGCACATTTTCACTTGCTGGACCGCGAGTGCAGGAGGACCGGCCAGAGCCCAGGAGCGCCTGGCCCCTCCCCCACCCTGACTCAGACTGATGGAGGCAGCTTTCGAGATAGAGCCCCCACTCCGCACCCCCCCCACTAGCCCCACGGCAGGAGGAGGCTGGCAGCTGAGTGGAGTCTCATTGGACTCCCACTGCCCCGTGACGATGTCGTGTTCCGCAGCGGAGGCATGTCAGCAGCACTGAGGTTTCGGAAATAGAAACAAAGTCAGGGGCCTGTTTGCTTTCCGTCTGTGGCTGGTAACCAGCTGGGATCTGAGCAGCCGAGAAGGAGCCTTTCCTTCCCAAAATGGTCCTTTTCTACCCTGTGGAACAATGCTTCTCCCTGGGGCCGCTGCCGAGTCTGGCGGCGGGGGTGGGGGGGGGGTGTTAGCGCATGGAGCTCCAGCTCCAGAACCAGGGTCCAGGCTGACGTGCACTGCCCCCTCCGATACCTCTTTTTAAGACTCTCCCTCACTTCCCACTGCCAAGGCCCCATCAGCTCCTGGAGACCACGCACTAGGTGAGGGCAAGAAGTCCCCGGCCAACCCCACCGCCCACAGACTCAGACACCAAGCCCACGGTAGAGGTAAAAGGAACCACCCCCAAGTCCAGAAGCCCCAGTTTCCCACCTCAGCTCAGCTCTGCCCTCCCTGCCCCACTCCAGGCAGGCTGCACCCAGGCCTGGGCCCGGGCCTCTGGGTTCCCTCCCTTCCTCCACTGCAGCCTCACTCCCTGACCCCAATTTTCCACCCTGCAGCACTTTCTTTTTATTATTATTAAGCAAACTCAACCCCCAGTGTGGGGCTCGAACTCACGTGCCCGAGATCAAGAGTCGCCCGCTCTACGGACTGAGCCAGCCGGCGCCCCAGCCCTTTTTTTAAGACAAGGAAAAATCTTCCTACTTCCTTAGGGAGCAATAAATAAGAGGATTATGGAAGTGACATTCTGCAAGTGATCTAAGCTACTTGGAAGAAAAGGGGGGAGATAAAATGCAGGGCACTTTGGCCCAGACTTCACTCAGAAAAAGAGGGAGGCTCCGGATCCAGGGAGGGGAAGACCATCTGTAGCGGTCTCCCGCCCACGGGCCTCAGGGCGCTGAGCCCCAGTCGGTAGCAAAAATTCCAGATCTCTAAGTACAGAGCTTGTCTAATATGCCAAACACAAAGACACAGGGCCCTCTTGGGCCCTGAGAGGCTGCTGTCTCGAGACAGGGCACAAATTCCACTCCCCAAGCTGCCTTCCCTCATCTGGAAGCAATTTGCCCCGGCCTCCACCCGAGGAGAGTTCAAGGAGAGAGCCTGCCCCTCCCCCGCTTCTGGGTGGCCCGCTAAGCACTTGCAAGTAGCCAGAGAGTGGGCACTGGGTCAGCCTGACTGCCACGCCTGGACGCTTGTTCACCGTCATCCCGAACAATCCGTCCCTTTGCCACTGAAGACGGGACAACAGTCCAGAACACCAACTTTGCAATCCAACCGTCCTAAACTGAGAGCCGGCTCTTCCAGCTGAGTCTAGGTTTCCTCCTCAGGAAGATGGACATAGAGTTGTCCGGGGGATTGAACGGGACCATGCCGGGTACTCAAATAAGCACTTACTGCTGTGCTGCTGCTACTGCACACTCTCAGTCGATTTTCAACATAGCAGCCAGTGGTCCTTGTGAATATAAGGCAGGTCTGTCTCTCCCTGATCAAATTCCCCCACTGGCTCCCACCTCGCCACCATACAAGCTCAAAACGCCTTTCAAGGCCCTATGCGATCTGAGTACCATGACCTTTCCCTTACTCACTTCACTCCAGCTATACAGGCTTGTACAAGCCTCCTACCTCAGGGCCTTTGCACATCCTGTTCCTTCTTCCATGGGATGCACCTCCCCCAGATTATCTTCAGGATGGGCTCCATCTCCTTCTTCCATCTCCGCTGAAATTCACCTCCTCAGTAAGGCTTTCCCTAAGTACCCTAATTAAGCCATAATCCCTGACCCCTGCTCTATCCTCCACCACCTCCCCTATTTCACTCTTCTCCATAGCATTTGTCACCACCCAACATAATACAGAGCTTAAATTATTTGTTTATTATCTATTTCCTCCACCAAAATATAAGCTCTTGAGGACAGGGATTTTCCTTCCCTTCTGCATCCCCAGGGTGAGGACAGTGCCTGGCCCAGAGGAGCCCCTCAAACATTGTGAGTTGAGAGAGTCTCAGAACACTTAGGGTGAGACAAGAAAAGGCCAGGATTGTCATCACAAGTCTCCAGCCCCCACTTACAAGCTGTCAGTCCTCCAAGGCTCCTCTGAAAAAAACAATCCTCATTCTAGCCACTTCTCAAGGTCACTGTCAGGGGGGAATGACAGTAAGATGATGCCTGGGAATATGCCTTGGTGCTTTCACAGTGGGGCACCCTACAGAACTGGAAGACCCCAAAATGTTTCTCTAGCGGCATCCCCAGCTTTCAGTGCCAGAGCAGGGGACACTGAGAGCTGAGAGGAGACTGACACAGACAGACAGACACACACACACACACAGTTCCCAGCCCAAGGAAGCAGCTAGGTCAGGTCTGAGGTCCTCAGACAGGCAGGCGCACCGGGTACTACTCCCCACTGACCCCCTGGTGCCCAGGACCTGCTTACACATGGCAGGTGCTCAACAGATGAACAGCAGAAGCACAAAGGAACAAATCCCATACTGATAACCACGTAGTGACCAGAAAGATCACCAATACAAACACCCAACAGCACGCAGACAACAGCTACCATGCAAGACACTGACAAGAATAGTGAATGTGTTTTTAATTACCCTCACATCAAGGGCAAGTGTGTTCTAGGCAGACCCTAGGGGATTGTGCAGAAGGCCATGGGGAAGGGTGAACAAGTTCAGGAAACCTCGTTTCAGTGAATGCATTTCAAGAATTAGGCCAAAATACTACCCATCATGACAGAATGCACTCTGTCGATATTAACTATAATTAAATCATTGTCTTTATGATTGTCTTGGCAGCCCTCCAATGGAACAAGCAGGCAGCTGGGAGACGGAACACTTAGGCTTCCCATCTAAGAGCGAGGGGCCTGGGTACGCTCCTTCCCCACTGCACACCTGCCTCACCTGTGAGATGGCACATGGTGGGTGCAGGTCCCAGCCACGTGAACGCTAGGCCTCCTTCCTCTGGGATGCTGTCATTCGGTTGTCAAATGTCTCCCGAGTGCCTACTCTGTGCCAGTTACTGTCACCATGCTGGACACATGCAGCAAACATGCAGAGCTATGCGCCTTCTCTCCGGGAGCTCCCTTTCCGGTGGGGGCGCCGACCCTGTGAGCCCAAATGCTGCTGGGGTCCAGCCCGCCAGGCAGATCAGTTTCCAGATAACATGCCCTTTATTCCAAAGGGGGAAGGGACTCTCCATTTGCAAAAGGTGCTGTGCTTTTACTGACGAAGAGGCTAGGCCCACACCGTCCAGGGCAGTGAAAGCTGCTCTGAGGTCAGGAGCCTCGAACATTACTTGTGCAAACGAGCCCAGCCCCCAGCCCCCTAGTGGAGCCACTGTCCTTCCCATTTGCTGAGAAGAAACGATGCGTCTCCGTGACAAACCTGTCTGACCGAGGCTAAGAGGATCAGAGAACCCAAGTCCAAGTTCAAGAATTCTCCTTACGTCCATGACCATGTGTGGCTCAGCGAGCTGAAGGAAGAGGAGCAGCACACTGGGAGGGAGGTTCTCAGGAGCTAAAGGCCACTTGGGGTCAGGCCAGAGCACTCGGCTGCCAGGAAGATCTCTCATCTCAGGCCTGCTTCCCGTAAAGCACTTACCCCCAGGCCTGCCCGGCTGTGACTTACCCCCTGGGCACAGCTGCAGAAACAAGGGGCCTAGGGAGGCACCGTGAATCCCCAGCATACAACCCAGATGTGTCAGTTACCTGACAAAGGTTCCTTCCACCAAGAGCTTGGACAACAGCTTCAGGGAAGCGGAAGGATGAGGCCCTTGGCTCCTGGTTCCTTCTGAGTCAGCCCCCTTCGCTCCCTTCCAACCACTGAGCTGCAGACTCCCCCATCCTTCTTGGGTTCGAATCTTATTTGGAGCTCTCTAGAGGCCACCTTAAAAATGGGGAAAGGCAGGTGCTCGAAGATTCTCTTGAGAAATCTGCCACCACCACTACTAAATGGGCCTCCACAGTGGGCAAGGCATACCATCCTAGACCCAGTGGAGTGACACCTCCTTCAGAGCTTTCGGCCCAGGAAGGGGAGAGGCCCCACGGAGGAAGAGACGCAATCTTAGAGGAGCAAGTCAATGAAGAGGTCAGGAGTGGCCGGGTCAATTCAGAGCAACGCTCATGGGCTCTGAGAAGAGCTGCGGGCAGGTGGGAGAACAATGGCCTAACCAGAATCATCCGCTGTCTCAAAGGCACTGTGTCTCCAGACACAGAAGACAATGGGACAAGGCACTGATATAAGGAACCAGCCCATCAAGGGGGTGCCAGGCAGGCTGAAATCGAACGGTGGAGATACGCACAGACAGTGAGCAGTTAGTCCGCAAGGCCACTCCAGGCAAGGATGAACGGGTGTGAGGAGTTCACCAAACAGAAGTAAGGAGCCCATATTCAGGGGTGTGCGGTGTGTGTGTTGGGGACTGGGAGTTGCAGGAAACGATGAATCATGGGGTTCAAAGGGAGAGGTAAGATTTAGAATCACTGAGTAGAAAAGCATCTTAGAGATGATCTCACACAACATTAGACCTAACCTTACAATCCCAAACACAAAATCCCAGATTCATAAATATCAGTTTTTGCTTAAACCTCAGAAGTGATGAAGAGCTCACTACCTCCCCAGATAGCCCATTCGTCTGTCGGATGGCTCTAGAAAGTTCTTCCTGGAACTGGATCCAGAACTGAGCTCCTGGAATCCCTTCACCCATGGGTCCTAGGTTTGGCCCTCTAAAGCCATAGGACATGACATGGTTAAGCCCTCTTCTTCCACATCAATCCCATATATGTCAGAAAATGATTGGCAGCTCCTCCTGCCATGGGTCTTGTCCCCATGCACTTGCTCTGCTGGGAGTCTGCTTCTCCCTCTCACTCTGCTCCTCCCTTATTTGTATTCTCTCTCTCTCATAAATAAAAATTTTTTAAAAATAAAATAAATAGAAAATGACTATTGTGTCCCCCTTAACACTCCATAAAAACAATTTCCAGACAAGATGAACATTCCCAAAGCTTTCATCCAATTACCATGTGGTATAGTTTCCAGCAACCTAGTCACCCTTGTCTGGATGAATTCAGATCTGCCAGTGTCCCAACCAAGATGAACAAAAGCCAATGTCGCAGAAGTGGTGTAAGCTCCACAGAGCACAGAGAGAGTCTGAATGCCATACGCACTGTTCTTAGCAATCACACGGCATGGTTAGCATACAGCTTCTTTCATTTCTCATTCATTTAGTCAGTCAACAAACTTGGGCTGCCTACAGATGCCAGGCACTGGACTAGGCACAAGGGAAATACTTTATTCTCTTTGATAACAACAACAACCATAAAAAATGCCATCTCGGGGCGCCTGGGTGGCTCAGTTGGTTAAGCAACTCCCTTCGGCTCAGGTCATGATCCCAGGGTCCTGGGATTGAGCCCCGCATCGGGTTCCCTGCTCTGCAGAGAGCCTCCTTCTCTCTCCCTCTGCCTGCTGCTCAGCTTACTTGTGCTCTCTCTCTGTCAAATAAATAAATTTAAAATCTTTAAAAAAAAAAAAAAACGCCATCTCATCTTTGTGTTCTGGGAGAGAGCCTACTTAGAGTGATAACAGACAAGTCCAGACAAAAGTATGAGGAAAAGAATATGCTGCTTGTGGGGTCTTGTACGACTGCTGACTAGAGACACCCTCCCCAGTGGGGAAGGAAGTGATGCCTGAGATGAGTCTTCCAATAACACTGGACTTGGTTGGGTTTACTGCCATGGTGAAGTAACATGAACTGACTATCTCTACCCTCCTGCTTGAAACAGCCAGAAAACCGAATAGAACACATGGAGCGACTCCTTCAGATAGGGGACAACAGGCAGCATGGGACTACAATCCTTGAGAAGAAGGAACCGAAAGAGTGAGTCCTCTGACCACCCAGCTGCCTGCCTGGGGGCGGCTTGCACACAGCTGCACAGGAGGAGGAATCCAAATGGAGTCCAGTGGTCTCAACAAGCTGAGGAGACTGAAATCGGAGTTCATGGAGCTAGAATCTAAGGTGGAACAGTAGAGAGGCAGGGCTGCACAGAGAGGGGGCTCTAGAGAAATGCGGAGGAATCCCCTTGGTTCTCTGGCTCATCCGCACACATGTGGAGTGACACTCCACGGGACTGGGAAGAGAATCAGTGGAAAGCAGTTAAGAGCACACACAGGGCCAGAAAGCGGTCACATTCCCCCTTGAGAGTGGAGAGCCCCCACTCTACACAGGGCGCTGGGCAGAGTCCTCGGAAGGGTGGTGCCTTAACAGTGAAGCTAAATTAGCCCTAGACTAAAGGCTGCTCTGGATCCGCCCTAACAAAGCTGAAAGGCCAGCCTCGAATATTAAATTGATCCTGAGCAATTTAAATGCATGCCAGAATAAAGGCCAATGCTATTTAAAGAAATACAACAAAATCCAGCAACGTTAAATTCACACTGTCTGGCATCCAACTGAAAATTAGCAGGCATTTAAAGAAACAGAAAAACATGACCCATAACCAGGACAAAAATCAGTTAATAGAACAGACCCAAAAATGACAGAGATGACAAAACTAGCAGATGAGGGTGGAAAAATAGATATAAGTATGTTCCACCTGCTCAAGAATGTAGAGGGAAACATACATGATGAGAAGAGATATGAAAGATATAAAAAAGACTCAAATCTAACTTCTAGAGATGAAGACAATAGTATCTGAAATGAAAAAGACACCGGATGGAAGCAACGAACATCAGATTAGAAACTGCAGAAGAAAACAGCATTGTACTTGAAGACGTAGCAATAGAAACTATCTCAAAAGAGACACACAAAGAAAGAAGACTGAAAAACTTTAAAGGAGCATCAGCAGCCTGTAGGACAATATCCAAAAAGCTAACATACATGTAACTGAAATCCTAGGAAGAGAAAAGAGAGAGGGTGAGCAGAAAAATGCTCGAAGAACTAATGGCTGAACCAATTTTCCAACTTGCTAAAAACAATGCAGGTAAGAAAAACACAGTGCAGGACAGGAGAGGCATTTCGAGCAAGTAGACCACAGCGGGGACAATGGGAAATGAGAACTTGCATGGGTGGAGCGGGGAGGCGCTACAGGTAATTTGGCATTACAGAAACAAAAGGAGCAAATTGGCTCCAAGTGGGAAACAGTAAGGCTGGCCAGGGGCAGGTGCAGGCCCTGAACCCTTGGACTTCATCTTTTAGGTCAAGAGATGATCACCTCGTCCTGGACAAGGGCAACTGATTTTTTAGACCTAACATTGGACTTTATGGTTTTCCTAAGCAGGAGTGTCCAGAGAACAGAAGAGAAGTTTGAGGTCCAGCTGTGACATCTTGAGCCTTCAGCCACCCCACCCCACCCCACCCCCGACATGGGGCTGACCAGCTGAGATGCCCATTCTTGGACCCCATATAGAACAAAGAGCAAAGGCACAAAAATATCCCACCCACCTGAGAAAGTTCTTCCTCCCTACAACCCCTGGAAGCAGGTAATTCTTAAGCCAGAAAGGACCTCAGGGATCAGAGACTCCTCATTTTACAGAAAAAAAAAAAAAGAATCGTAAGGCCTAGAGAAGTAATGTCAGGACAAGGCAGGCTTCCTGCCTCCCGACGGACTGCTCTGTCCACTACTCCGCTCTGCTCTGCCTGCTACAGGCCCAACTGCCCCTCCCCAACTCAGGCCTGCTCTGGACGATGCTAGTGGGCGTGTGAACGTCTACACACGGCCACTTTCACATGTCCGCTCTGGCTCCTTCGGGCCAACGGCACATTCCTGGCATCACCGAGCTCTGGAACTTCTACAGGGTAGATGATCAGGACACATCTCCCTCTCCTACACTGAGTAAAAGTGACTCTGGGCCTGACTCTGGGGAAGGGAGGAAGAGGTAAGCCTCCCTGAGGATCTGAGGCCACAGGTGCCCCCAGGCCTGCCTAAGTCTGAGAAGGACAAAGAAACAGAAAGAGGCAGTCAGAGATCCGGAGAGCCAGACCCACCCAGGGCAGCTCCCAGGAGACACCCCCCCCCCAAAAAAAGGCATGGATGGTCTAGTGGGAGGAGGGACATTCCTCTGGCCTCTCAATCCTGCTCATATCAGATTGGCCCTGAGCCATGCACTGGGCTCGCCCCCTCCTCCTCCCCAGGGGAGGAAGAGGAAGTGGTCTGAACTCTCCTTGTCTCCCCCTCTCCACAGCAGCGCCCTCCCTCGGCCCCATCTTTGCTGCGGGCTCTGGGCTGGGCGGCACCTCTTTACAGGGGTTAAGAATGAACAAATTCTTAAGCTATTCCTGGAGCCTTGATTTTTATCATCCTTCCATTCTGGTCAATTCTGAGAGGCCAGCGGCCGGGAATGCCAGAGAGATCTGAGCCCAGCCCACCGAACCCAAAATAACCCCACACGTGCCTCTCTCAAGTCCCCACTGATCTGGCCATTTGGGGTGCATGTTTTCCCACAACGGTGTCCCCAGGCCCCACGAGGTCACCTCACACACAGAGTACTAGGAACTGTGAGGTACCCTGGGTGAACCAAGGAGCCTGGGGGCAGGTGTGGGCGTCAGGGGGTGGAATAAGAGACACAGAATCCAGGGCCAGGATCTAGAAAGTCTAGAAAGTCTGGCTCCAGCCTCCTCTGCTCAACCGCCTGGAGATCCTGGGAAAACCAGCCTCAGTTTCCTCAACTGTGCAATTGCCGAGCAGTGGCCTCCTCTCCACCTCCTCTCGGGAAAAGGCAACGTGAGGCTCTGGGGCAGAGCTGCGGCCCCTGAGAATGGAGCTCCTGGCCTGGAAGTCCTGCCTCCTCCCTGGAGGCATTTTAAACCCCTGCGCTTATGAAGACGGGTGGTTTTAAATCAAGCAAGTGCTCAGTGTCCAGGGAAATGGGCTAGATTAGGCATATGTTTCTTTTTCTATCACGAATGCAGTATTCATTCATTCAAAAAATATCTGACTACCCAGCTGGTGCCAGACGATGAGAAACCAGGCAAGGCGTCACTGGAGGGGAAAATCAAGGGCTCCACTCCTCATGAAGACCCAGAGACTGGGGGGAGCCATCAGGAAAGACCCTGCCCGTCAGAGAACAGTGGTGGAGGCTACAGAGGTCCTGAGTCTGCGGGGCCAGCTTCTAGCAGCATGAACGCTGCCTGGAACCTGGGAGTGGGAAGGGCGGGTGGCTGCAGGGTCTGTGGGGACCAATCCCTCCACCACTGGGTCTACCACGTGGCAGCATCTAACACTTTAGTTCCTGGGTGCAGGCCCAAGGAGACGGGCCCTGTAGTCTAAAGAGTCACCTCCCCTTGTCCTTTGCCGCAGAGTCAGGGTAGGGCTCCCCCGCACAAGCCTCTCCCGCTCACCCAGCCCAGCCCACGAATAAAGGGTCCCCCAAGGATTTCCGCCCGGGCTGACCAGCACTTGCACCACCAGAGCCCCTGAGGGGCTCGCCCAGAACTGGGGACAGCTCTGTGGCTTCCCCACCTTGGCATAAGCAGGTCCTCTGATCGGTATTAGCGCCCCAAAAGGATTCCCAGGGGGAAGAAACTATGTCTGATTCAGGCCCTCCAGCTCCGGGACTCTGCCTCCCCACGTGCCTCAGTCTTAGTGGGACCGTCGGAAGGGCCGCTCGTGGAGGGAGAGGCCCCCTCCACCCGACATTCCGGACTGCAGGGTCCAGGCCAGGAGCACCTGCCATGAGCCGTTTCACCAGCCAGGAGAGTGTGGCCCCTCTGGGGAAGTCACACACATGTTCTGGGGATGCGGCTGCTGCTCTTGGCGTGAAGAACAGTCCTCAGAGCTCAAGGCAGAGTCCCCTGAGCATCCCCAGGGGAGGGCCGTCCTCCTCCGACAGGACACCTAAACAAACTTGTGAAAGCACCCAGAGGCGTGTGGCTAAGCAGTAGGAAGGTGGATGGTGAAGGTGGGGGAACATCACTGTTGCTCCACATCAGGTGTAACTACAGGGCCGTGGGACTTCAGCTGGGTCCAGGCAGGCCTCTCCTTTGAGCCCTAGAGAGAAGGCTCCGGCTGCATCTCCAGCCACCTCCTGCCTTCCCGTGAGCCCACTCCTGGACGCCAGGGATGCTGCAGGACCGAGCCCTGAAGGGGCAGGGGGCAGATGGGAAAGTACACAAAACACAGGAGACAATCAGTAGCCAAGAACCCTACACCGGCTAAATCAATCCCTCACTCTCTCTTTTAATGATGTATTTCCCACCATTTATACCCTATTCAAATAGTTTTTTCCTTTTTTATTGAATTATAATTGAGATACATTATAGTAGTTTCAGGTGTACCACATAATAATTCTACATTTGAAAACATTGTGAAATGATCATCCCAATAAAGTCTATTTACCATCTGTCACCATACAAACTTAGAAAAATTCTTCTTCTTGCAATAGGAACTTTTAAGCTTTACTTTCTTAACAACTTTCAATTTTGCAAGACAATGTTATTGACTACAGTCCTCATGATATACATTACATCCCTGTAACTTACTTATTTTATAAGCGGAAGTTCCTACCTCTTGATCTCCTTCCCATTTTGCTCAACCCACAAACCCTTTCCCCTCTGGCAACCAATTGTTCTCTGTATCTATGTTTGGTTTGGTTATTTGTGTTTTTGATTCCAGATATAAGTGAAATTATAAAGTATTTTTCTTTCTCTGTCTGCTTATTGCACTTAGCATAATACTCCTGAGATCCGTTATGTTGTCACAAATGGCAGGATGTCATCTCTTTACTGAGTATTCCATTGTATGTATACACCACATCTCATCCATTCACCCATCAATGGACATTTAGGTGCTTCCATATCTTGGCTATTATAAATAATGCTGCAATGAACACAGGGGTACATATATCTTTTCAAAAGAGTGTCGTATCCTTTGGATAAATATCTAGAGGCAGAATTGCTGGATCATATAGCAGTTCTATTTTTAGTTTTCTGAGGAACTTCCATACTGTTTCCCAGAGTGGCTACACCAACAGTGCACAAGTTTCCCTTTTCCCAGCCCAAGAATAAAGGGTCCCCCAAGGATTTCCGCCCGGGCTGACCAGCACTTGCACCACCAGAGCCCCTGAGGGGCTCGCCCAGAACTGGGGACAGCTCTGTGGCTTCCCCACCTTGGCATAAGCAGGTCCTCTGATCGGACCTTGCCAACACTTGTTATTTCTTGTCTTTTTGATCATTCTAACAGGTGCAAGGTGATACCTCATTGTGATTTTGACTTGCACTTCCCCGGTGACCAGAGATGTCAAGCACCTTTTCATGGGCCTGTCGGCCATCTGCATGTCTTCTTTGGAGAAATGTCTATTAGCTCCTCTCCCCATTTTTTGATCAGATTATACTTTTGTTTTTGGGTTGTAGGAGTTCTCTCTGTATTTTGGGTATGAACCCCTTATCAAATATGTGACTTGAAAATATCTTCTCTCAGGTTGCCCTTTTATTTTGTTGATGGCTTCCCTCAGTGTGCAGAAGCTTTTTAATTTGATGTAGTCCTATTTATTTATTTTTGCTTTTGTTGCCTTTGCTTCAGGATTCAGACACAAAAAAGATATTACTAAGACCAATGTCGAGGAAATGACTATGTTTTCTTCTGGCAGTTTTATGGTTTCTGGTCTCATATTCAAGTCTTTAATCCATTTTGAGCTGTGTTTTGTGTATGGTGTAAGACAGTGGTCCAATTTCATTCTCTAGTTTTCCCAATACTTACTGAAGAGACTGCCCTGTCCTTATTGTATCTTCTTGACTCCTTTGTTGTAAATCAATTGACCATACATGCATGGTTTGATTTCTGGGCTCTCTGCTCTGTTCCACTGGTCTCTGTGTCTGTTTTTATGCCAATACCACACCGTTTTGATTACTATAGTTTTGTAGTATAGTTTGAATCACGGAGTGTGATGCTTCCAGCTTTGTTCCTCTTTCTAGGGATTGCTTTGGCTATTTGGGATCTTCCGTGGTTCCATACAAACCTTAGGATTGTTTGTTCTATTTCTGTGAAAAATACCACTAGAGTTTTGATAGGGACTGCACTAAATCTGTAGGTTGTTTTGGAAAATATGGATATTTTAACAATATGAATTCTTCAAATCCATGAACACAAAATATCTCTCCATTTATCCATGTCTTCAATTTCTTTCATCAATGTCATAGCTTTCAGTGTACAAGTCTTTCATCTCCTCAGTTAAATTTAATCCTAGATACTTTGTTCTTTTTGATGCAGTTCTAAATGGGATTTTTTTCTTAATATCTTTCTGATACTTCATTCTTAGTCTATAAAAAAAAAACCAACAGATTGCTGTATATTGGTTTTGTACCCTGCAACTTTACCAAATTCATATACTAGTTCTAACAGTTTTTTGGTGGAGTCTCTAGGATTATCTATATATAAAATCATGTTGTCCACAAACAAGTGACAGTTTTACTTCTTCCTTTCTAATTTAGATGCCTTTTCTTACTTTTTCCTGTCCAAATGATCTGGCTAGAACTTCCAATACTATGTTAAATAAAAGTGGCAAGAGTAGGCATCCTTTTCTTGTTTCTGATCTTAAGGGAAAAGCTTTCAGTTTTTTTTGTCATTGAGTATGATGTCAGCAGTGGGCTGTTCACTCAGGTCTTTATCATGTTGAGGTACATTACATTTATACCCACTTTGTACAGAGTCTTTAGTCACAAAAGGATGTTGAATTTGTCAAGTGCTTTTTTTGCATCTATTGAAAAACATCCTTGCATCCCTTGAATAAACCACACGTGATCATGGTATATGATTGCTAACAAATTGTTAAGTTTAGTTGGGTAATATTTTGCCAAGGAATTTTTTCATCTCTGTTCATCAGGGATATTGGTCTATAATTTTTTTTTGTGGTGTCCTTGTCTGGTTTTCGTATCAGAGTAATGCTGACCTCATAAAATGAGTTTGGAAGCATTCCCTCTTTTCATCTTTTTGGAAGAGTTTGAGAAATAGGTTGGTATTAAATCTTTGAATGTTTGATAGAATTCACCAGGGAAGCCTTCTGGTCCTGGACTTTTTGTTTGTTGGAAATTTTTTTATTCAATCTCCTTATTAGGCTATTCAGATTTTTTTTTTACAGCTTCATGATTCAGTTTTAGAAGATTGTATGTTTCTAGAAACTTATCCATTTCTTCTAGGTTGTCCAGTTTGTTTGCACGTAAGTGTTTGTAATAGTCTTTATGATCCTTTGCACTTCTTAGTATCAGCTGTAATTTCTCCTCCTTCATTTCTGATTTTATTTATTTGAGCCCTCTCTTTTTTAGTGAGTCTAGCTAAAAGTTCATCAACTCTGCAATCTTTTCAAAGAACCAGCTCTTAGTTTCACTGATCTTTTCTATTATATCTTTTTAGTCTTTATTTCATTTATTTTCAGTCTGATCTTTATTATTTCCTTCCTTCTACTAATTTTGGGCCTCAATTGTTCTTTTCCTAGTTCCTTTAGTTATAAAGTTAGATTGTTCATTTGAGATTTTTCTTATTTCTTGAGGTAAGCAGTTATCACTAGGACCGTGCCTCTTAGAACTACTTTTGCTGCATTCCATAGATTCTGGTATGTTGTAGTTCCATTTTCATTTGTCTCAAGGTATCTTTTTTATTTCTTCTTTGATTTCTTCATTGACCCATTGGTAGTTCAATAGCATGTTGCTTAATCTCCATATATTTGTGATTTTTCTAACTTTCTTCTTATAATTAATTCCTAGTTTTATACCACTGTGGTTGGAAAAGATGCTTGATATTATTTAAATCTTCTTAAATTTGGGGCACCTGGGTGGCTCAGTTGGTTAAGTGTCTGTCTTCAGCTCAGGTCATGATCTCCAGGTCCTGGGATGGAGCCCCATGTAAGGCTTCCAGCTCAGTAAGGAGTCTGCTTCTCCCTCTCCCTCTGCCTCTCCCCCTGCTTGAGTTCTCTCTCTCTCGCTCGCTCGCTCAAATGAATATTTTTTTTAATCTTCTTAAATTTATTGAGACTTGTTTTGTGGCCTAACATATGATCTAACCTGGAGAATGTTCTATGTGCACTTCAGAAGATTGTGTATTCTGCTGCTTTTGGATAAAATGTTCTGTACATATCTATTAAGTTCACTTGGTCTAATATATTATATAAGGCCAATGCAATGTTTCCTCATTGACTTCTGCTGGAAGATCTATTCATTGACATAAGTGGGATATAAAAGTCCCCCACTATTATTGTATTATTGTCAATTTTTCCCTATTAGGTCTGTTAATATTTGCTTTCTGTATTTTTTATTTTTTATTAAAGATTTTATTTATTTATTTATTTATTTATTTGACAGAGAGAGAGAGAGAACATAAGCAGGGGGAGCAGCAAGCAGAGGGAGAGGGAAAACCAGGCTCCTTGCTGAGCAGGGAGCCCGACGTGGGGCTCAATCCCAGGACCCCGGGCTCATGACCTGAGCCAAAGGCAGATGCTTAATGACCGAGCCACCCAGGTGCCCTGGCTTTGTGTATTTACATGCTGCTATGTTGGATATAAAAATATTTACAAATGTTTTATCTTCTTGCTGAATTGACCCTTTTATCATTATGTAGTGTCCACCTTTGTTATTACAATCGTTGTTTTAAAGTCTATTTGGTCTGATATCAGTATAGCTACCCCTACTTTCTTTTGGTTTCCATTTACATGAAACATCTTTCCCCATCCTTTCACTTTCAGTCTCTGTGTGTCCTGAAGTGAGTCTCTCGTAGGTAGCTCATACTGGTCTTTTGGATTTTTTTAATCCATTCAGCCACTTTATGTCTTTCAACTGGAGAATTTAGCTCAATTATTTATATTCTATGTCAAATTTAAGGTATGTACTTATTGACATTTTGTTGTGGGTTTTTTTGTGTGTGTCTGTCTGTTTTGAAGTTCCTCTCTGTTACTTTCTTCTTCTCTTGATTTCTTCCCTTGTGCTTTGATGACTTTCTATAGTGTTGTGCTCAGGTTCCTTTCTCATTATCTTTTGTGTACCTATGATGAGATTTTGCTTAGTTGTTACCATGAGGCTCATATATATATGAGGTTCATATACATATATATGTATGATACTATATATATGTTATCCCTGATAGAGATAGAGGTATATATCAGCCCATATACAGCAATCTAAGTTGACAGAAGCTTGTTCGAATGTATTCTGTAACTCTGTATTTTTACTCCCCCCAACATTTTATATTTATAATATCACTACTTCATACTAGCTTTATAAGTGATTAGTCCACTACCTTTACTAAGTATTTACATTTCCCAGTGAGATTTTTACTTTCACATGTTTTCTTGTTATTAATTAATCCCCTTTCTTTTCAGCTTAAAAAAGTCCCTTTAATATTTCTTGTAGGGCCAGTTTAGTGTTGATGAACTCCTTTAGCTTTTAGAAAGCTCTTTATCTCTCTTTCAGCTGTGAATGATAACCTTGCCAGGCAGAGTATTCTTTTTTTTTTTCTTTAAGATTTTACTTATTCATTTGAGAGAGACCGAGAAAGCATGAGCGGAGGGGAGATGCAATGAGGAGGGAGAAGCAGGCTCCCCACTGAGCAGGGAGCCTGGCATGAAGCTTGATCCTAGGACTCTGAGATCATGACCTGAGCCAAAGGCAGATGCTTAACTGACAGAGCTGCCCAGGTCCCCTAGGTAGAATATTCTTGCTTGGAAGAGTTTTCCTTTCTGCATTTTGTATATATCATGCCACTCCCTTCTGGCCGACAATGTTTCTGCTGAGAAATCTGCTGATAGTCTTATGGAGGCTGCCTGGCACCAATCAAGTTATTTTTAAGATTCTCTCTGTATCCTTGACTTTTCACATTTTAATTATAATGTGTCTGGGTGTGGTCTCTTTGGGTTCATCTTGTTTGGAACTCTCTGGGATTTCTGGATCTGGATGTGTGTTTTCTTCCCGGGTTATGGAAGTTCTCAGCCATTATTTCTTCAACTAAGTTTCCTGCCTCTTCTCCTTTTGGAATTCCTATAATGTTAATCCACTTGATGTTGTCCCATAAGTCCCTTAGGCTACCTTCATTTTTTTAGTTCTTTTTTCTTTTTGCTCTTCTTTTGGGTGAGTTCTACTGCCCTGTCTTCCAGCTCACTGATTCTATCTTCTGCTTCAGGTAGTCTGCTGTTGAAACCCTCCAGTGTATTCTTCAGTTCTACTATTTCTGTTTGGTACTTATATTTTCTATCTCTTTGTTGAAGTTCTCACTGTGTTTATCAATTCTCTTTCTGCATTTGGTGAGCACCTTTATAACCATTACTTTGAAATCTTTATCATGTAAGTTACTCATCTCTGTTTTATTAAAGTATTTTTTTTCCTGGGTTTTCATCTTTTTCTTGTTTGGAACATGTTCCTCTGTCTCATTTTGCTTGAGTTTCTGTGTTTGTTTCTATGCATTAGGTGAAACAGCTCTATGCATTAGGTAAAAGAGCTCTCTCTCCTAGTCTTGCAGGAGTGGCCTTACATAGATGAACTTTATTGTTCAGCTGTCCCCTAGCTCTTGTTTGTCTCTCGAATCTTTCTGCTATCTAAGCAGCCCGGTTTTTCCTAGGAGGGTCCCAGTTGTGCAGGGTATGCCAAGACCTGTCAGTCTTCCAGACGGAGGGATTTCAGTCAGTACCTGGTCTCAGGCTGTTTGGAAACTAGACCCTCGAGCATCGGGTTTTAAGGTATGCAAATATATAGAGTCCTATGGGATCTTAATCATCGACCTGCTCGCCTGCAAAACAAGCAGTCTGGAGATGTGCCCTCATTGATAGTTGCAAAATGTGAGCCTCCTCTCTGGGAGGTGCCAACAAGCTTTCTGGGGTATAGCAAGGTCAGCTCAAAGGTGGTACCCCACGTTCCCTGACCGCACCTCCAGAGCCCCTATTTGTGTGGCAAACCTGAAGCCTGCCCCTCAGGCTAATGCTCGAGGACAAGTAAATGGGGCTTTTCCATCAGATAACTGGGGGTGGTAACAGTCTGCTGTCTGTGCAGTGCCCTGGCAATGGCAGTCTGCCAAGAACTGTCTCTCCCATTGTTTCAGACCCGTATGACCCAGAAACACAATCCCCCTCAGCCACTGGAGCCAGGTGCTCCGGCAGCCCCTGTGTGGACTACACACACACAGGCCGGCTTGGGCGGGGCTGCAGCGGGGCAGCAGGTGGGGGCAGGGCTTTTGACCTAGGGGCTTCCGCAGGGTCTCGGGAAATAACACAGGGGACGTCCACCAGGGCTCACAGGGCAGAGGAAGAGTGACAAAATGGCACCCACCAGCATCTCCATCCCCGGAGAGAGTCCCAACAGGCTCTTGCCCTACTGGCAGACACTTTAAGAAGAGCAAATGAATCTCTTTCACTTACGGTCTAGGCGCTTTTCAAACTGCTGCTTCCCAACACCATCCCAGGACGAGTGAGTCCGCACGCGAGCCCTTTAAGAGTGGATTCTAGGTTCCCTACATGTCCTTAGGTTCTTAATGTCCCTTTTTCAGACATAAGCCCTGTTGGTTTTCAAAACCAGATGTTTTGGGGACTCGTCTCTCTGGTGCAGGTCCCAAGGGTTGGGGTACCCGATGTGGGGCACAAACTCCTCTCTACACAGAGACAAGCTCCACATTTGTGAGATCCCTCCCGAATGTGGGGCACCGTGCTGGGGGTGGCGTTTTGGGCAAGACCGTGCCCCTGCCTAACCTACCCATCTCCATGTGGCCTGTTTATCCATGGTGAAGGAGTTCGGTCCGGTAGTTTTCAGGTCTTTTTCAGGGGAAATTTTCCCCAGGTGGCTGTAGATCTGTTGTGTCTACAGGAGGAGGTGAGCTCGGGATCCTCCCATGCCGCCATCTTGAACAGATGATCCCTCGTCACACTTGGATCAAAAGCGATGCCTTGGACCTTCAAAGACTCAAAATGCACAGGAGGAGCCTGGAAGGCTCAGTCAGTGAAGCATTGGACATTGGATCTCTGCTCAGGTCTTGATCTCGGGATCGTAAGGTCAAGCGCCGCACTAGGCTCCACTCTGAGTGTGAAGCCCACTTAAGTAAATTTTTTTTAATTTTTTAAAAAATTATGTGCCTGGGTGGCTGAGTTTGTTGAGCATCCGCATTCTGCTCAGGTCATGATCCCAGGGTCCTAGAATTGAGCCCCACGTTGGGATCCCTGCTCAGCTCCCTCTCCCTCTGCTCCCCACTCATGTTCTCTCTCTCTCACTCTCTATCTCAAATAAATAAAAGCTTTTAAAAAATTGTTTAATTAAGAAAAGGAATCAAAGTGCTCAATAATTGCTTGTTGATGAATTCAGAGCATGACTTTTGAGCATGCTGAACAGTGTCCACCCCCCAACTACAGAGAACCAGAAATAGGAGTGGAGGCATGGGCGGAGAAGTTGGGAATCAGAGAAAGCCCTCTTGGATCTCTGCTTATGGGAAAGGTACCTACTATATATATGCCTCAAAGGAGCAAACTCAGATGACGCAGTCTAAGGTCTTTCATCCAGTTTTTCCAATTCCTCGGCCAAAAGGAGTTGCTGAGGTCTCTTGTTTTGCTGTGATGCCAGATTTTGCAGACTCAGCTTTGCACATTTTTCCTCAACCCTAAATGCTGGTGCGCAGTCCACCCTGCGAGCTGATCAGACATTAACCCCACAACAGTAGCCTGGTGCCGGGACCCCCGGTCACCCAGATGCACCCAGGTGGCTCCGAGCGTGGTGCAGCTGCTTGCCCTTCCCAACGCTCCTCACCCACTTCTGTCACTGAGCTGGGTCAGTGTCCCCACAGCACAGTCGAGCAGGAGGAGGAATAATGACCCAGAGGCTGAGCCGCAGTGTGGACTGACTGCACTTTCACAAACAAGAGAATCTTCCTGCCGCAAAACATTTCTTTTGCAAGAGATGCTGAGAGGCAATGGGGAGAAAATAAAACACTGAGGGGTTTTCAAATGTGAAATCCCACTCCGCCTTTGTTCTTATTTGATGAATGCACAAACCACGAGGCAGATGACAGGCCAAAGAACATCGTTGTGCTAAGAAAGTATATTTCATCAAGTCCCCCCTACGTTCTCCGGGGAGAGGTAAGTTTGATGAATGACCAGCGCCACTGAGGACTTCCCCAGCAGCCCCACGGCAGCATCATCTAAGCTAGCACTGGGGGTTCATTAAGGACCCGGAGCTGCCTCTTCCCCTGTTTCCCTCTGCCTCCCGGCCACATGTGACATTTCACAGGAGAGAAGCGCTACCGAGGCAGGTGATAAGAAAACCTTCAAAACAAATACACCGTGGGAAGTCAGAATGTCAAGTCCATCATGCTGCCTGAGAAGGAAGGCCTGTGGACCACACAGGCCCGGGTCTCCTTCCTTCCCATCTGCAGTTTGAGAGGATGGGGAGAAAGTCTGGTGCACAGTAGATGTGGTATTTGCTGGGTAGATGAATAAATGAATCCCCAGCCGAGGCTGGGATCTGGAGTGGCCAGCTGGCTTTCTTAAAGACCTGTCACTCAGGGACTCACATTCTTCAGAGATGCCATGAAAATCAGCAAGGGGTACTAAGCAGCCGAGCTGTTGGCAGCTTCCAGAACTTCTAGCCCTCCTTCTCCAGCCCCCGTAGCTCTAGCACGAGAAGCTGTCTGCTCCAGAGCCCAAATTCTAGGTTCTCCCCAAACCCCTAGCAGCACGAGCCCCCCACACACACAAACACACAGAAGCCACCTCAAACACACCTCTCACCCCAAAAGATCAAGCGCCCTGTCCTTGCCGGGCTCCCAGGCTGACCCATATGGTAAAGGGGTGGGGGGGCTGGAAAGGCAGGGGACTACGCTGTCTTCCAAAGATGAGTGGGGTCTATTCCCAAATAGTCTAATTCTCCGCCTTGCAGGCACACGAAGGGACTGCATGTCCATGTCCTCCCAGCCCTGAGCACACGTGCCTTCCCGAGGTGGAGTCTCTTCCCCCAGCCCCGGGGTTCCGACAAGTCGGTCCTATGACCCGCTTTGACCAAGCAGCCGATGGATGTTACGCTGTGAGACCTCAGAGCCTATCTCCCAAGAGGTCCTGGAGGTGCCGTGTGCACCTGAAAATCTAGCTTCCTTGAGGGGGTTAGAGAGACCCAGGGGAGCGGCACCGATCACCGGACAGGTGCGGAGCCCCTCAGCCTGTCCCGGCCCCGCAGAGCCCCGGGCGACTGCCGCCGCATCTCCAAGCTTAGGTAATGAGACCAGCCGAGCCGGGCCAGAAGGGCGAGGCCACAGAATCGTGAGCAAACAGAATGTTTCTTGTGTTCATCTGCTACCTTTTGGGGTGGTTTGCTCTGCGGCGATAAACAATCAATACAACATGCATCCAGCGAGCCCACGCAGCTACTCCCAAGAATGAGGTCATTCTCTAGGCACTGATGTGGAAAGATGGCTAAAGAAGTTGCCAGTCAGGGTAATACAATTCTATTTATGGAAATTGTTAAGTTAATAGGTGGACAGCTGGATGCCAGTCACTCAGAAAAATACCTGGAAAGAATAAAAACCAAAGAATTAACAGTGACTAGCTCTGAAGGGCAGGATTATAGGAGATTTTCCTTTTATACAATTTACGTAATGTACAAATATTATAATGAATTTGTGTTATTTTTGTAACAACAACAAAGAAGGGTATGTTTAAAAAAATTCACCCTGAATTCTACTACAAGCTGATTTTTCCTAAAAACATCCCTTTCAGCCCGTCATTCAGGGACCAACACCAGCTCCCCACTGCTAGCCTCCTAGAATCTGACTCTCCTCTGGGTGGCATTCAAGGTACCCCCAGTGTGGAGCACACCTCTCTTGCCAGCTACGTCCCCCCCCTTCCCTGCGCTCATCTCCAGGTCACATCCATCTTGACCCCGACCTCCACCACCACAAACCCTCAAAGCACCCCTTCCTTTGCTTCTCAAAATCCCACTCCCCACCTCGAGGCCCAGCCTGATCTCCCCCAGGTTCCTCTTTGGGGCCTCAGAGAAAGTTCCAGCCAGCCCTGCCCTGGATGGGATGGCGTAACTATCCCATTCTCTCTGCACTGCAGGTACGGACGGTCCCTCGAGGGCCTGACCACCACCATCTCCAGCTTCTCTGGCTAACAGTGGGAGAGGGGAAGAGCCCAGACAGGCAGTTTCAACCCACATCCCTCTCTGTGCCCACAGCCTGGACGGCGGGTGATGCCCCAGACTGAAGCTTCCTCCCCACCACCCATCTCCAGCAGCAAGTGGGAGCCAATTTGCAACGGCTGCTAATTTAGAGTGACTCATGCCTTCAGGGCTGCTCTAAGGGCTCTCCCTCCCCACCCTCCAGGTTCCACAAGCTGCATTCGGATCCAAACTCTGGCTTCAAACCTAATTGCCTTCCTGGGGGGCCCAACGGCGCTTCCTCCCTCAGGCGGCTGCGATGTGCATGTCCAGTTTTTAAACAAAGCTGTTTAGAATCTCTCAGGATTAAGACAAGTGGAAAATTGCAAGCCCAGACCTCTACCTCACTTTCTCTAAAACACAACATGTCATCCTATGTGTTCACACACCCCCATTCGAACCCAGTCACCCTGCCCCTCTGAGCCCTTCTCTAGGGCTCGGCCCAAGTAGGGGCTGGGGACCTGCTTGGGCAGGATGCACTCCCTCTGTCCCAGGCCTCACCCCCGGGGCTTGTCGGAGAGTGGCAGGCCCCTTAGCCTCAGTTTCTGCATGCAGCAGGTGGCCCGGTGAGAGGGCTCAGGCAGGGCCATCAGGTGCTGTGTTTGAGTCTGAGCCCGCCCCCTAAGGATGAGGCATTCACGTCACAGGTGCATACTGAGGACTGAAAGGGCCCACGTGGGCCTCTCACCTGTGTCCCAGAATCACTCAAGAGAACTCCTTCCCACACCAACCCACACAGACACACCCAGCCACACACATGCTGGGGCAAACACGCACAGACTAACCCCCACACACGCAGACACACGTGCCTGGCCACACCTTGTAACCCCGAGATCACGTCCCTCCCCCTCACCACTGTTCTCAGAGGCCGGTCCCCAGCCCCAGCCCCTCACCCCCACTCAGAGCCGGACCCGCGGCCCTCCCTGGGAGTGGGCCTGTGCGGCGGGCCACGTGTGCCCCCGTGGGGTGGCAGGTGGTGGGCACCGCCGTGCAGACAGCCTGGGCTACTGCCCACCAGGGCTCCAGGAGACTTCCCGGGCACAGCTGGGCATTGCTCAGGCTTTACAATCATTTATTCATTTTAATTTTTCTTTTTAACCCAAGAAAGGGCAGTTTTTCAAATGTGCACGAAGGTGTAAGGGTGAGCAGTGACCTACACTGCTGAGGCCAAGGCCAAGAACTCACCAAATCCTATGCCAGGGTCCCAGGACCCTCAGCCTTCCTGCAGGGAGAGCCAAGCCTCCCCAAAAAGCGGGGGGATTCCCAGGGGGTCGGCTGAGCTGCCTCTTCAGACCCCCTGGACAGTCGTCCATCTGCATCCTTTCCTGTCCCGACCCATCACAAGGTCAGATATTTGAACAAACACTAACCACGGAACATAAAAAGGGTCACAGACTCTCAAAAAGTAAATGAGTATTCAGACGAGATTGGGCGCATTCAGGGTAGTATGGCCCTAGACGTAAATGAGTATTTAAAGGACAATTAATTTCCAGCCACCATGTGGGGAGTGGGAAGGAAGACGGAGGGGAGACGGGGTATGGTAAACTCCAAAGCACAGATCGTATTAAACAATGAATAGTCAAAAAATAATCCACCTTTCACTTCTGAGAGTATAAAGTAAAGCACACATGCGGTGACATTCCAAGCTGGCAGAGGTGCCCCTTCTAGCTCCTTCTGGCTCCTTCTGGCTCTGTCCTGTTCACAAGGCCCTCAACCCAGCTCAGGCTGAGTTGTTGGTTCAAGAGGAGTGAAAGGGTTTGGAAGCCAGACTACACCCAGGCAGATATTCTCGTTTCATGATACTGTGGCTATACTTGAAGTTGAAATTATTGACTCATCCGGCTGGAGTGCAGCAATGGAACTTTCTAGCTCCTAAAGGCATCAGGCAGGGGCAGGAGGCAGTTAAAATGAAAGCGGCAGCACAGCCTCAGCACAGGACGGAAGTCAGGCCGCAAGACCCTGCCACCAACCGGACAGGTGACCATCTCTGTAAACAACCTCCGCCCCTGGTCAGACTTCCATCAGAAATCAGGGCCTCCGGTTTAATCATTAACTTCACTCTTTCCTCCCTCCAACCACCTCTAGGCCGGAGGCAGAGAGGGCCCTCGTGAGAGGAGGAGGTATTCGGGAAGCCCCGGAACTGGAAGCCAAAACCCCCTGCTCCCACTCAGAAGCCACCTTCGCCAGAACTGAAGGAACCTTGGCAAGTGGCCGTCCAGGCCCCCATTTTGCAGGTGAGGAAACCAGCCTGAAGAAAGCAACTCATTTGCCAAAGGTCACAAAGCCCGTTAGGGGCAGAGGCAGTAGCCACATGAGACACCCCCCACCCCCTCTCAGGAGCTGGCCATCATCCCAGAGAGACAAGAGCATGAGGAGAAATGACAAGGCCAAAGCCCTGTGAGGCCAAAACCATAGGCGAGGATAAACTTCCTGTCTGGAGGGTCCCTCCCTCAGGTCTCCCCACAGTCTTCTGGCCAGAAATGACTGGTGATGTCAGGGCCTATGTCTCCCAGGAAGCTCGCCCCCATGTTCTGCCCTGGCGGGACCCCCAGGAGCAGACCCCACAGAGTCTCCACAACGGGCCAGGCGGTACCTTGTTCTCGAACCTTCCCCTCCCTGCCGCCTGCTCCCCACCAGACTTCTCCTTCCGCTCAGGCTGCTGGGCCGCAGGCTGGCCTCCAAATCCCAGAGCAGCGACAATGAAAGCAGACACCCCACCCCGGCCCCGGGGAGGAGGGGGGAAGACTTAAAATGGGAGCTCCCGCATTCCTGCAGCAGCAGGCCACAGGACAACAGGAGGCGAGTCTCAGGAGCCCCAAGGAGGGGTGGCAGGTCCGTGGTCTGAAGGGCAGGCGATCCGGGGGGTCGAGGGTTGGAATCCCTGCCCCACCTCCCACTCCAGATGTGGTCTCGGGGCCAGGCCCTGAGCCTCTGCAGCCCCTAACATGGGGGCAAGTGAGGGCCCCCTCGCTGGACTCTGGGGAAAACTCAGTGAGGTTTAAAGTAAGATGTGATATGACTTCAATGAAATTCACTGTAGAAATAAAGAGTCTGAAACCGAGGCTCCCTGATGATGGTGACAAATGTGAGCACTGGCATCCTAAGTATGATATGCAAAGTATGGCAGGACAAGAAGAGGTCTGGGGCCACTCCTGGCCACCACAGCATCTCTGCTGGAACTCACGGAGAAAGGAATCTTCTGGCAAGGTGAGCTACTGGCCAACACCACCCTTCCACCTGCCACCCCCTCACCACCCCCACACTGCTGCATTCTTGGAAGGTGAGAGGTTTACAAATCACCCAGCAGGAGAGAGCCGCAGGATAAAACACACATAAATTAAAACACAAAAAGGCCCAGGTCTGTAAGGAGCAACGCCAGGGAACCTGAATCAGCCCCATCCACCAGGGCCGCCCACCTACCTAAGAGCTCCTGCCTAGTTCTCCTCAGCTGGGGCCTTCACGCACAAGTGCCGAGAACAAAAGAAGCTACCAGCAAGACCCCAGGAGCCTCTGCAACAGAGATTAGGATCCCGGTGAGGGTCCCCACAGAGGGTAACCCAGAGGGCCAAGGGCAAGGCTGTAGCAGGCCAGTATGGAGGAACAGAGACAGGTAGGACTGGCCAGATCCCCCCAGATTCTTTTCTGGCCAGCTAGGGGGAGGTCCTCCACCCCAGCTCCCAAGCCTGCTGGGAGGAGACAGGAAGCAGGAAGTTACAGGCCTCTCCTGCTTCCCTAGGTCTCCTCCCTATAATCAGGGCGGCCAGGAAAGAAATTGAGAGCACTACCCCAACTGTCGGTAAGAAATAGCAGGCAGGGGGTAACTGCCTTTGACCCCCAAAGCTCCACTGAAGGAGCTTATCAATTCAAAGTCAAGAGCGAAGACAGAGAGACATCTAGGAAATGTCAGCATCCCATCCCATTCTACCCTCCCTCTGCAATCCAGTTAAAGGGCAAGAGAGACTTCAGACAGCTTACAACACAGGCACTTCCAGAGACCTCACCACGCGACGGACCCAGACTGACCTGTTCCTTTGAATTTCCTGCAAACCCCTTGGCCGCTGACAGATAAGAGAAGATCCCAGGATATTCCTGCAGGAAAATAAAAAATTAAGTAATCACTGTGTTGGGAAGCCACTCCAGGGTGAATTCTGTCCAGCAATGGCCACTTTTCGGGGAGGCAGGCTCCTACCTAGAATCTATTCAATCAACAGATGCAGAAAGCCAGAAACGGCAAACCGGTTTCAGCAGCGGTGCCAAGGCCTCTCGGCTAAGAGTGGGTGCCTGAGGCATCACATGCAGAACCCAAGCCCCGGCTCCAGTTAAGAAGGCTGTGATCAATTAGTGATGTCTGCTATGGGCAGTTACAAAGGTAACAGTATCTGCGTTAAACCTATTTGTGCCTGAGTAGCCCCTTGGCATCAAGGGTTTAACATCTGTAACTCTGACCCCTGACAAACGATCTGAAGTTTTAAGATCGGTACAACGATATAACTTTCCAGAGACAGGACTCTGACTCACGAACCCTACCTGAGGGGCTCATGTAAAGGAAGGGCCCACGTCGTTTTTCCATCTCTACCACATCCACGGTTATCTTGTGGAGCGGCAGAAAATGGCCATCAAGGAAGAGAGAAAACCGGAGCGAGGCTGGAAGGGTAGTTAACTCGGGCTATGAAAATATATACAGGAGATATTTGGCTCTCTGCAGAACGTGAGTCTGGAAAAAGCCAGGCCCGTGTACAAATAAATATTGCCGCAGATGCAAATCTGGCATCGCAGAAGGTGCAAGATTCATTTCTTGAGGACATCACAGGTCCACACTGTGCCCTCTCTGGGGCACTCAGCAGTGAGCACTGGGCCAGGAAGAACACACAGAGAGTTGTAATCCACGTCCCGAAGGGGCTTCCTATCTACTTGGAGAAAGGATGGGGACCACTGGGGACAGTAAATGGCACTGCCCACCCAGAGTCACCCAGCGCAGAATCGGCTTCAGTCCAATCCCCCTTCCTCCTTTCCTCACCACCCCCATCCAACCAAGTCACAAAGGCCCTCAACCCTACCTCCAAGATGATCCCGGTCCACCTCCTCTCCTCACTATTCCTCACAGCTGTCCAGTGCTCCCCCACCACGATCTTCCCCCTTCCCACACCCAGACCCTCCCTCCTTAGGCCTCGCCCGGCTTCTGCAGCCCCTATGCAAGAAACTGCAGAGTCCCCAAGCCTCCCAGTGTTGACTGCTGTCTCCCCAGCAGCAGCTCAGTGCCTGCACATGCTGGGCACTAGGCTTCGCGTGGACAGCAGGATGGGTGAATGGGTGGATGGATGGATGGGTGGATGGATGGATGGATGGATGGAATTCCTCAGCTGCGCATGTGCAGCCACCACAATAGGCCCACTGTCTACCTGTCCAGGCTTTTTCCCTCTGCTTCCCTTCACATTACCTACTCATCAGCCCACGCTCTCAGCGCCTCTCTGCAGGCTGGTACTTCCTCCCTTCTGCTGAACTGCAAGCCACTCTTCCAAGTTCACATCAAACACCACCTGCTGCGTGAGGTGCTGCTCCAGAATTGGGGTGATCAATCCCCCTCCTTGAACCCACACGATACCCTAGGCCACACACCTTATACCTTGAATTGCCACTTTTTGAAGCCCTTTCTTAACCCTTTCCTGCATTATACACCCCATGAAGACAAGGACCTTTATGTTTTTTCATTTTTGCATCATGGGAACTTAGCACAGACTCTTGTACTATGATACATGCATTCAATGCTTGTGGAATTCACTAAAGAATCACCCGGGGCAGTGTACAAAAGCCAGAAGAGAAGAAGACAGAAAATGTCAGAGGAGTTCCAAGGCAAAAGAGGTGCTTTGGGGATGGGTGGCCAGGGAAGGCTGCAGGAAGGAACTCAAACATGAGTAGAGTCTTGAAAAAGAGGGGCGGACGGGCAGGGAAGAGCACTCCAGAAACCTGGAACAGTGTGAACTCAGGGACAAAGAAGGAATGAGCAAAGCACGCTTGGGAGATGAGTTTGGCTGGAACCGAGGGTCCCTAGGGGAGAAGGCCGGGAGATAAGGCTAGACAGGAAGGTTGGGGATGGTTAGGAAGGATGCTGAGGGCCAAGCTAAGGTACTTGGATTTGATCCATTCCCTCTTAGTCAGTGAGGATGACAATCACACCAGGCCCGGGCTTTAGCGGTAGAAGAAAAGAGGTCTTGTCCTCTCTTGCTCTGAGCTTATTAGTCTAGTCTCCTCAGCTAGGTTATAAATAACAACCACTATTTACTGCACACCTGCTGTGTGTGAGGCCCAAAGCTTCCGAGCTACACATACATTATCTCATTGCTCCTTCTAATAGCCCTGAGAGCTTGGTATTGTTATCTTCATTTTGCAAGCAGGAAGCTAAAGCTGCAAGAGGTGAAGGCACTTGCCCAAGGCCTCGCCCACTCACTCGCTCACTTAACAATGCAGCAGGGACTGGAATTACAGACAAGGGGATAAGGGCCAGTTCTCTAGCCTGCTACCACAGGCCCAAGGCCCTCCCATTTGAGCTGGGCTGCTTCTCCACAACCCTCCTTATTAATTCCTCAAGGCCTACATGCACTGAGCACATAGTAGAAGCATAATAAAGCACACTAAGGAGAACGTGATTTGGTGGGGGGAAGAAATGGAGTGCTACTGTTTAATGGGCATATGGTTTCAGTCTTGCAGGATGAAAAAGTTCTGGAGATCTGTTGCACAACAATGTGAGTATACTCACCACGACTAAATTCTACATTTAAAAATGGCTAAGATGGTAAATTTTGTTATGTTTTATACCACAATTAAAAAAATTTTAAATAGGGCGCACTTATTACTTGACTGATTGGCTGCCACTAGCATCTTTTATTGTCAATTATCTAATTCAGGAAGAGACTCTAGAAACATTTTAATCCAGTAACCCTCCAAAGCACAGAGCTGAAAAGGGGAGGTAACATGCCCAAGGCTGCACAAACAGATGGTGTTAGAGCTAAGATCAGAGCCCAGCACTCCACAGACTCAATGGGGAAGAATGGCGGAGACAGCACAGCATAATGCAAAACACATGGCGTGGGCGGGGGGGAAGGTTCAGAAGACATGGGTTCAAGTTCTGCTTCTTCCACCTCATCAGTCTGTAACCTCACAGAAGTCCTTGTCCCTCTCTGAGCCTCATTTTCCCAATCTATAAGAAGGCAATTAAAAAGAACGTACACTTTATAAGATTATGTGTGACTCAAATAAAATTATATACAGCTAATGTGCAGAGAAAGCACTCGGCCAACTACAAATTACTTTATAAACACTGGTCATTGTTAGTAATGCTAAATATCTGTTCACAGATTTAAAGATTAAAATCTGATTTAGTCAAACCAAAAAAAAAAAATACCATTCCATTCTGGTCTACTTTCAGCTGTTCAGGGTCTTGCACAGAGCAGGTCTTCAATGAGTAAGTGCAGAGCTGATTTACCCTTCCAGTTTCATCCACCCCAGTCCTGTTCCCTCCCCCACCCCCAACCCCAAAGCCCAGCTGCATCAGCCCTGCCAGGACCAGGTGGAAGATAGGAAGCCCCTGTGAATGTCTGCCTCCCTGGCTGCATTCCTTAGCTAAATATAAATGATTTGTCCAGTCCATTGTTTGAAATTATCCATAATACCTCGCCTCCCCTCCCCATTACTTACGATGACAAGCTGACTGCACATCTTTATAGCAGAACATACATAGAAAACATTCTCTGTGGCTATTTTTAGTAGAGAGAGGGAAGCTGGCGGGTATACAGGGATCAGAGCATGAATCCTCAGTTTTCTCCACTAGTCCAGGAAAGCTTCCTGGAGGAGGAAATACCTGAGTCACCTCAGAGAAGGGGACAGCTACAGGTCAGGACACCCTCACATGATGAGTTTGCTCCTGTGAACCAAAGGGAAGTGAGCTGCTGCCCTCTTATCCTCATTTTTGGGATGGGGAGGAAAGGCTAACACAACCCGGGGGATCCCATATTATTCCAATGCCACAGGTTGGCCCAGATAGTACAGGCATTTGGGGAGGAGTTAGGGAAGAGGTCAATATCTTTTTCAAAAAGTGGACCTCGAAGATTCCAGTTCCGAGATACGTAAGTACCAATTCTGCTCACATAACAAGCCGGTTTCTTGTTTGGACTTTTTTTTTCCCCTAACCACAAGAAAGTTTTTTAAAGTCCCAAACTTGGATGCACAGATGGACTACATCTTGGAACTCGGGTGTGCCAAAGCCCTGTCACTGTGAGTGCCGTTCTGCCAGCTGTGGCCCAAGGAGCGGTCCGGGGTGTCCGGGGGGCCACAGGCAGCATCCCAGCCCTGCCGGAGCCCCCGCATTCCCTGGGGACGCTCTAGGGACTCCCCAAGCCGGTCCACTGGGCCACACAGTCAGAAAGCCTTGACAGCTCCGAGGCTCTCCCTTTCTGCTGCATCCTACAGCCCTCCCATCCCTTCACTTGGGACTCCGCTGTCCGCTCTCCCGAAGCCCCCTTCCAAAAGGTCTTCCTCCGAGCCTCTCCCCCTGCAGACCCCTCTTCGCTCGGTTACGGGGCTCCGCGCACACACACCCCTTCTCCAGCCGCTTCCCGCGTCCTCGCAGGGCGCCTACCCCATCCCTTCCTCCCGGCTCGCCCATTGCCGCCCTCCCGTCACCCCTCCCCGGGGCGCCCCCGAGCCGCTCCCCACGATGAGGACCGGGGCGCCGGCCCGCCCACAGCCGGCCCGAGCCCCGCAAGGTCTCGCGCTCCCGGCTCCCCGGGCCGCCGGCCCCCCCGCCCCGGGCCGCACTCACCGCGCTCGG
>LNAC01000241.1:1292170-1326577 GCA_002007465.1 Ailurus styani | reverse complement strand
GGGGCCCCGGAGGCCGCGCGCTCGCCCCGCCCCGAGGGCTGTCGCGGCCTGGGTCGCCGCTGTCCCCCGCGGGCCGCGCTGGCCGGCCTCCCGCCCCTCCCCCACGCCTGAGAAATCCGTCCCCGGTATTTGGGGCGGACCCGCTGAGACGTTGATGGCGCGGGTGTATAGCGATCCCGTCCGCAGATACCCTGGAGGAGGAGCCGCTCTCCGTCTCCCCAGGAGCCAAAGGCCTCCAAGTGCGGGTAAAGGGCACCGGGTGGCGGAGGCGCTGGATTGAAGCAGCAAAAACTCCAGTGAGGCATCTCTGGCCCAGCGCTTCCGATAGGCCTTACGGAGCCTGGAATCTGGAAGCCAGAAGGCCTCGACCCTTTTCCGAAGTGAGGCTGAACAGTCGTAGCTTCTCCTTAGCCTTACTGTCGTCAGGCGGGAGCTGTGCCGCCCACGTGCACGGCCCTGGGCTGAGTAGGAGTTGGGTCGGAGTTTTTAAACCTGACGGTAATCACCAGGGTCCCCTTGGCCTCTCCCAATTGGACTGGCAGTTTCTGCTCATCTCCTGGGCCCCCTCGCCGTATACACTCACAGCCTCGCTTCTGTCCATTACATAACCAAATAGTTCATCTCCTTCTGACTCCCCTTTTGCTTCCTTCAAAGCCTTGTTCACACACACCCCCCCATAGAGTCTTCCTACACTAACCCTCACCAGCCCCAAAGTCTCCAGTCACTGGGGCAGCCCTTTAGCACATGTTCCTAGCTCTGCCCAGCTTCCAGAACTCGAAATTGAGGCCCAGGGAGGGAAAGGGACTTGCTAGAGATAACCTGCGCTGGAGCGGGTCCTCCTGTGAAAACAAAGAGACGCAGTCTGCTGTGCAAGTGACCCAGGGGCTTTGGAGCCTGACAGACCCAAACGGAATCCTGATTCTGCCTTTTATGGGTTGTGACCTCTCTGGGCCTCCGTTTCCTTACCTGTGAGATGTGACTTAATAGTACCAATGCCACAGGCTTGAGGACATAACTAAGATGATGGAGGCAAAGGCACAATATTTGGGCTGCCTGAGTGGCTCGGTCTGTTAAGCCTCTGCCTTCAGCTCAGGTCATGATCTTCAGGTCCTGGGATGGAGCCCCCATTGGGCTCCCTGCTCAGCGGTGAGCCTCCTTCCTCCTCTCCCTCTACCTGCCCTGCCCCTGCGTGTGCGCTCTCTCAAATAAATAAAATCTTTAAAAAAAAAAAAAAGGGGGCGCCTGGGTGGCTCAGTGGGTTAAAGCCTCTGCCTTCGGCTCAGGTCATGATCCCAGGGTCCTGGGATCGAGGCCCACATCGGGCTCTCTGCTCGGCAGGGAGCCTGCTTCCTCCTCTCTCCTCTCTCTCTGCCTGCCTCTCTGCCTACTTGTAATCTCTCTGTGTCAAGTGAATAAATAAAAAAAAAATCTTTTAAAAAAAAAAAAGCCCACAATATTTGATGCATCCTGGGAGTCTAACAAATGTTAGTTTCTTCCTGCCCTTTAAAGAAAGATAAACAAATCAGAAATAATAGAATTATGGAGCCATAGGGATGGAGAAACCTTAGGAGTCCCTCGGCAATAACCCACAAAGTGGTTGTTCATCCTCCATCAACAGATCCTGGGATGGGGGGACTCAGTGCCCCCAGATGGGTTTGCAGCTGCAAGAAAACCACGTGGGGAAAAGCCGTAGAGGATATGGGATTATTCAACACAAAGGCAGACTAGGTGACTTGCAGTCCATGAGGCTGATCATGTCCGCTGAGGGCAAAACTCAAATAATTGACCTGACAAGGAGGCAAGACACGCTTAGGGCAGGAGCTCCCAAAAGCGTGGAGCCACCGTCCACTGTAGCAGACTTCTAAGGAACGTCATCGCGTTTCTGTCCTAAAGATTCTGGAAATGCTGAGGAATAATTACCCTCTTGATAAGGTGACTACATCCAGGCTGTCAGGGCACAACCCTTTTACTCTACTTGTCTTGGCATAGTTATTAATAGTCCCCCTTACACTCTCAAAATAGCTTGATTTGGACCAAAAAAATTATATGTCACTTTAACTATGAACAAAGGCAGTACTCCAAACAGCTCCTTCCAGCCCTGGTCGTCAGCAGTTCTGCTGGAATTTGTGAAGCCCCAAAAACTTCAGAAGATTGTGTGCCCACTTATCCCCCTTGAAATCCCCAAGTCAAATCAAAAATGGTAAGCACACGTTCCCCCAAGTCAAGCTAAGGGACAGTGCCTGCCGCATTGTGACACCTAGCGGGCAGAGTTCACACTGCCGGAGCCTGAGAGCCGCACCACGCGGGGCCATAGGTTTCTCCAAGCCAGCTTGTGAAGCAGAAAACAAGCGAACATTTACCAAGTGCTTACGTGTCCGGCACCGTGCCAAGTACTTCCCACGTTTCCATTCGTTTGATCCCCACAACAGCTCCACGAGATGGGTGCTAGCTTTCAGCGTCCCTGCGTTTTACAGATGAGGGAATGGAGGCTCAGAAGGTGGGTCACTGTCACCCTAAAAGACTGAGCCAGGATACAAGCCCAGGTTGTCGGACTGCAGCGCTGGGGCACTTCCGACCGCTACTCTGTCCAGCCCCCCTGGGCCACAGGTGCCAGGTGACTGCACAGGCGTCTTCCCTCGCAAGTGACGTCAACCAGCCCTCCGCCATGGAGAAGACACGGAGAACAGGAAGCGGAGCGGGTGATGAGACCTAGTTCCACATCTACCAATGAAGAGTGGTAGTTTCTTGCATCTCCAGGGGATGAAGATCGGGGCATCAGACCGGACCAGGAGAGGATTTGTAACCACCAGCCGTATGCACCTGATGCACCCTGAGCCGCTCGTTGAAAGAAGCACTTTCAGGCATGAGGAATGAACAGTTCCTCCCTACCCCAGTCCCTTCAGCATTTGCTCAGGCAGTTTGAAGAGTGCTTACTGATCCCAGAAGCCTGCTAGCTGCACTCCGAGGACCCAAACCAGACCTCCGCCCATTCTCATGGTGAAGAAGGCAGAAGTGACCAAAAGATGGTTCTCCAGCTTCCTTTCCACGCTCCCTCCCCTAAAGAATGCAAATCATCCCAAGGGTCCCTCTTCCCCTCAACTGCTTTCTCTTCCCCTCGGAGAGGGGGGTTTAACAGGACCCAGGGAATGAGGGAATGACAGGAGTCCTGTGCAAGCCTTTGTCATAAGGTCGGCATGTGATATTTGGGACATACTTATGCTAAAAAAAAAATTCTAAGAAAAATTCTTCAGCATTTATCTGAGCATCCTGTATTTTTAATTGCTACATCTGGCAACTCCACTTCTGCGTGGATTGTTGCGAAAATAGTTAGAAAACTGTGCTAAATCAGAGGCCCTGTAAACTTTTCTTGTAAAGGGCCAGATACTAAATATTTTCGACTTTGTAGTCTATACAGTCTCTGTCACAACTACTCAACCCTACCACTGTAGCAGCCATCAACAATTCATAAATGAATAAGCATGATTTTATTGACAGGGGCACCTGGGTGGCTCAGTCAGTTCTCTTGAGTTTGGCTCACACAGGGTCCTGAGATCGAGCCCCGTGTTGGGCTCTGTACTCAGCACAGAATCTGCTTGTCCCTCTCCCTCTGCTCCTCCTCTCACCTCAAATAAATAAATAAATCTTTTTTAAAAAAAAAACTTTAGGGCGCCTGGGTGGCTCAGTGGGTTAAAGCCTCTGCTTTCGGCTCAGGTCATGATCCCAGGGTCCTGGGATCGAGGCCCGCATCGGGCTCTCTGCTCGGCAGGGAGCCTGCTTCCTCCTCTCTCTTCTCTCTCTGCCTGCCTCTCGGCCTACTTGTAATCCCTCTCTCTCTGTGTCAAATAAATAAATAAAATGTTTAAAAAAAAAAACTTTATTTACAAAAACAAGCAACAACAAACATTGCCTACCCCTTGACCAAGTTAGGGCCTCTAGATTCCTGGCTACCTTCAGAGGTATTGTGAGGGTAAGAGTGGCCTAGACCCAAGTTCTCAAGTGTGAAAAACAGAGATAGACCGATCAAAATCATTGCATGTAATGTACACCAGTAATTCCGAGGGGCTGTGCACGGGTGCGTGCATGTGAACCAAAGCGGGTCAGTGCCTCAGGAAGCATGCACGTCTAGAGTAGTTTGGAGGCACCTAGGCCTTACAAAGTCCTGCTCAGACCCTGTGTGAAGAAATACAGATTCTATGTCTGAGGTCCCTAGGGGACAGCATGTGCCCTGTAAAGACAAAAATGCACAGGCAACGTTGTGAAGTCAGATAGAAAGTACAGAGGCCGAGGAAAGCAAAATGCTCCCTCAGAAGGCCTCCGGGTGAAGCTAAAGCTGTTGGTGTTCATTCACCTGATGCACAGGACGCAGAAACCCGTGGAAGCTATCTGTGAGCGTCTGTGCACGTGTGGGTGCGGCGCGCACACCAGCTATCCCAACACATGGGCAGCAACTGAGGAATCTGCATGGTGGGCTGAAATCAATAAATCCAACAGTAATAGCCATATGAGTTACATTTATATCGACGTTCTTAATGACCTTAGACTATCCCTGTATGCTTTTTATTATTATTATTATTATATGCCCCAGGGGTACAGGTCTGTGAATCATCAGGCTTACACATTTCACAGCATTCACCAAAGCACGAGCCCTCCTCCATGTCCGTAACCCATCCACCCTATCCCTACCCTCCCACCCCCCAGGAACCCTCAGTTTGTTTTGTGAACCCTATATGCTTATCAAAGGCAATTCTATGGTTTAAAATCACAGCTCGAATTCTGCTTCCAACCAAAACCACATCTAAAAGGGCTGACCAATCAAAAGCCTTAAATCCAATCAATTCGCCACAGCACAGGAAATGGTAATGTGTCTGGGGGGCATGGTGCAAGATAAGGGCAAAGAATCACATAAGCAACAGACGATAGCGGGCCATGTGAAGGATTTTGACACGCACATATGTCTTAAGACACGTAAATCATCACTGAAGTGTTTTAAACAAGAGAATGACAGGACCAGATTTGCGTTTTTGAGACTCTCACTCTGGCTGTAGTATAGAGAACAAATTGGAGGGTGGTAGGGACCAAAATGGTTACAGGAGGCTTAAGCCCTGGTCTAGGCACAAGATGAGGTCAGCTTGGTCTAGATTGGGGTAGTGATGAAGGAAGGATATGGATAGACTTGAGAGAGATTTAGAAGATGAAACGTACAAATTGGTGATGGATATGGGGAATTAGGTAGGGAAAAGTGTCAAAACAACTTGTCAGGTTTCTGATCAGCCTAAGGGGATGGTAGGTGGAGCCATTCATTTAGATAGGTAATGGGGAAGAGGACTAGATTTAAGGGAAAGATCATGAGTTCGAAGAAGATGAGGGCTAATAAGTATCCATCAGACTCCATGATTGAAGATCACTGGGGATCTTGGGAAGAGTCATTTCATCGCAGTGATGACACAGAAGCTGGGCTGGAGAGAGTTGAGAAGGGAGGAGAAGGTGAGAAACGGGGAAAGACAATTATGGCAAGAAAAGAAGCTGGGAAGACAGAGGACAGGTAGCTGAAGGAGACTGTGGATCAAGGGAGGGTTTCAGGGACTTAACAGGCAGAACTGCATCTATCTGTGGAAAGAGTCCTATTTCTGGTATAGAAGAATCAGTTTCTAACTGACCAACACTCTCACGGATAACACCAATACATTCTGGACAACATTCGAAACAAACCAACCAACCAAAGAAAACCAAACAAACCAACCAACTACATGAGGACCATTGGAGAGTGAATCCGTGTAGGTAGATTTTGGTGGGGATTCAAAGTATAAAAGAAAAACCAACATGAGATGAGTTCCTAATTTTTTGTGGATTGTCCCTGTGTTGGCCACAGTCACATGCAGCAGAGGATGGCTATAATTCTGGTAGAAATCCCACTGTCTCTTGGGCAGAGGAGCCAGAGGATAGAGCCCCGAGCAATCAAGGTTGCTGAAGAGTGGGGGGTGAATCCTAGAAAGAGGAAAGGAAAGAGCCAGAGAAAAGGAACACATATTTCTCTGCCTAAACTCTGCCCAAGTGTTTGGCTTTTGGTTGAACCACATACGAGCAGGGAATCCCAGCTAAAGATGAAAGAACCAAACTGAGACTTGAGCAATTGCCTGCTGCAGGTAGGAAACAGTCTGTAGTTTGTAATCAAGTTAATTGCTTGCTAAGAGAAAAAAAATCTGTGCTTTTCTGAGCAATAAAATAGAATCCAGAGTCTCTTCAACATAACCTTTAAAATATTCAGGATATGATCCAAAATCACTCAACATACAAAGAACCAGGAAAATGTGACCCATTCTCAAAGGATAAGCAGGCAACCTATGCCCATCCCAAGATAACTCAGATGTTGGAATGATCAGACAAGAATTTCAAAACAGCTACTATAACTCTGCTCTGGGATATAAAGAAAAATGCATTTATAATAAACAAACAGATAGGAAACCACAGCAGAAAAATAGAAAATATAAAAATATAAAACTTTTTATAAAAAAGAAATTATTAAAAAGAATCAAATGGAAATTTTTTTTTAATTTTTAGGAGAGAGAGAAAGTGCGAGCGGGGCCAGGGGGGAGCAGAGGACAGGGAGAGGGAGAATCTTAAGCAGACTCCATGCCCAGCACTGAGCCCAGCATGGGCCTCAATCTCACAACCCCGAGATCATGACCTGAGCTGAAATCACAAGTCAGACACTTAACCAACTGATCTACCCAGGGGCCCCTCACATGCAAATTTTAGAACTAAATATCTGGATTTTTTTTTTTAATTCACTGGTTGGGCTTAATGGCCAAAAAAGATCTCAGTGGAAGGAGAAAATGAACTTGAAGATAAGTCAATAGAAAGTAACCAAACTGAAAGAGAGAGAAATAACTAATATATAGGTAATTGAAGTCCCAGAAGAAGAAGAGAAAATGGGGTGGCAAAAATATATATATTTAAAAGCTTATGGAGAGGATCCAGTCAAGAGGAAGAGGTTGAATATATGGGAAAGATAAGAGACCACAAATAGTAAAAGCTTTTATAGAATAAGAGAAGGGATGAAATCCAAGGTCTAAGTGATGAGATCTGGCCAAAGCAGAAAAAATGAGAACACTTGCATCACAACAAGAAGGAAAAAATGATCAGATGGGAGCAAACGTAGGCGGATTTGTGTCCTAGATGGGACTTTCATCTGATGGCTTCTATTTTCCTTCTAAAGAGAGAGGCTGAGAGGCAGAGACAAGTTTGTTTGCTGCAAGTGCAAGCGAAAGGAAGGACCAGAGGGTTGAAATCATCACTGTGGGAGAGTGAGATCATCACAGACACTTACAAGTGTTCTCTGGGTGTATTAAGGGCTTGTTGGAACATAGTCACCATGAATTTATGCAGAACCAATATGCCCTATTGTGTGACTTTCCCAGAGGCTGCCTGAATGCAAGCATGCTGGTTTGGGATAGTTAGGTTCATCACAGCTGGGGCTTTGCCAGATGGGTGTGACCAAATGACAGAGGATCAACATTAGGCATCAACCTTAACACGAAGCTTGATAAGGAGAACAGGAAAAAAGTAAGAGGGCTGATGGGGTGGGGGTAATCAGAGAGATCAGCAGAGCAGAGGGGCTGGTGAGGGGCAGTGATAGCCATGGCGGCAGCCAGCAGACAGGAAAGAAGGTAGGGGTCAGAGACAGGCAGCCCGACTCTCTGATTTTGAACCAGTTCCCAGAGATGCCAAAGCCCCAGCTGTGACGTGGAGGTGGGTGGCTTGAAGAGAAAAGAGTTGGCCTGTAAAGAGAAGAAAATCAAGAAACCGAGAGAGCCCAGGTGACCTACTGAAAATGTCACCCAAACCTCTTAACTCTAGGAAACTGAGGGCTGCTGGAGGTGAGGGGAGTCGGGGGATGGGGTCACTAGGGTGATGAGCATTAAGGAGGGCACGTGGTGAAATGAGCACTGGGTGTTGTACACAAGTAATGAATTACTGAACTCTACCTCTGACACTAAGGATCTACTATATGTTGACTAATTGAGTTTAAATAAATAAAAATTTAAAAAAAAACAAAAAGGAAAGGAAAGGAGAGGAATGGAGTGGAGAGGAGAGGAAAGGAAAGGAAAGGAGAGGAAAGAAGAAAGGAAGAAAGGAGGGAGGGAGGAAGGAAGGGGGAGGGAGGGAGAAAAGAAAGAAGTAAGGAAGGAAACTTCTCTAGAGACCTATAATGTTTCAGGTCTGGGTCTAACCTAGTCTTCAAAATTCTCCAGGGATGAAGCTGCACAGTCTTAAGTGGAACAAACACAAATCCTTTCTACAGAAATACAAATCCTGGGCGCCTGGATGGTTCAGTCAGTTAAGCATCTGCCTTCAGCTCAGGTCATGATCCTGGGGTCCTGGGATGGAGCCCCCCCCATCAGGCTCCCTGCTNGTGGAGGGAGGGAGGGAGGGAAGTTCACCCAAACCAACACTGAATTCACATAGGAT
Source organism: Ailurus styani (assembly GCA_002007465.1). Lineage (NCBI taxonomy): Eukaryota > Metazoa > Chordata > Mammalia > Carnivora > Ailuridae > Ailurus > Ailurus styani. The sequence goes on along the minus strand of LNAC01000241.1, from coordinate 1,318,108 downwards.
GAGAGGAGAATATGAGACAGATGCTGAGATCTTCGAAGAATGAGGGACCAGAGGGTCAGTAAATGGCAGAGGCTCTCGAGGGGAAGAAGGTGGCATTGCCAGATGGTGAAGACTCAGAACAATGGTCTGTGGGAAATGGGAAGTAAGAAAAAACCAGCCCCCCAGCATCCCAGCTCTTACAAGGTGCTGCAGAAGAACAGAACCGGCCACCAGAGGGCGACAAAAGCAGCTGTGTTTGTGGGTGTGTTACTTACCCATTGCCATACAACTCGTTACCCCAGACCAAGTGCTTTCAGGGACAAGCCCCCATTATGACCTCCCACGTTGTATGCATCAGTCCCAGCAATGTCGCTGGGCCCTGTGCTCTCCGAGGCTGCAGCAGGGTGTTGGCCAGATTGCCATCTGGTGGCTCGACTGGGGAAGAGTCTGCCTCCGAGCTCACTCAACTGTTGTGAGAGTGCATTTCCCGGTAACTGTGTGGCTGAGGACACTGGCTGCTGGAAGCCATCCTCAGCTCTTAGAGGCTGTCCTCAGTGCTTGGCCACTCGGGCTTTCCCAATGTGGACACGATTTCATCAGACCAACAAAGAGAGTCTCTTAGAACAAATCTGTTAGCGAGACAGAGTCCCGTATAACATAACCTAATCACAGATGTGACCTCCCATCACGTCTGCCACATTATGTGTTAGAAACACAGGGGCCCATGCGTTCAAGGGGAGGGTATCACACAGAGGTGTGAACACCGGGAGTCACGGATCATGGGGGCACCATCGGGTCTGTTCTCCACACAAGGGAAGGGGATATGGGATTTGTGCAAGTCCCTATGGGGCTAAACGGTGGATGGAGGTGGGCAGCCAGGAGGCAGGAGCTGGATCGGGGCAAGAAATGCTGAGCACTTGGGGGTGAGGGTTTGGCAGAGGATGGATGGCGTGACAGGAAGAGGAGTTTAGACTTTGAGTACAAGTTGATGGAATTTGGGTTCTCTGCCTTTCTCCATCCTGTGAGCTACGGAAGCCAAATCGGCGTACTTACAAAAATATGTTGTGTCAAATAGGTTAACTTTGCTAAATATATATTGATTCTATTTTCTCCAGAAGTCTGGCCTCTTTAAAGAGCAGATGGTTGAGGCACATACACTGAGACAGCCTGAAAGGAGTCTTAAAGATAACAGGGAGAAACCAAGTGACAGCCCTATTTCCAGGATAAAAGGCAGAGGAGGGCCAGAAGGCAAAGCCTGCTCTGGAGAAAGGAAGAGCCTGAAGCTGACACTTGGAAATTGGAATCAAGCCTAGTGAATTCAATAGAGTTGGGTGAAATGAAATTGTGTGACTGTCAATAAAATGACCAGAGGATGATGGTTGATAAGACACTCAGGGATCGCAAAAGAGACAAGGAACACATTTGCAGCCCTACCGGAGCCCCTGGGATCCAAGTCAGTACACGTTCATTTACGACATGGAAAGGTTCATTCATATTATAATTAAAATATACATAGCACGACATGTTAAGGTTGTTTTGAAGGAAGCAGCAGCAGCTGGTAGCTAAAAGCTGGTAGTTTAAAGGGGGAAAATAAAATGAACGCCTTTACAGAATATATATTTCTAAAGGACTTAGCAGGGTTGGCGTTACATCGGACAAATAAGTGTGAACTCATCTTCTGGCTCTCTCACTAGAGGACGAGAGGTGGGAACCGCTTCTCGCCTGCAGTTCTCATATGGATAATCTGATTTTCACCAGGAGTGCCCAGACATTGGTCCCTAATAACATTCACCACTTACAGAAACCAGGGCTCCTTGGAAAGTAGCTGACACTGTACCTCCGTGCAAGATAAAGCAAAGCAGGCCTGAGACTGCTAGATGATGCCAGAAGCATGTTAGCTTCAAAAGATATTTAGGAAAAGGACACAGCAAAGGAAGGAGGGAGGGAGGGAGGAAGGAAGGAAGGTTGTGAGAGTCTGAGTATCAGAAAGGAAACAAATGTCTGTGAGAAGTCCAAGTTCATTGTGATATTGAATGTGGGTTATTCTAAAAAATAAAAAAAAGTATATGTGAGTTCCCCAAAATGTCAACTATTCAATGTGCATACCATAACCACGTTTTGGTCAATAATTAAGCTGTGGATTTCTTTCTTGTTTTTTTAAGATTTTATTCATTTATTTGACAGAGAGCAGGAGAGACAGAGAGAACACAAGCAGGGGGAGCAGCAGAGGGACAGGGAGAAGCAGGCTCCCCGCTGAGCAGGGAGCCTGGTGCAGGACTCAATCGCAGGACCCCGGGATCATGACCTGAGCAGAAGGCAGGCGCTTAACTGAGCTGTGGCTTTCTTGTACCTGTATCAGGCAGTGCGACTTAAGGGACGTCCAGGGGTGAAAGATGCACAGGTTGTACTTTCTTTCTTTAGGTGAAGGCTGGATGGATTTTGTGATCGTGGCCGGCAAAATTTGACCACAGGAAGTCACCCCCATAGGTGATTATCTCGCTGGGTGAAATTCTTTTAGAAGGCACGTCCTGGCCGCATCCGCAGACTGGCCCAGTCTCCAGGCGACGCTCCGATCTGTAACAGGACGGCAGCTGCAAACAAGGAGTTCACAGCCCTCGTCTGTAAGTGTGTACGAGCCCTAAACCTTCGCCTCAGTCATCTCAGCCCAATCTGCCTTCTTCGCCTGGCTCGAGGCTTGGAGCTCAATATACGGATGGTGAACGGTGCCAATGCATACGGACACTTTTGTGGTGGGTCTAAGGGTGTGTCGTTGGAATAATCTGTGTTCTTTCTGTCATGTTTGGAACTTTAAAAATTTAGTAGAAAATTTTTGTATTTCTTTATTTAAAAATTCACATAACAAAATTAACCATCCACCATTTCAAAGTGTATAACTTGTGTCTGCTTTTTAAGGTGTTGGAAAAGTATGTAAGTGTGTGACATGCTGGACTTGAGATGTTGATTTCATAACTTAGGCGGATTAAGTTTGGTGATTAAATGCTTAAATAAATCTGATTAGATCGCCAAGTTGAGACTTACTATGTTTCATGAATGAGTGTCTAAGTTCTTAGTGTTAAATGCTTGGGGTCTAAGATTTTGTTAGATTCGTAAGTCTGCCTTGTTAGATTTTTGAAGTGCTTAATTATAGCTTAAACGGTTGGAGCTAATTTAATCAATCAAATTTGTAAGCGATAGTAAATGTTTAGAGAATCTATGGGCTAACTGAACATTAATCCAAAAAACCAGTAAAAGATTGAACGTGAAAACACTAGCTTTATGAACAAAATAGCAAGATTTGTCAGTCGAATGTGAGTTAATAAAATCAGGCTTTAAAATTTACAACTTTAATCAGTTGAAAAGCATTAAAATATACAAATAGCTTTATTCTTTTCCATGCATAAAATTTCCCCTCGGACAATAAAAACTCTACTCATAGTGGCTTTAGCGGTTTACAAACTAATACAAGATATAGAACGGCATTTATTTGTTGAAATGTTGACAGTTGCAGATAATTCCAGGTATTAGAGGTCAAGTATTACAAGGAAGGCCACTTTTTTGACTTTAGTTTTCTTGTATTCTATTTGTCTTTTACTATTTCATTTACAGTAACTAACTTTTACGAGCAGTGAATATGGTGGTCAAATACAGCCTCCCGCAGGAAAGGAAGCCCCGCAGACCACCCCACACTCCCACCTCCCAGTCCCTCTCCGAGAGGAATTACTGTGGCCCGGCCACCGTCTGGGCATGGAGCTCTTCTCTGCTCCTGGTCAAAGTCCAGCCTATGATTCCCCAAACTTTAACGTGCCTAGAAATCCGGGGCAGACTTGGATTCCAGACGACTGGGATGGGTGGGGTGAGAATTTGCATTTTCACTGAGCTCCCCCCGAAGCCCTTCGTGTGGGTGAGCAGGCGCGGATGTGGCTCTTTCCAGCGGTCCCAGGTACCTAGGGCTCTCTCTCTCCCCATCTCTCAAGTAAGGGGTTTTCCCTGTGGACCGAGCAAAGCCTTTTGCTCTCCTGCAAGGAGCAGGGCCCAGGGTCCCTCATCTAAGAAGGCATTGAGACAACTGCCTTCTCTTGGTCCTAAGTCTGGCACCCCCTCCTCGGATCTCTGGTGTGTGACCCGCCCTCCACACAGAGATCAGATCCAAGACTCTCTGGGAATGGCCAGTGGGGGCAGGAGTGAGGGGGAGCACAGAACAGGCCTGATGCTATTTTGCTGATTTTTGTGATTCCCTCCCACCCCCACTAGCTTGTAAGGTCTTGGAGGACTGGCACTTTGATTCTTTTTTTTTTTTTTAAAGATTTTATTTATTTATTTGACACAGACAGAGAGATTACAAGTAGGCAGAGAGGCAGGCAGAGAGAGAGGGGGAAGCAGGCTCCCCGCTGAGCAGAGAGCCCGATGCGGGCCTCGATCCCAGGACGCTGAGATCATGACCTGAGCCGAAAGCAGAGGCTTTAACCCACTGAGCCACCCAGGCGCCCTGGTACTTTGATTCTATTCACCGCTGTGTCCCCAGGAGCTGGAATAGGGTCAGACACATCCTAGGTGCTCGCCGTTTATGGCATGAATGAAGCCTGTTTTGGCTCTAGGCCATTCAAACCCTCTGGAATTTGACATTGGGGTCTAAGTCTTACAAAGATGAAGACAGTGGTAAGTGCCTTGCTTCGCCTCTTTTGGGCATACACCTCCCCTGGGGAAGGAGGAGTGTGGCCAAGGGCAGGACTGGAGTCTCCTGGTGCCCCTTGTCATAATGCCATCTCAATGCCACATCCATCTCTGGTCCAGACACGGGTTCCACAGAGCTCAGGCCAGAGGCCGAGCGCTCTGAGCCCAAGGCCAGGGGAGGGCCGAATCAGGGGCCGACAGAGCAGAGGGCTGACGGAAAAACCCCCGAGGCCCAGAAGGCTGCAAGGAGAATGGGATGAGTTGCCAAACTCCAGAGAGCAGAAGCAAGTATCAAAGCCAGGGACTGCGGCCAGGAATCCAAGGTCCAGTGAGATGAAGAGCGAGAGCAAGTGGGCCGCCTGGAACTGGGGAGCGGCCGAGGGCTTTCCCTCGGGCAGGCATGTGAGGCTTGCTTTCATGTGCCTCCGGGAGCCGGGCTAGGGTGGGGCAGTCAAGGTTAAAGGGGGCCATGGATGGGATGGTCAGAATGGTATTTCCCGAGGGCTCTTCGGGGCCTTAGGGCTGGGGCTGCAGAGCAGCACGTGGTCTTAGAAGTCACAAGGCTGCTTTCAAATCCCAGCTTCTACTCGCAGGCTGCATCACCTGCAGCGAGGCACCTACAAGGCATCTGACCTTGCCGTGCGGAAGGTGCAAACCCTGAATCAGCTAAAAATCCGTGTATCCCCGGCAATCTCGGGACTGGTGGGGATTTAGAGAGAGAAATTGGAAAGAAGTCAGAAAGTCGTTTACTGAAGAGGAAAAGCAGAAGGCGAGATTCACGCCAAAACTTCAGAAGCTCAGAGCCCGGCCTCTGAAGAAGAGAGGCTGCAAAGAGCAGCAGATCCCTTTGATCCAGAGACATTTCCACGGTCCCAGGACACTCAGCGGACTTGGTCTGAACGCCTGATTGCTACCTGATTACTTCCAAAATGGGATCGCTAGCAGGCCAGCTGGCCGAGCACACTTTCCCCGGGGTTGATGCTTGTCTAATTTTTACCGCCTTTGTTCTCCACCGTCTCCTGTACTCCACATCATCCCTCTAGAAATAGAAGTATTTCCTGAAAAGGTGAGGAAGCTTTGATTGTGGCACCAAATAACTCCTTCTCCTGGTGCGGGGACCTCCAGGGCCAGCTGCCAACAATCCCCCCAGCGTCGGGCAAACCCTGGGGCAGAGCCTCCCATGCGTCCATCTCCTGCTCTCCACCTGCATCCCTGTGCCCTGGTCAGGAAGCTGGAAGATGCAGGCTGAAGTATATGACCACAAGTCAGTGACCAGGTGACTTGAGTCAGTGGTTTCCCTGAGCCTCTGTTTCTTCATCTGTAAAAATAGTCTGCAGAATCATAATGGAGCCGCAGACACCAAGCGTGGCAGCGTGTCTGAAAGTGCTCTTTCCTGACAGTATTATTGCTGTGGTGGTTGCTGCTCTGGCTGTCCACGCGTCAACCACAATGCCTCTATGTTTGTTGCCAAATCCAATGGTATATCAGAATTCAGTTTGGCTGCTGATTACAAAAACAAACACAAAGTAAAAGTTACTTAAAGAAGACAGTTGAAAAAAAAAAAAGAAGAAAATAGTTGATTTCTCTTTCGTCCGAAATCTGTCCACAGTTGTTATGGTGCTCCGTGGTATCAAAGATCCAAGATCCTTTTATCTTGTTGCTTTATCATGGGTAACTTCCATTCCTGAGGTCATCTCATGGCCCAAAATGGCTGTAGGAGATCCAGCCATTACATGACAATCCAGTCAACTGAGAAGAGCTCAGTAGAGCATGCCTCCTCCCTTTTAGGGTACTTCTGGAAGGTGTAGCTCTTGTTGGCCATCCTAGACACAGGGCCACATCTAGCTGCAAGGGAGACTAGGAGATGGGGTATTTATTCTGAATGACCATGTGCCCAACTAGGACTCAGGAAGAAGGGGAAGCTAGGGAGTCTCTACCAGAAAAGGTCATCTCTCATCTTCATCTTAATCTACCTATCAGCAGCATTTCTGCACTCCCTGTGAAAATACTTTCTTTCCTTCACTGCTGAGAAGGAGACCAAACCTTCCCACTTTTCCTCCTCCTCTCTGCTGCCCTTAAATGTTGGAGTGACTCAGGGCAGTCCTGGGACACCCCTTCCTTCTCTGTCCATACTCTCCTCCCAGGTGAGCTCATCTAGTCTCAAGGACCTAAATGCCAATCCAGGTGCCAGGAAATCCCAAATCCAGCCCTGGCCTCTCCCCCTAATTCCAGAATCATATATACAGCTGCTACTTGCCATCCCCACTCGGTGTCTCAACCTCCACTCCTCTCCACCCGCAGACTTGCTCCTCCCCAAGTTTCTCCCATCACAGTAAATGGCATCAGTGACTTTGGTCAGGGAATATGGAGTTGATCTTAATTCCTCACTTTTCCTATACCCCCCACACCCACACCATCAGGAAGTCATAGCGACTGTCTTCAAAACACGTCTCAAGGTCCACTTGTTTTTACGTGCACCTCTGTGCTCTAGTCCAAAACGCCCCCATGTCTCCCCAGATCACCACAGTAACCTCCTGACTGGGCCTTCCTGCTTCCCCTCCCGCCTCCTATTCCCTATCCTCACACGGCAGAGTGAGATTTTAAATAAGCAAATTGGGACAAAGGGGTTGATTCAACACAGGCATCTACTATGTTCCCTCCGCAAACTCTTCTAAGATGACCATAAACATATTTTATAACGGATGTATGTTACAGAACAAAGAGTGCAGGGGAGGGAATAATAGTAACAAAAATTCAGAAGGTGGTAAACAGAAAGGTGAGTGCCAAGTGATTTAGCAGACCTAAGAAAGCGGAATCCTCGCCCAGACAAAGCCAGAAAGGAACAGGACTTATACCAGCGAATCCCCCAGTCAAGACTGGATGGCACCAGTTATCTCTAGAAGTGGAGGTAAAGAGAGGAGGACTCAAATTCAGTTCAAGAAGAGACAGATGCCCCAAATCCTCTCCTTGACTCCGTGAAGCCACAGGACGGGCCCCACAACCAGGCAGGAGCTGGCAGACGGTGACAGGGAGGGGCTCTGGGCTGGCGCGCCAGGTCCAGAAGCAGAAACAGGGCATGATGGAAGTGTCCATAGTGACACTGAGACGTCCTCGGCACTCTTTGGCCACCGGGTTCCCGGAACGCTGGGGGCCGGACAGTTCACCCCAGTGAGAAGCTGGAGGGACCCTTCCCCCGGAATCTGACCAGATGAGGAACACCCTACAGAAATCCACCTGCCAACATCAGAATTTCCGGAAGGCCAGAGAATGCAGCCCAGCCGAGACATGTGCCTGGGGGCGGGGGGTGGGGCGAAGGTGGATCAGAGCCGCCTAGGGGCTGTGGGTGCCCCTCTGAAGTATGGACATCCGAGGGGGGCTGGCTTGAGAGGAGGCTCAGCTACGGGCATCAGAGAGCAAGCGCACCACGAGAACTGCAGCCGGGAGGAAATGCATCAGGCCAGGAGATGAACCACGGCACTGACACCTCTGCTGGCCTCAGGAGGTCAGTGTGGACACGGCCGCCCACCCCAGGAACACGAACAGCAGATCCCCAGGGCGCGCGCGGCCCTTCCCGCTGCTCCACGCGCCCAGTCCCTGGAAATAGGGGCTCCCCTCCCTAGGTCTTCACATGGCTGGCTCCCATCCCCTCAGAGAGGCCTTCGACAGATGCCCCCCAGCCCCCCAGCCTAACACAGGAGCACCGGCTCCTCCCGGACAGGCCCAGAGTCTTCGGGCCAGGCCACCACCGACGGTCTGCGCCCCACCGCCCCGCGCCGCCGCCCGAGAGCCACAGTGGCCCGTAGGGAACAGGGACCGTGGCTGCGTTCCAATCACATTCTATTCAGACCCTGGAACTTGAATTGCAGATTTTTTTTCAACGATTTGAAAACGTAAAAACCATTCTTCGCTTCCGAGCTATCCAAAAACAGGCAGCGGGCCGGATACGGCCAAACCCTGTTCTGATACACCATCCTGTTTTATTTTTGTCAAAGCACGGACCGCTTCCTGCCATTTTCTTGTTTACTTGCCTTTTCTCGTTGCTTTTTGTCTGCCTCCCCTGCTAGAATGGAGGTTCTCTGAGAGCAGAGCCCCCGGCATCTCCCCGGTTCCGTCAGCGCCTAGAAGAGTGCGTGGCACACCGCGTGCGCTCGGCCGTGTCTACCGTGAACCAAATGCCTGCCGCCCCACACGCGGACCCCACGCCCCAGCACCGCTGGCAGCTACTCCTAGCCCTGCCCTGCCCTCTCCCCTTTCTGTTTCCTGCTCCTGCTCCCTTGCTTCCCTTCCTCAGTCCCGAGCCGTAGGCCCCTCTATGAAGCCCAGGGCTACCTACAAACCTGAGAGCCGAGAAACACCCCCCTATGGCCGCCTGCCCTCTACGCTCCCAGAGCTCAGGAGAGGGGAGCAGGGGTGAGCCGCTGGGCCAGCCCCCAGACCCAGAGGCTGAGCAGCAGGCCCTGCCAGCAAGGCCAGGGAGAGAAGTGGGGGGAAACGGAGCTTCAGGATAACCCCCTCTGAGGGAGGCCGGCACGAGCACTCTAACTTTTCAGCATGATGTAATGGGGCTCGTGGAGACAAGGGAGCTGTCTCTCGACCAGTGTCCAGAGAAAAGGATTCCTTGGGAGAAGTCCAGTCCCCAACGTGGAGGCAGGGCCACCAGACTCCGAACACTGGTACCCACATTCCTTTAAGCTCATCCGACTCCTTGCTCGAACATATGCTCAGGCTACTGTAGTCGAGCGATCCGATTTCCCGAGCAGGAAGGAATGTCCTGGCGAGCGGACAAGTGTGGCCGTGACCGGGGCGTGGCGCTGCCCCATGCGAATTCACCCAGTGGCACTGGGCCTTAGCCATCCTGCCTGTGGGTCTGCTCGCTCTCGGGTCAAGGGCTGAGATCACGCTCCTCCCAGGCCAAGCCAGGAACCACATTCCCACCCGCCCCTGCCTGCACCTCGCGTTCTGGCCTCTCTTTAGATCCAGCGGGTTCCATGTCCTCTTGCCGTTGATGCAGGATGTAAGGCTCTGCGTGGCAGGCCCGCCATGCCACGGAAGCCGGCCCAGCACTCCTGCACTCGGGCGTCGGCACGGAATTTGCGGGAGCTGGGCCGCCTGGGCCTGGGCCTTCCCCCGCGTCTGCGGCACCCCAAGGGCTCTCGCTTCTCTCGGGAGGGACTGGGCTGGCCAGGAGGCGGCCCCCGGGGCTCGAGTCACTGCCCCCGTGGATGCGGTTCAGTGGCCGCTGCCTCTCTGGCTCCAGCCAGCCACAGCGGCTGCTCTGGACTCTGGTCACACACGGACTCTTTCAGTCCCAGAAAAACAAACCACTCGCACAAAGGCCTCTGTGTTGGTAGCAGACTTTACTGAAGATTTGGGGAGACAAAGGGGGTTACATAGCAAAAATACAAAAACTTAAAGTTGAATATTAGACATCCACGAACTTAAAAATAGAAAGACCTTTAGCCATTCTGGCCACCTGGGCTCCAGACCCGTACAACAGGGCTGGAACACCTCTCTCGTCCTCTCCCGGGAAGTAAACAGAGCCCAGTGCCAGACAGGCTCTTGCTCAGTGGCCTAGCCCACCACTGGCTCCGTGCTCCCTGTCCAGAGCCTTCCCTTGGGCCACAGTTACTTCCTCAGGTAAGAACACTGCCTTCCCCGTTCCCGAGACCTGAGGACAAAAGTCCAAGCGCCGTCTCTGTGGTGGACAGCTCCCACGAACCTGAGAGCCGAGGCCGCCTTGTGCACTCTGGGAGCCATCAGAGCAGAGCTTGGTTTTCTTCTATGAGTGTGCGAGCGTGTGCACACATGCATGTGTCTGTGTGAGTGTGTGCAGTGAGCGTGTGCATGTTCGGGGTGGAAAGAGCAGAGTCAGGGCAGGTCCGAATATGCCTAAGTGCCCACCGCTCACTGGGCGCTCACCGTGAGCTCGGACTGTCACCTTCCTCAAGCAGCAACCTCAAGTCAAAGCCATTTTATGCCCATTTCACAAGCGGGGTTACGAGGGTCTGAGAGGGTGAGCTAACCGCACAAGATCGCAGAACTCGGCGGCAGCCTGTTTGGCTTCTTGAGAATGACAGCAGCATCGACTTAAGTCTTTGGGGGAAAGCTTCTTGTTTTCACTTCTGGAGCCGACACAGCCGGTAACAGAGGAAGGGCTGGGACACAGCGACCGCGGTCCACACCTGCCCCGGAGGTAAAACCCATCCCCGCTCTACCTCACGCCCCCTCTCGGTGCAGGTCCGGCGGGGTGGGGGAGCACCCCGGGCCCCCAGTCCGGCTTCTCTGAGCTGCCTGCCTCCTACCTCCAGCCCCATCAGCACCCTGCCCACTGTCCTCCAAAGCCCACAGCTGGGGAGAGGACACAGGTGACACAGTCTGAGCGGCCTGAGCCGTGGCCGCCCCTCGATCCTTGCTCCACCAGCTTTAGTCCTGAACGGGCAGAGTGGGTGTCCACACACGCATGCACGCGTGCACGCACACACATGGGTGCTCAGCCCACCCCAAGGAAGTCCACCGGTGGCCACTGAGGCAGTCTGCTCAGCCACCATCAGACCAGAGGTCTGTTTCCACGTCCCCAGCCCAGCCACGCACCCTGCTAGCTCGGGACGTGTCGGGAGGGCCAAGGGCTCCACCCTCGTGGGCTCAGGGCCCTTACTCGCCTCCTGGCGCCCAAACGGCAGGAATCACAGTGCCTGGTATACGAGCACTCCTTCAGAGAATGTTTACTGAGCACCTGCTCTGTTCCAGACCTGGGGTTTAGTTTACAGAAAGTAACAGACCAAGGAAGCTACAGTCTTCTCCCACAAACGCTGAGTCTGGGAGGACAGACAGACTCAGGAGCAGACAATTACATATGTTTCTGTGAGGGCCCCAGCAGCCCCGGCGTCGATTTTGAAAAAAAAAAAAAAATCGAAGATTAAAAATCAAAAAGACTTACTCCCTTGCTTCAAACACTTCCAGGACCTCCCTTCACATGGAGTAAAATCTAAAGTCCTTGCCAAGCAAGGGGGTGCTGCGCTGGGGAGGGAGCTGGCTTGCTGCCCCTCCCCCCGTGCCCGTGGGGTCTGGACGGGGCTGGCCCGGGGCAGGCTCTAGCCCCTGTCGCCCGGTGCCTTGGCCCATACAGCTCTCGCTCTGCACCTGGCACACGCCCTCCTCCCTGCGCCTGCCTCGCACCCGTACCTCCCTGCCTCTCCTCAGAATGCCTTCCCCCACCTTCCCCAGGCCTGCGAGGCTTCCCCAGTGACTCTCACGTCAGCACCCTTCTCTGCCTTGAAAGCACATGTCACAGCCTCTGTGTCCTGTTACTTGCTCACTTTGTTTTCTTCCTCAATGAAATGTGGCTCCCTGAGGACCTCGTCTGTCTGGGCAGTGATCCCTTTCCAGCGCCCGGCACAGGGCAGAAGTAAATAGCTGCTAAATGAATACTCTAAGCAAGTGAGGTCACTTCTCTGTGCCCCACTTTCTGCATCTGTCAAATGGGGAGAGCACAGCACCCCTGGCTGAGGATGAGGAGAGATGACAGAGCTCCCTGTGTGCTGGGTCAGAAAGGGAAGGCCTTGCTGCACAAGGGCAGGTGTGACTCACCCTGCCGCATGAGAAGGGGTGACCGCGTGCTGGCCCCTGAAGAGCAAGTACCAGTTCTCCAGGAGACGGCGGGCACGACTGGCCAGGGGAAGCTGCAGGGCCAAGGCCCAACGGCAGGGAAGGGCGCAGGGAGTGCCAGACAAGCCTGTGAGAGCGGTGGGTCAGGTCAGGGCTCCCGCTGGCCGCCCAGGCCACAGGCCTCACTGTACCGGGGGAGAGGCGCCTACACCAGCATCCCCCACGGCTGGCGGGTCTGGAACTTTCGGCTCTAAGTACACGACTTCCCATGAGGGAACCGAGGTCAGCTCCTGAAGAGAGGGGCACTCGCCCAGCTCACACCTGGCCCCGACATCGGCCCCGCCTCGTTCCCACCATAATGCAAAGGATCATCTCCTGAACTCGCACGTGCGCCACGGCCGAGAGGCTGCTCGCACGTCCTTGGGTCGAGCCAGGCATCACGAGCTCCCCTTGCCGAAGAGCCCGCGGGGAGAGGCGGGGAGAGAGGGTGAGGCTGCGACAGTGACCGGGAGGGGCAGGAGAGCCGCACACGAACCCGCCCGTGGACACGTGAGCACGCGCCGTCTGCTCAGGCCTCCGGACCCCACGCCCCCCCCCCAGCACGTCTTTTGATGAGAGCCAACCACCCCCCCCCACCGTACAGTCACACAGCTTGGCACCAGGCCTCGCAGCAGTCCGGAGACGTTTGGTGAAAGGTGCTTTCTGAGGAGAAGAGGCAGTCCCCGCCTGTGAGGGGAGGGTCCCGGAGAGCTGGCTTCTGTCCCCATCTGGAATGCTGGCCAGCCTTTGTCCCATCTGCTCATCTAAACACTGCCCGTCCTCTAAGGGGCAGGCCCTCTCCATTGCGGCCTCTTCCCTGGATCTTCCACCGCCTGCTCTCTCCCATCTCTGAACTCCAGCTTCTGGGAGGCTCGGCCAACCCCACTTAGGAGTTCACCAATCTGACTTTTTAGACTGCAAGCTCCTGCTATTAATAATAATATATATTTATCTAACACACTTATGTGCTCGGCACTATTCTAGGCACTCCACACATATGAGGTAGGTATTCTTATTATACCCATTTTACAGATGGGGAAACTGAGGCACAGCGAAATTAAATAACTTGCCCCAAGGCCACAAAGCTAGTCATTGGCTGAGTGCCAGGATTTCAATCCTAGCTGTCTGACTCAAGCCCCTGATCCTCACCACCCTTCCCTAACACCTCCTAGATGCTGTCTGACTCACTTCTATATTCCCATAATAGCTCCCTGAGTGCTGGGCACAAAGTAAACACCTGTAGGTTGAATCTTCGTTCCCTTCTGCTCCAGGCTTCTGGAACTGTGGTTCCCATTCAGGGTGATATGAGGGCCACTAGATGGCAGCAAAGAGCCAGACCCAACCCTCCCTGAGGGAGGGGCGCATACACTAATCATATTTATTTAGTGCATCTTACACCAGGCACTTATAGACATCAGCTCTCTTCCTCACGAAGGCCTCCTAAGGTAGGTGCTACCGCCTTCCCTTTACGGAGAGTAAAGGACACCAAGGCTCAGGGAGGTGGAGAAATTTGCCCAAGGTCAGACAGCTAAGAATACCGGGACTGAAGTCAGGACCACCAAAACCCTAAGCCCATACAGTTCTCCAAGGAGAAAAACCAGGGAACCCTTCACTGGTTCCCTCGAGGCCCAGGGTGGGTTCCACAGCCCTCCTGCATCCACAGGGCGCACAGAAACTACTACTGTCTGGGGAGGGAGTGCAAAGCCCAGGCTGGCTCCGAAGCAATCGCCACCCAGGAGGCATGTCAGCGGGGAGGGAGCCCGAGGTAGGACTCACAGAACGTGAGGACTGGGTGGTCTTAGAGACCATTATAGACCATTAATGGACTGGGTGGTCCATTACAGACCTCTGACCCGCTTTCTTGGCCTTCACCCCCACAAACGATGCTGCGTGACACCAGCCTCACCACCTAAACTCCACAGGCTGGCCTCGCCGCCGCCCCTCCTGCCCTCCGTCTCAAGCTCTGGCCTATGGAACCCAGTCCCACCGGGGATGGATGAAAACTATCTAGAGAGTTCTGGCTGCGTCCCCTTCCAGCCTTTCCAATAACTGTCACCTCCACACCTAAAACCCACACCCTGGGCTGGAAGGAGCCTCCCTGTTGGCTGTCCTGCGGCCGGGGCACCAGAGGCGGCCGGGACACCGTGCACCAGTTCCTGCAGGGGCACACATGGGGATGCCCAGCACAGAGCCCCGAACGCAGCCCCTGGCCCCCCGGCGCAGCGGGCAGCACAGTGCAGGGCTCAAGCGGCAGCCAAGGGCCCGTCCCATCTGGAGCTTTGCATCTGGCGACATTCCTGGCCGAGTCCACGGGGGATCTGTGGGGCTGCTTTTGGCCTGCTTCCCAGTCTGCCCCCCTTCTCCCGAAGTCCCTCCCGAGGCTCAGACAGCCAGATCAGGTCCTGGGAAAATACACACCATCTTGGGTTTATTTGGGGTTGGGCATCGCAGGTTCAGGCAGTTCCTGGCTAGGAAGAGTCAGGACCTCTCCGCTCTCCTGGAACTTCAGGCCCCTGCAGATCCCCTCCCCACGTCCCTGCACACACGCCGTCTCTTCCCCCCTCCCTGCTCCCTGAGTCTCTTATTCTTTCACCAGCCGGTAGATGTGGTGCTGAGCCCCGTGCTCGCTGGCTGACACCTCGAAGACGTACGCGATGCATAGCAGTGTCTCCTGCGTGTCTCTGTTGGTGACCACCTGCCATGGACGAGACAGAGGAGAGTTAAAGCCCCAGACAGGGCCGCACCCCGCCACACACCTGTAGCGCACCTGTCCCCACACACGCACCTGCAGGATGGTGAAGTTCTCCAGCACGCTGTTCATCATGTACTTCTCGGGCAGGTGCTTCAGCTTATGGATGAAATTGATCATGTACTCACAGAGCGGGGACCGATGAATGCGGTAGGAGTAGTGGCCGTTCTCATAGCGGGCATACTCTGTCTGCAGGACCCAGGGGGCAGTGGGGGCTTAGAATCTCTCTGGACCACTTCCAGCCCTGGCCCAGCTCTCTGGGGAGGCTCCATGACCCACTCACTGTCCACCTCCTCCATCAGTGACGGGCAGACCAGGTCGAGGAGGAGGGAGATCAAAGACATGAGCGCAGTGGCACCAGGCAAGATGGGACAGAGCAGTGACTCTGTCCTGGCGGCACGCGAACTCAGGCTAATGGGCACGATGAGGGCATGGGAGCAGGTGCCATCTGAGCCACACTGCTGGGCTGCACCGATGTCAGTCTCCCAGGTGCCACTACGATACTCTAGCTATGCAGGACACTGCCGGTGGAGGGTGCACGGGGTGACAACTGCACTGCATGTGGAGCCGTAATTATCTCAAAATAGACATTTAATTAAAAATAACTCAAAAAGCATTTTATGAACTACTACTGCTGCGGAAACTGGTGCGTTTCCACAGTCCCTGTATGACCGCAGGGGCCACAGGGCTGAGAAGCCCAGGGCTGGGCACAGTCTCTCCCCTGGCATCGGGTTGTGTTGGACATGCGGTGGGTTGCCAATAACTGCCAGACGTGTGAGGGGGAGAGCTCACCGACTCAGACAGATCTGGGGAAAGAGGTGGGGACAAGGATGAAGGGCAGCCTGAGGCAGGGAAGGGCCTGGTTTCACAAACACAGGGTGGGGGAGGGGGCGATCCTACCTCCACTTTCTCTACCACCTGCTTGCCAAAAGAGCAGACCTTGGTGGAACACGTGATTATCATGTTCTCCGGACTCTCGTACTGGCTGGAGACCCCATAGAAGGAGCTGCCCTCATCCTCGATGTTGGTGTTGAGGTCTGCCTGGAGGAAGACACAGGGAAGACAAGTGGTGGACCAGTGAGTCAATAGGGGCCTTGCTGGGGGTGGAGTTGAGGAGAACTCTGGGCCCCCCATCCAGGTTCTAGGGCCAGGAAGACATCAGGAGGGCCTGAAAAGAACTGGTAGAGTAGGATCTTGGAAAGCTTCCACCCTTCCCCACACCCAGGCCTGGTGTAAAGTCAGGGTGTGTTGCCTAAACAATGAAAAAGGAGAACACTGTAGTCTATGTTAGTCGCAGGCCTCGGCTACCCATTTAGGCACCAACACACCCAGCAGGTGGGGCCCCCAACTTTGTCTTTAGGACTTCAAGTTTTATAGTCTAAGGCTTTGCTCTTGTTAAACTGCAAACATCTGAATCTATATCAGTCATTTCTATTTTAGTATGAATTTGTCAGATCCTTTCCAGAGTCAATTTTGATGGTGCAGTAAGCGTGGGAACAGAAAGCCAGAACGGGAGACTGGCGGAGGGGAGAGTGGGAGGGGGTGCTGGGACTACTCTATGTCTCATCCTCCAGTCCAGCTGGTCACTGGACCCTGCCAGTGCTCTTTTGGAAATGGCTCTGGGGGCTGGCCTCTCACCCATCTCTACGGCATTACTGAGTCCAGCCACCCTTGACCTTCTCACATCTCTGTTGCAGCCTCCAGACGAATCCCCCCTCCACTGCCAGTCTTCTTCCCTTCGGTTCATTCTCTAACTTCTCTGAGAGTTCTCTTCAAAAAAACAAGTATAACTGCATCCCTCCATGGTTAAAACCCACTCACTGACCCCTTGCTGTCAGAGAACCTGATGCTCACTCCCCAGCCTGGTCTGGGAGCCCCTGGTCCCCTAGATGAGCTTCCTGCTGCTCCCCAACATACATCTTTTCTTCCTCTGCTGACAGCAGAGCCTAAAGTGCCTCCTGCTGACAGCGGAGCCTAAAGTAAAATAAAGTTGGGTTGATTTGAAATTTTCCTCTTAGAAAATGTGGGTTAAGACTCCCGATTTCACACACATCCCCTGCAAGAGAGGTGGAGCAGGATCTCGGCTTCAGTGTGACCAGTAAGGCTCCCTGACAAGAGGCCCGGCCCAGCCCCACACAGCTGACAAGTGACGAGACGCAGGTCTTCAGGCTCCCACACCCGCACTTAGCTGCGTCCGGCAGAGTTACAGGAGAGGGAGGGAGAGGCTAGATGAGACAAGTCCGCACCTTGGCAGCTCTCAGGCATACACTGTGCTTCTGAAGCCCAAAGCCAGTCAGGGGTCTCCAGCCCCAGAACTTCAATGAATCACCCCATCTGAGACAGGGCTTACTAACAGCTAGACTTAGGACTCAGAACAAATGCACAGATCTAAAAAGGCTTAGTCTGAGGGTGCAGTCTCTCCTCCCACCCACACAAGCAGCCTGAAATCACCGCCAGGCTGGACCCAGAGTGCAGCAGCCCTGCAACGCAGAAGCTCTGGACGCGGGTGAAGAATCTGACACCAAAGCCTCCTCTGTGCAAAAATAAGGGGCTCCCCAGAACCCCCGAAGATTCTGGCACCATTCAGAGCCAGGCACCAGGCAGTTCTGTTACCGGCCATTAGGGGATGCTCGGTCATTGCGTTTCTCTCCTTTGGGGAAAGAAGTTTTCCAAGAGCAAGAACATTCTCTAGACTTCTCTAGACTTCAAGGTCTTACAGCACAATAGAAATATTATGTAGCCACAAAATATGTTGAGAAGGGCCTGTGTTTACTGTTGTGAACTGATGACAACTGCTGAGTGAAAAAAAAAAGCAGGTTATGGAACACAATGAGGATATGTTACTTTGGTGATGAGAAAGAGAAAATAGGCTGTTTTCATGCTGAACAGAATGGCATAGGTTTAGTGCACTCTGTGATGGTTTTAATGAAGCCACTAGAAAGACAGAAAAACAAGCAAGTACAGCTACACTCAAGTCAAGGCTTAGCCTCTGAAATAAATAGCAGCGTTGTAAACACACAGCATCCCAGCCTTGCTGGCCTCTGTCTCTGTGGGTGCGGACGGAGTGGGGCAAGCAGAGGGTGCCCGAGTCCCAGCCGGGGGAACCAGGCCTAGCTGGGTTGGGAATTAAGGGCAGCTGGAACCAGAGCAAGGCCTTCCAGTGAAGTACAAGGTGAAGTGTCACCAAAATCCAGCTCTCCATCTCCTACTTTCCCCGCAAAGTCATGTGCTCCTCCTAGGAAAACAAGCTTCCCAGACTTCTTTAAAAAGGAACAGTTTGCTCAAAGTATGCCGCAGCTAGAAGCACGGGGCAGAAGCGTGAAAAAGAGCTGGCAGGAAGCCCGGCTGCCTGAGAAGGACGGGCACCTGAACATGGGAGGGTGGGGGCAAGGCCAGGGCACAAAATGATGGCCCTCGGACTACCGCCACCGCTGGGAGCCTCTTGACTAATGGCGCACTTGGGTAGCACCTACCACAGGCCCTACTACGTCCTTAACTGCTTTCTCTTAAATCCACTCATTCCTTAAACCCACACTAAGCAAGCCACTTCCACAAAGGTCACAGCTGCTGAGCACCCCCGCAGCGCCCTGGACATGCCATGCCCTTCCTCACCTTGTGCTGCCAGAATCTGTTCAGATGGTCTTGGCCCCTTCCAGATGGTAAGTACCCTGCCAGCAAGGACTCAGCTCTCCCAGGGCTACGGCGGTGGGCCTGTCACGCGGGCTGTCTGTGGCTGTTCAGCCCCTCACCTCTAGGTGGCGCCGAGCGAGACCAGAGGTGAGCCCCCCATCCCCGCCCCACCGTGACCTTCCGCCCAGCACACATCCCTCAGTCACCCAGCACGGCCAAGGGGAGTGGGGTCCAGAGAGGCTGAACATTGGCTCTGCTGTCCAGGAATTCATAACTGGTGGGACAGCACGGAGCCCGAGTGCCATGCTGTATGAGTGGTACAGAGAGAGAGGGAGAGAGAGAAGGAGGTAGTGGGAGAGAGAGAAACTCCCTCCCACCAGTGACCATCCAAAGTCGGCCCGGGGCCTGCCCTGTGGCTACGCCGCCCAGAGCCAGGAGATGTGGCCGTGACTCAGACGAGCCCCGCCTGGCACCTCGCCTTGTCCTCCCTGCCCCACCCTCCTCAGGACCGCCCCACCGCTCTCCTGCAGCGCGTCACACACTTCCTGTCCACCCCTGCACCCCCTCACTCTACCGCGCTGGGCTTCTCTTTCTCAGCCAAAGAGGAAGGCTGCCCCCCCCCGCCACCCTCCTGCCCTCTGAATGCCCCCAGGCTCTCCTCCCTCCGCCCTATTCATAGCTGTGGTGCGGGTGGGCAGCCCAGGAGGGGCCTGGAACAGGTGTCGGGGATCGGGTGGCTGACAGATGAGCCCAGACAGCCGCAGCCCAGGAGTGGGGGCTGGAGGGGCTCGGATTCATTGTCATGTGCCGCTATGTGCCTGGGAGAAATGTCAGGGCCCAAAGGGAGCAGCAAGCTGGGATGGGGGCCGGTCTGGGGTACTCTCCTCCCTCCGAGGCCTCAGCCCACCTCTGCCCCCGCATTTTCAACTTGCAGACTGGTGTTAACAGCCCTCGGTGTCCAAGAGCCCCTGTCCCCTGCTCCGAGGACAGAGGTGGCCTCCCTGGTCCCACATGCTGTGGGGAAGGAGGGAGAGACTTCAGCTTCTCAGTCCCTGCTGCAGACCCTGCATGTTCCGCCCAACAGAGCACGGCCTCAGAACTCAAGCCCTCCTGCATCCCGATGCCAGCTCCAGCTGGAAACGATTTGTCCCCGTAGCCCGGACCCTAGCAAATACTACCACAATCCCATCAAAAGCACAGTAACTTTCGACAGGGATGGGCTAGCAGGCTGGGTCGGAGCCATCAAAGTCCTCCTCCCACTCCCAGAGGGCCCTGGTTAGCTCAAGCCAGGGCTGGAGAAGAAAGGAAGGCTTCGGGGGAGGCGGCTTAGTTTCCCTGTCTGCACAGCTTTCCTTTCTAACGGTGTGCGGCCAGCCTTCCCACAGCGGATGGCAGGGGAGGGAGCGGCCAGGCCAGGGCGCAGGAGCAGAGGAGCAGCCTTTTGGCTGACCAAAAGGCTCATGCTTAGCAAACAGGAGCATTTCTTTTCTCCCCCATCACAGATGTGTATGTCCCTGGTGCCTCTGCCCTCCCTACACAGGAGGGACCAGGTGACGGCCCAGGAGCCCTGGCCACCGGCATGCCCCCATCCCTGATTTCACCTGTCCTCTCCATGACCAAGTGTCTGCTCTTCAGAGAGGGCCCGGCTCTAGGGGCTCAGGCAAAGGACAGGGGCACCTCGGGGTCCTCAGAGACACAGCCTCCTGAAGGCTGTCAAGAACAAAACTGCTGATGGTTCAGACGGAGAAACGGGCCCAGAGAAGTGGAGCTGCACTAGGGCCACAGCTCTTGAGCTGCAGAGCAGAGACGAGAGCCTCTACGTCCCAGCTGGAGCCCACTGCTGCCATCCTGTTCCCCCAGGACACACCAGGAGGGCCCCACTTGCAGCCCACTATGCTCCCCTCTGTCTGTACACTGGTTATTGCCCAGGAGCCCGAGAGCTGCTCCAGATCCTCCCACTTGGAATGTGAGCTCCTGCAAGACAAGGGCCGTGTTGGGTCCACACAGCAGGGGCCATGTGCCCAGCCCACGGGCAGAGTGCAGAGGCCACACAGAGAACCGGCCTGACCAAGTTCCTCAGCGCCAACTGCCCCCCTCCTTCCCTTCTCCCATCCATCCCTACCTCCAAACTCCCTGAAAACATCAGAAGGAAGGAGGGGATGTGGGCCACAAGCAAGGTTGGAGAGAACATTCTAATTCCTTTTCCCTACCTGCCCATTCTCACCTCTGGGCAGGACAGTCCTCATTTTCTGGAAGGGAAGTCTGGGCTCCAGAGAACCCAAGAAGCCCAACTGCCCGACTCTACCCGAGATGCACAGTTCAGTCTGCTGTCTCTACACCCACCACTATCTGCTGTTCCTCAGGGCCTCATGGAGCCTTTCTTATTGGCAATCCAGAGCCTTCTGCAACAGGAGCAGGGGGAGCACAGGACCCTGCACTGGGGGCGCACCCCAGCCACTCCGGAAGGTCGGACAGTTCCGTGTCCTGGTTCCAAGCACACACCCTAGAGACACACTGAGTGTGAATCCCCGTTGTGATGCTATGTACTGGGTGACCCTAGCACGTCATTTCACCGCTCTGTGCCTCAGTTTCCCCTCTAGAGAATGAGGCTGTCAACTGAACCTGCCTTCGGTGCTGCAGCAAGCATGAAACACACTGATATGTGTAAAGTGATGAACAGGGCCTGGTGGAACCTTCCACCGAATGCCCTGACCTACGTCACATGTAGGTCACAAGAACAACCACAGAAAGAGGCTTACCCTGGCTGGGCGTCTCAAAGCCAGGCCCTTGCTTACTCCATGCCTCAGTGTCCCCCCGGCCCTTTGTGAAAGGGAAGGCCTAGGATGGTCCTCATCTGGATGGTGGCTAGAAGAACACAGAATATTACTACTAACTAAGAGAAGGCAGGAGCTAGTGAAAAAGGCCCCAAATTCACCATCCCCCTGCCCCCCGGGGTACTATTCCCACCAATGCCTCCTGCAAACCAGGCCTTCCTTCTGATCTGAAATTATAACCTCAGGGTAGCTGAGTCAGTGCCGAGAAAGAGTCACAGATCACCTTCCCAAGCTCCTTCTTCCAAGTCAAGGCTAAGCCTGGACTGACTTGGGGGCCTGGGGGAAAGAGCGCACAAGAGAGGGTGTGGGCTTCCCCCAAAAAAGGCCAGGAGCCCCCCCAGATGCACAGCAGGGAATGGGAGTTCCCATCGCCGGCTGCACAGAGACGCTGCTGACAGCTGCCCACCGCAAAGCCTCTTACTTCCAACTTCGGGGCCGGGGCTGAAAGGGAGAGTAGGGAGAGGAAGCAGGGAAGTGAAGTGGATTAAGCTCCTCCTGGAAAAAGGGAGAAAGACATCCTGCGCCATGTATCACACTCTTAAGGCCAGCCTGTCTGCCTGAGGTCCTGCCTGACCTAAACTAGAACAGCCTCCTCTTCACTTCCAATCTGGACGGTTGACTGAGCCAGCTCAGGACAACTCTGGCCATGTCCTGCCCCACTGGAAAACCTTCAGTGATTCCTCATTACCTAAAGAGAAGAGATGGCAAAGATGTCGCAAATGTGCCACTATCTGCCCCCACTGCTATACCCATGGTGGTCATCAGTAGTCAATCCGGAACCTTCTCCCTCTAGATCTTCTCAAACCAGCTTGCCAAACAAGGAGTACCAATCCATGAGAGGTGACACTCCAGTTAAAACTGCTTTCCAGGACATCTGGTTAAAATGGGACCATACAAGTTCATTTTTTCCCTCCCAGGGAACCAACTAGAAATGATGGCAAAGACCTTTTTTTAATGTGTTGCGCCATAAAGATGAAGCAAACGGAGGTGAAACCACACTGGCAAGAGAGTGCCACAAATTCAAGAAGGCCAAAGGCTGACCAGAGCTAGAAGGAACTCTGTGGGGGAAAGGAAGCAAGTGGAGTCAGAGCCTCGAAGTGCCTTCAGAGGGCTTAGAGGTAAGAGGTAAGCAGCTGTGCTTGAGAGAAGCCCTGAGGGGCTCGGGCCTGGAGGGGCCACGACTGTGGGCAGGGAAGGCACAGGCTGCTTCTCATGAGAAACTGACTGAAAGGCCGTACCAAGAGCAGTCAGACCTCCAGGCCCACCTCTCCCACCTTTCAGCAGAAGACCAAGAAATAATCATCAGAAATTTTACAGGAGGGCGTCAGGTTTCAGGGAGCCTGGCAGGTCAGAGAGGGGGAGAGAGAATTGAGTGAAAGCTGCATAAGAAATGCTTGGATCCCCAGCCCTCCCCACTGCCCCACACCTTGGCTGCAGTGACCAAGTATATCCCCTTCCAGGGGCGCAATTCAAGGAGAATTCTCTGAACCACCTCAAGAAAACTGAACCACCTCAAGGAAAAAAAGATTTAATTAACATACTGACATTTATTGGTTCCCTCAAAAAAACCAGATGACTCCTCAACCCCAAGTATCTTAAAGTGAAGCCCACCAGGTGACAAGTCCTACCCTGCACACAGAGCTCCTAATCGCTACTAAATACGGACATGGCACAAACAACAAAGGAAAGAATCCATCAGACTTCATCAAAATGAAAACCTTCTATGCTTCAAAGGATACTATCAAGGATGTGAAAAGAGCTGATGGACTGGGAGATGATATCTCCAAACCACACATCCAATAAGGGACTTCTGTCTATAATATGTAAGCTCATAACTCCGTAATAAAAGACAACCCAATTTAAAAATCGGCAAAGGACCTCAAGAGACGTTCATCCAGAGAAGATATACAACTGACCAATAAGCACAAGGAAATGCAAATCAAAAACCACAAGGAATGCCACTTCCTACCCACTAGGATGGGTATAATCACAGAAAATAATCACTTGTCGGCAGGTATGTGGAGAAACAGGGACCCTCACGTAAGCACTGGTGAGAAGGTCAAACAGTGCAGCCACTTTGGAGAACAGTCTGGCAGTTCCTTGAAAAGGCCAAGTGTTGCCATGTGACTGAGCAATTCCAGACCCAAGCGTCTCCCCAAGAGACATGAAAACCTATGGCCACACAAAAACTTGTATGTGAAGTCCACAGCAGCATTATTCAGACAAGGTGGAAACAACGCCAAAGTCCACCAACTGATGAATGGATAAAGGAAACTGGGTACATCCATACAATGGACTATTACTGAGCCATAAAATGCAATGAAGTTCTGATTCATGTTATAATACAGATGAACCCTGAAAACATTAAATGAAAGAAGCCAATCACAGAAGACCACACATTTACATGAAATGTCCAGAAAAGGCTAAGCTATAGTGCTATCACTGGTGACAGCCTGAGGCTGGGGGAGTAGGCATAGGAGGTTTTAGCGAAAGGGTATGGGGCTTATTCTGGAGGTGATGAAAATGTTCTAAAATTGATGGTTGCACAACTCTGTGAATATACTAAAAAACACTGAACTATACACTTTAAGTCGATGAATTATATGGTAGGTGAATTATATAATAAAGCTGTTAAAAAATATGGACCAAAAAATATGGCCAAGAATTACAGACATTGCCAGACATCAAAACAGATAGAAAAAATGATGAAAAGGAAACAAAGACAAAGAAGGGCACAGAAAAAACTTAATACATGATTCTCACTCTGTATCCCAGAAAAATAAAAGAAAATTGTGGTCATGAAATAAGATCAGGATGTAATCAAAGAACAAGAAGGAACTCTTAAAAATATCATGGTCAAAGTTAAATATTCAATAGAAGGTGGGGCAGAGTATGCCACCATATTCCATTAATCTAATCCACCACTATCTATACAATGCACCATGATCTTCTGAACCACCAAGAAAGAAAAATGCCATTAACCGAACTATGAACACAAGAGCAACTCAAAGACTCATCCATCTTCCTCTATAGTCCTAGAACCCTAATTTTATTCAGAATGGGTTACTCAACTAAAAGAGGACATTTTCCTGGCTCTTTTGCAGCCAGGTGTGACCATACAGCATAATTAAGTGTTGTGTGTAACTTCCAAGAAAGCTCCATAGAGGGAACTAAGTTGGCTTCCTCCTTCCTGATGGCTGGAATATAAATGTGACGGCTGGAACTCCAGAAGTCATGACCTTGAGGACAGAAGCCATGCACTGTGTATGGTAGATGGTCTGCGTATGGTAGACAGCTGGAGAGGAGACAGATCTCTGGTGATTTCAAGGAGCTGCTGGACCAGCCCCGGACAGTCTACGTCCAGACTTACTTTACATGAAAGAAAAATAAACTACTTATTTATGCCACTGCTACACTGGGTTTTATGTACTATGTACTCAGATACATTCAACCAATTCAGAAGAATTAGAAGATATGGTTAAGGAAGTCTCCAAGAAAATGAGTTGGAAAATCAACAAAGAAATCGTAAAAATCATAGAGGGTAAGTCCAGGATATCCAACATAAGACTAATACGGCTTCTTGGGTAAGAACACAGAGCCAACAGAGGGAAAGAAGTAATATAAGTAAATTTCCCCAAATTGCGAAACATGATCTCACACTTCAAGTCCCTGGCTTAAAAAGTCAAAAGGTAAAAACACACATATCCCAAAGCTCATCTATGTGAAACTTAAGAACAGAAGGGATAGAAAGGAAATGCAAAATTTTCAGAGATAAAAAACAAAAACTAAAACAAAACAAAGATTAAAAAAACAAAAACCCAAGTGACATAACAAAGGATGGGGAGTTAGAATGTGATCATACTACTGGTGCTGGAAGACAATGGAGCAATGTATCGAGAAATGATTCTTGAAAGTCATTTCTAGGAAAATGATTCATGACTTAGATTCTATACCTAATCAAACTATCAACCAAGTACAAAATAACAAGCAAAGACTTGAACATTTATCTATCCCACATTTTTCCTTAAGGAAGTACCAGAGAATGCTTTCCAGCAAAATAAGCAGGGACACCAAACAAAGAGAAATAGGAGATCTAGAAAACCATAGATTCCATACAGGAGAAAAACAGAAGTAGGCTCCAGATGAGAACCACAGAGCAGGTGGAGAATAACCGGTTCAAACCGGAGCGGAACAGAGGCATCCCAGAGAAGAATCTTCGGGCGAAAGGGGGAACTGCTGGGCGCCTGGGTGGCTCAGTGGGTTAAAGCCTCTGCTTTCGGCCCAGGTCATGATCTCAGGGTCCTGGGATCGAGGCCCGCATCGGGCTCTCTGCTCGGAAGTGAGCCTGCTTCCCCCTCTCTCTCTGCCTGCCTCTCTGCCTCCTTGTGATCTCTCTCCCTCTGTGAAATAAATAAATAAAATCTTAAAAAA